>CM076571.1:660777239-661228131 GCA_034641835.2 Pinus albicaulis
GGTTTTTTATTTATCTTGGGGGTTTTTATCTTGGTTGGTTTCCTAATGTGAGATGGAAATTCTAAAAGACATTTATGGATATAAATGTTCAAGGAAATGATGTCCTTTATAATAATTTCCCAAACTTCAAGCTTCAAAAGGGTTTTAAAACATGCAATGACAAAATTAATTCCTAAAAGAAAATGAAAATGTGCCACTATACTAGTCAAACAAACAGTGAACTATTGATCATGAAACCCATTACCCTTGCTGCTGTCTAAATACAAAAGAAACTGTGCTCAAAGAAATCCAAGAGTTGCAAGCAAAGTAAAGCTAAAAACAAATTACATCAACTCATATTCTGACCCCTCACCATTAGTCTTGCTATGGCTTTCGGAGGTAATCATAAACAACTTGAGCAATCTGATATCTAATTTGCAGAAAAATAAACTAATATCAAATTACACACTCATACTTCAATCCCTCACCATTAGTCTCGCTATGGCTTTCGGAGGTAACTGATAATGACATGAGAAATTTAATATCTAACTTACAGAAAAATAAACTAATATCAAACTACACACTCATACTTCAATCCCTCACCATTAGTCTCGCTATGGCTTTCGGAGGTAACTGATAATGACATGAGTAATTTAATATCTAATCTAACTAGTAAAGCAAATGTACAAAACTGAAATAAATAAAACAGTGCTAGAATTAAAAGCTAAGAAAAATAAAGTAGCAGAAGGACAAGACTGATTCCATGTCATTAGTCATTGTAAAATTATGTGCAAATGCCCGAGCTGCCTACTGTAATCTGGAACAAAGACACTGATCAGTTAACAGCAGTATAAAGCATGAAAAATTATGGACAGAAATAAAATGTTAATACCATAAGAGATCTAATATATACACGTGAATAACTATGGCATAATGAACGGAAGGAAATAAAGCATGAAACTATACGGCAATAAAAAAAACCTCAGCGTGTGTAGGGGCCCTCTGCACAATCCTCGGGGAACAGCTATCAACCATGAATTATGCTTATGAACAGAGTCTTCTCATGTATTCAAAACGCAGTCATAACAAGGAAATAATGTCACGACACAGTGGGCTTTCTTTACAGCAAAATTACATTACAAAAAGCTAGCTACTATGCGTATGAGAACGCATTATTTATAACAGAGGATGACATAACTACTTTCCTACAATCTGCGCTGATAAAAGACACGTGAAAAACCACGTCCAGAAATCTAGCATTATGGCTGCCGTGAAGATTAAATCTATGGAGGGTGGCCGTTGGATTCGGCTTATGGAGCAGTTCACAAGTGTTGATATGTCCCCTGAGACTTAGGAACGGCCACGCAAGTCTTCACGTGGTGAAAAACGGAGTTTTGTCACCGTAGGACTCTTAGGTTGACCACCGCTTGACTACCTTTGACCACGGCCTTCTTTGGTGAATTCGACTGAGCCAATAGGACTCGGTCCATATCCATGTCATTTCCAACTTGCCCATGTGGCTTGATTTTCCCGAAGACACCGGCAATATAGACTTTAACAAATTGGCTGCGGAAAGTTGAAGCGACTGCGGAAAGTGACAAGATTCCGCAGCTTAATGAGAAAAAATCTAATTCAAACAACAAACACAAAACATAGTTAAAAACCACTTTAAATGCTCTTTTATGATTAATATGCAATGATGTTGATGACTTAGGAGGTCCAGGTAAATGGAAAAAGTCTAGAAAGGTGTATAGGAAAGATGCAAGTTTTGGACTCAACATACCCCCACTGTGAAGGTGTTGCATGTCCCCATGCAACCAAAATTTTGATCATCCTCCTTCAATTCATATGCCCTGATACCTTTGCAAGTACATCCAATCCTCTTCTCCTCTTTCTTGGTGCTGCTAACATCCTGGGCTTCTTCATCAAGCATCCGAATTTGAGATTAATCAGTGCTCTACTTATCTTCTTGCATTTCTTCTCCAATTTCCTGTTCTTTTTGTGCCACAGTCCCAGATGTAGCATAGTGTTGTCATGAATGATCTTGTCCAATCTGCTTTGCTCCTTTAATGCTTCATTTTCATTTTTAATATGTCTATTTAAAATCTCCAACTCAAAGACTTCTTGTTTCAACGATTGGACTAGAGCTTCTTGTGCTGTGTGAGGCTGAGTGGATGAAGTGCTGGGACCCGTGGCTGTTTTTTCTAAGGATTCTATGTAATCATACACCTCTTGCTGCTTTGGATCTATCTCGGGTGTCATTTTCCTTAGGCTGTCCCCAAAATGCTGTGGAGGAGAATTGACTTCAAAATCTGGCCGAAAAGGACTCATGTCAACATCTTGAGGACTAGTTTCAACGTTTGGCTGAGAATGAGGTGGACTACGGCCAGCTGGAGTTTGTTCAGGTGTTCCTCCTTCCAAATCAATAAAATGGGGTCCTTTTTTTTGTGCTTTCCTCCACTTTCCTTTAAGCCTGGTGCTTCTTCTTACATGCTGTGGACTACTGTCTTTTTCCTTCTTTTTTTCTTTTCCTTTCTTTTTGGCCATGGCTGACTGTTCCTGAAGGTGAACTAGTCTCTCAGACAATACTTGATGGTCTTCTTCTGAGGAAGGGGTTTGATGCACAGCCTCAATGCTTCTTTTCTCTTTTGATTTTTTTGGATTTTTACCCTTAGTCTTTTCCTTCCTCCTTTTAGACAGTCTTTCTTCTCTACTAGTTCTTTCAACTGTGTTAGTAGGAGTGCTTTGAGTTTTATCACCTGTTCTCTTTCTTCTACTTCTTTTTGATGTAATGCCTTCAGGGGTTTCTTGGGGTTCTTCAAAGAAATTTCTAATTAAAAACTGCTCCCAGGTGTCCTTTTTCTCTTTTAATTGTTTTTCTATCAAGATTTTCACGAGACCATGGCGATACAAATGTGGTTCTACGTCCCCCAGATGCTTTTGGACGGTTACAGACATCTTTTTCAAACTGTTTAGTAAAAATTATGGCAGATTGAGGGTCTGGTTGTCTAGGAAATTCATCAACAGTCGGGTATGATACATGTACATTGATCCAAAACGTCCCTCACAGGTGATAAAATTTTGAATAACCAACAGTAAACTGGCCCACTCTTCTTTTAAAGCATGAACATGAATTCCCTTTTTGAAAATGGTGACATCCATACCTGGGTTACGTATGATCACTCTCCAGGCTTCCTCGCCAATGCTCTTGTTCTTGAACCAGCGTTCACCTTCTTGAGGGAGTTCTGTAGCAGCTGCTATGGATGCCTCAGTCACTGTAAATTTGAGGTCCCCAATTTCCACCTCCAGACCGTTGAAAGACCTTGCAAAAGCTTTTTTTACCTCCTTATTGTAGCCTTTAAACTTTTGAATAAACCGAAGCCATTTTTCCTTTTTCAATATGTCTTTGACTTGCGAGTATTCTTCCATAAATTTGGGTCCCTCTGGTTCTGCCCTCAACAACCGACCCATCCTTCCTTCTGTTATTTAAAACTCGTCTGCGTGAGGAGGGTTTAGCGGAGGTAAGACGGCTGAAGTAGCGGAAATGAACAGGGTTTATGAAGGAGACCAGTGACTGTAAGTGGATATTAGAGAATAGGTACACGGAATGAAGCGGAACAGAGAACAAAATGGGGTGAAGGCTTATGTGAGCATGGTGGAAATGCAGCCGTGAGGTCAATAGAACAGTAGGGGAAGTAAAGTGCATCTGGCAATATTTAAAATTGGGTGGCTGCAGAGTAGACGCAAGCACGTTTATGAAACGGCTGCGGATTTTGTGCGGTTGAGAGAAGCCGTAGTCAAGTCAACTACGTTCCATAATTACAGGTGGAGTATCAAAGTATATCCGAACACGAGTGAAGACTCGAGGCTTGATTATGAAGCCGTTTAAAAATGAATGCAAGGATTGTGGGGGAATCGTATAGAGATCGTGGAACGGTTATGGAGTTATCAACGCAATCATTGCATATAATGGAGCTATGGTTTATAACTATGTAAAAATGTGCTTGAATTCCATTTGAAATAAATTTCTACTCATACCTTGGAATTCTTGCCATTTTTCATTAGTCTTCAATCAGTTGCTCCTCGTTGATGCTTTTGAATGCCTCATGTCTTCATAATATGTCCTCATACCTGCATTTGATTTCATGATTGTTGAACTAACATCTGACTGTAAATTTTTGAAAAACAGAGTGGTGGCTGCAGAAACTGCTTCTGGCTGCGAAAACTGGTGTCAGCTGCGGAAACTGACACAACAATTATTTGGTGAATGGAGATGGATAACTGACTGAATCAAAATGGTCATGAAAGAAAATTTTTATTGGTGAAATGAAATGAAATAGATGAAATGGAGTGAAATGAAATGAAGTGGAGTGGAATGAAGTGGAATGAAGTGGAGTGGGTTGTCATAAAACTTGTGAAATGAGAGAGATAGGGAATTGTTTTGGAAAATATAGGGTGTCAGGCGTTCCTGATTTTCACCCTACATTTTCTGTATAAGACTGCCAATCAGTGATTGGTTTTCAGGCTTATACAATTTTTTTTTTTTTTTTTTTTTTTTGAAACTGAAAAAAAACAAAGGTTAGGCTGGTGGAGAAGAAGGATTCTTCTTCACCAGCCTTATTGCAGAATTATCTTGAAACATTTTGACAAATTACTCTTTTGAGAGTGGCTTATGATAGATCTTTAATCTATGGCCATTCACAATAAGAGGAGTTTGAGATTCATCAATGGTCTTGATTCTTACCGCTCCATTGCTAAAGATCTTGTCAATCTCATATGGCCCAAGCCAATGAGTCTGAAATTTTCCTTTAAAATCTTTAAACTTGGAATCAAATAGCAATGCCTAATCTCCTTCTTGAAACTGCTTCTCTTTGATGTATTTTTCATGCCATTTAGCTCTTTGATATTGAACTAGATCAGTTCTTAGAATTGCCTCTTGTCTGATCTCATCTAGCTCATTCAACTGCTCCATTCTATGCTTTTGGGCTTCTGATAGATCCATCCCCAATTGAACTGCCATCTTGAAGGTTTTGACTTGGAACTCAATGGGGAGCAGGACTTCTTTCCCATAAACAAGTTCATAGGGAGAATGTCCTGTTGTATTTCTCCATGTAGTTATGTAGGCCCACAAGGCTTCAGGAAGCCTTTCTGCCCAATCTCTTCTATGTAGATGAACAGTTTTGGTGATGATACTTTCAAGAACTTTGTTTGTGGACTCCACTTGACCATTTTCTTGCGGATGGTAAGGAGTATATCTTTTGTGCTTGATTTTGTATTCTTCCATCAACTTCTCCACCAAGTTGGATGTGAATTGGCTTCCCTGATCTGTCACAATTTCTCTTGGAACACCAAAGCGAGTAAAAATATCCTCATAAAGAAAATTAACAATTGAATTTTCAGTAGCAGACACTAATGCTTTGGCTTCCACCCATTTAGTAACATAATCAATACAAACCAATATATACTTCTTTTGCTTAGATGGTGGATTAATACGTCCAATGAAATCTAAAGCCCATTTTTCAAAGGGTTCGATGAGTACCTGTGGTTGCAATGGCATTTCATTTGAAAGGGTAGGTTTCCCTACTCTTTGGCAGCTGTCACACCTTTTGACATATTTTTTTGCATCTTTGAAGAGGGAAGGCCAACAATATCCTAAAGAGAGGATTTTATAGGTTTTCATTTTGTCAGCAAAGTGTCCGCCGCATGGTTCATCAAGACATGCCTTGAGGATATCAGGTATTTCATCCTCCCTGACACATCTTCTGATCACAAGATCTGGCCCTGTTTTAAACAATTCGTTAGAAATCCATGAATATTTTGAACTTTCTTGAATAATCTTTCTTCTTTCACTTGGAAATAAATGTGGAGGCAGTTTCCCTGTAACCAAATAGTTAGCAATATCTGCATACCAAGGGGCCTTAGTAGTTACTGCAAACAATTATTCATTGGGAAACTTATCCTCTACAGGAGAATCTTCTTTAGTAGTCTGAATCCTAGACAAGAAGTCAGCTACTGTATTTTGTTTCCCTAGTCTATCCAACACAGTAATATTGAATTCCTGCAAAAGTAGGAGCCATCTTGTCACTCTGCCATTAGTAACAGGTTTGTTCATTAGATATCTAATCGCAGAATGATCAGTATGAATAAAAGTTTCATAGCCCGTTATATAATGTCTAAACTTATTGATTGCATGAACAATAGCTAAAAACTCTTTTTCAGTTACAGTATAGTTCAACTCAGTGGGAGTCAAATTTTTACTGGTATAGTAAATGGCATAAGGGACTAAATCCTTTTGACCCAACACAGCTCCTAGAGCTGTATCTGAAGCATCTGTAGAAATATGGAAAGGGAGTTTCCAATTTGGTCTTCTCAAGATAGGTGCTTCAGATATTCTTGTTTTCAAAGTTTCAAAGGTTGATTGACAATCAGGATCCCATTTAAATTCACAGTCTTTTGTAAGAAATTTGAAGAGTGGAGATGCTATTTTAGTGAAGTTTTCTATAAATCTTCTATAGTAACCAGTAAATCCTAGAAAACTTCTAACATCTCTTTGACAATTTGGAATAGGCAACTTCGAGATGACTTCAACTTTTGATCTATCAACCTTAATTCCATCTCCTGAAATATGATGTCCTAAAACAATCCCTTCAGTAAACATCATAAAGCATTTTTCATGTCTTAATGAAAGGTTTGTTTCTTTACATCTTATGAGAACTTTTTCCAAATTTTCTAATGCCTCTTCAAATGAATTACCATAAACTGTAAAATCATCCATATAAACCTCTACACAATCATGGATTAGATCAGAAAAAATTCCTAGTACTGCTCTTTGTAATGTTGCGGGTGCATTACATAACCCAAAAGGAAGCACTCGATAGGCAAAAGTCCCCCATGGACAGGTAAATGTGGTCTTATCTTGATCTTCAGGTGCTATCTGAATTTGATTATAGCCACTAAAACCATCCAAAAATGAAAAGTACTTTTTGCCTGCTAATGTATCTAATACCTGATCGATAAAGGGCAAAGGAAAGTGATCCTTCAAATTTTCTTTTTTCAATTCCCTATAATTAATGCATACCCTCCATTTACCATTCTTTTTAGGTACTATAACCAAAGGAGAAACCCATAATCTATCTGAAATTGGATAAATGAAGTTTACATTAGTAGTTTTTGGAGCTCTTCTTTCACTATCTCCCTAAGGTTTGGATTCATCCTTCTCTGAGGTTGCCTGATTGGTCTACTATTTTCCTCAATATATATATGATGGATGCAAGTCTTAGGATCAATACCTTTCATATCAGTATACTCCCATGCAAATGCAGTAGAATGTTTTTGCAAGATTTTGGTTAGTTCTTCCTGTTGTGACTTTTCCAAATTTTTGTTGATATTCAATGTTTTTCTTGGAAAAATCTCAATGGTAGAACTACCGAACTCTTCCATAGAGTAAAGAGACATTTGTCTTGATGATAAATATTCAATGTCAGATTCCAACTGAAATTGTGTGGGGTCATATTCTGAAGATGTCTCAAAATTTTCTAATGTGTTCATAATTTGACTATCCTCACTGATTTCAGAAATGGTAAAGACAGGTTGTATAGTGTCCTCATCATCGACCCATTCATTGTCTCCTACTTCTGTAATTGCTTTTGCTGGAGGATACAAATTGAATTTCTTTGTCAAATTACCATTAGAAATGTACATATCCCCAGATCTACAACTAATGAAAGCATCAGCTATGGCTAGCCAAGGTCTTCTTAAGATAAGTGGGTGCCCTCCTAGATTACTCTTGGGAGTCAAAATCATAAAATCTACTGGATATTCCCAAGAATATAAGGAGACTAAAATATCTTCTAATACACCATCTGTTTTGATAATTGATTGATCTGCAAGTTGCAGTAAAGTAGGTGTAAAAATAATATTAGGAAGTTTTAACTGTTCCATAATCTATCTACTCATAATGTTGATAGCAGCCCCTAAGTCAATCAATGTGTTTGGAATTTCTATCCCATTTATATGTGTCTTGAAAATTGGACTACCTGGATCTACATACTTCTGCATGGTAATTTTTCCCATCATGATATCTGCAATTTTTCCTACCAGGTGGATTCTTCTTGTATCTCTTGGTTTCCTTCCTAGTCTTTTGAGACTCAACTCCTTTATTGTTTTTGCTAGAATAGGAATCTCTCTAATGGCTTGTAGCAAGGGAATATTGATACAAACATTCTTTAATTCATCTAGAAAATCATAGTTAGGCAACAAGATTTGCTTTTCCACCCCTTTATCAATTTGTAATCTTTCAGGGAAAGGGGGTGTGGATGAAGATGTAGGTTGCTCAACTATAGGAGTTGTGGGGGTTAAATTTTCTTTCTCTTTTTGAATGTTTGAGTTTTGAAGAGATGCTTCCTCAGAACCCTTATTGACTTTAAGAGAGTCCTCCTTAGAGGTATCTTGCTCTTGGACATCTATAGAAGTTTTTTCTAAAACTCTACCAGACCTAAGTTGTACATCATTGAGAGGAACAATCATATAGGTAGGAAATTGTTGTCCTTCTATCATGTAAGTATTCTGAGGATTTTTATTGCTAGGATTTGGCAATGGCTGAGCTGGAAGTTGATTTGTCTTTTGTTGGTATGGGAGCATGAGTTGAGGATTTGGATTTTGTTGAGAAGGTTGTTGTTGTGGAAATGGCAATGAAAGTTGTAGATTTGGGTTTGGAAGTTGTGGAGCTTGTTGATTTTGAAAAGATGGAGGATATTGATAAAATTGAGCAAATCTCCCATAATGATTTTGCATACCTTGTACCCATGACTGATATGGATTTTGAGGTTGGGGCCAAGGTTGTTGCCAAGGATTCCAATTTGGTGGGGGTTGAAAATTCATAGGGTTGTTAAACCCTTGAGTTTGTTGCCCCTGCCAAGGTCTTCTTGCAACAAAACAGAGAGATTCTACCGAATTTGGATCTTCTTGAAAGACAACTTTGAGTCCAGGAATTGAAGGAAAATCCTTGGTCTCATGATTCTCTGAGCAAATCATACATGTTTCTACAACTTTTGCATCCAAGGGAAATTCCCTTAAAGCATGTTTCTTCCTACATTTCGGACAAAAGATGGCTAGAGCATCATTTTCTTCTTTCTGCTTGTTTTGAATTTTAAGGGTGTCTAGTTGTTCACTAAGGCTCCCTAAGATATTAGTTTTGAATTCATCAAGCATATTGCCAATCTCTACCCTACTTACTGATCCAGTTGTAGATTTGTTTGCCCTGATAAGAGAAGGATCTCTAGGCCCTTTTCCCGTTTTAGATTTTCCCCTTGAGAGATGGACACATAATTCTGTTATGTCACGAAGTGGAAGTTGAGAAATGCCTCCTTTCCCCATCATGTTTAAAATATCTATCCATTCATCTCTGATGGCTTTTAATAGAAGGGATTTCAAATTTTCCTCATCTAAGTTTCTCATCTTTGCTCTTTTTAAGTTGTATTGAAATCTCTCAAGTAAATCCTCCAAATTTTCATCTTCTTTTTGCACCATTTTAAATACCTCATCCTTGTGATTGGTGGGCATGCAATAGTCCAGGTATCTATCCAAAAATGTTTGTTTCATATCATTCCAAGTCCTAATAGATTGGGTGACTAATCCCATGAACCATTTCAAAGCGGCTCCCTTCAATGTTGAAGGAAACAGTTTGAGTTTTTGAGAGTCTTCCATATAGTCATAGGTTCAGCACACGACTTCAAACTCAAACAAAAATGTTTCAGGATCCTCACTTCGCAATCCATAAAAGTTGGGGAGGACAGATGGTGAGATTTTTTTCATCGTTGTATGAGTTTCCTCATCAACTATAGGGAATCCAAACGAGTTGTCTCCTTCCCTATTTCTTCCATTATTACCTCCACCTCCACCATTGTTGCCTCCATTATTTCCTCCTCCTCTACCTCTACCTCTACCTCCGAATCCATCTACTATTTCCTCTGTCATGATAGTTTCTTCAGAGTCCTCAAATTCCTCTGGTTCTTCTATCAAGGGAGGATGAGAGGGAGTTTCTTCCTTCTCTTCTTCAGGTGATTCTACTTCTTTAATTACAGTATACTCTCCTGTAGAAGTAAAGAAAGGGTCTTCTTCTAAATGAGATTTGGTAGATGGTGTAGGAGAATCCTCTAATTCAGCTGCTCCTTGAATTCCAGGAATCTTAAGGCTAGGGGTAGATGGTGGTAAATCTTGTCTATGCCTTGAAGAAGATGGAGTTGTGAAAATCGAACTCTTGGCTCTAGCTATAAACCTTCCCCTAGAATCTCTTGCTCTATGCATGTCATTTTTTTTTTTTTTAAGTTGGGCTAATAATTCTCTTTCTGATCTTCCAGGTCACACTAGGTGCAAGAAGAGAGCATACCTAAGAAATTATTTAAACAATAACTCTCTTTTATGATCCTCCAGATCACACTAGGTGCAAGAGGAGAGCATACTTCAAGAAGTTATCAATTTTTCCCTTATTTTTATTGTTTTTTTTTTTTAAGAAATTGGCTACCTAGTTACACTTCCCCGGCAACGACGCCAAAATGTTTGGTCAATTTAGTGTGTCCTAAATTGCTACATTAATTTTTCAATCCGGGATTCGTAAGCTGACGAAGTGTGGCGCACTATATGTGCAAGATAACCTATCTCTTACTTTTTGTCGTTTTTGGTTTTTTTATTTATCTTGGGGGTTTTTATCTTGATTGGTTTCCTAATGTGAGATGGAAATTCTAAAAGACAAGTATGGATATAAATGTTCAAGGCAATGATGTCCTTTATAATGATTTCCCAAACTTCAAACTTCAAAAGGGTTTTAAAACATGCAATGAAAAAATTAATTCCTAAAAGAAAATGAAGATGTGCCACTATACTAGTCAAACAAACAGTGAACTATTGATCATGAAACCCATTACCCTTGCTGCTGTCTAAATACAAAAGAAACTGTGCTCAAAGAAATCCAAGAGTTGCAAGCAAAGTAAAGCTAAAATCAAATTACATCAACTCATATTCTGACCCCTCACCATTAGTCTCGCTATGGCTTTCGGAGGTAATCATAAACAACTTGAGCAATCTGATATCTAATTTGCAGAAAAATAAACTAATATCAAATTACACACTCATACTTCAATCCCTCACCATTAGTCTCGCTATGGCTTTCGGAGGTAACCGATAATGACATGAGAAATTTAATATCTAACTTGCAGAAAAATAAACTAATATCAAACTACACACTCATACTTCAATCCCTCACCATTAGTCTCGCTATGGCTTTCGGAGGTAACTGATAATGACATGAGTAATTTAATATCTAATCTAACTAGTAAAGAAAATGTACAAAACTGAAATAAATAAAACAGTGCTAGAATTAAAAGCTAAGAAAAATAAATCAGCAGAAGGAAAAGACTGATTCCATGTCATTAGTCATTGTAAAATTATGTGCAAATGCCTGGGCTGCCTACTGTAATGTGGAACAAAGACACTGATCAGTTAACAGTAGTACAAAGCATGAAAAATTATGGACAAAAATAAAACATTAATACCATAAGAGATGTAATATATACACGTGAATAACTATGGCATAATGAACGGAAGGAAATAAAGCATAAAACTATACAGCAATAAACAAAACCTTGGCGTGTGCAGGGGCCCTCTGCACAATCCTCGGGGAACAACTATCAACCACGAATTATGCTTATGAACAGAGTCTTCTCATGTATTCAAAACGCAGTCATAACAAGGAAATAATGTCACGGCACAGTGGGCTTTCTTTACAGCAAAATTACATTACAAAAAGATAGCTACTATGCGTATGAGAACGCATTATTTATAACAGAGGATGACATAACTACTTTCCTAAAATCTGCGCTGATAAAAGACACGTGAACAACCACGTCCAGAAATCTAGCATTATGGGTGATTAAATATGGAGGTGGCGTTAAGGGATTAGAAGCTTAACAGAGGAGTTCCACGGTGTTGATATGTCCCACTGAGACTGAGGAAGCAATGTGAAGTCTTTCAAGTCTTCACGTGGTGAAAAACGGAGTTCTGTCACCGTAGGACTCTTGGGTTGACCACCGCTTGACTACCTTTGACCACGGCCTTCTTTGGTGAATTCGACTGAGCCAATAGGACTCGGTCCATATTCATGTCATTTCCAACTTGCCCATGTGGCTTGATTTTCCTGAAGACACCTGCAATATAGAATTTAACAAAATGGCTGCGGAAAGTTGAAGCAGCTGCGGAAAGTGACAAGATTCCGCAGCTCAATGAGCAAAAATCTAATTCAAACAGTAGACACAAAACATAGTTAAAAACCACTTTAAATTTTCTTTTATGATTAATATGAAATGATGTTGATGACTTAGGAGGTCCAGGTAAATGGAAAAAGTCTAGAAAGGTGTATAGGAAAGATGCAAGTTTGGGACTCAACACCAACGAATAGAATATTATACCTCTGGGGAGACTATCAAAAATCATGGCAAATATCACTGGGGTCAAGGTCCAGGGTGACTTCGAGGTAATTCAGATTGTAGAAGATGCAGACCCATACCCTGCACTTTTAGGACTGGACTGGGCCATAGATATGGGTGGTATCATCAACCTCAAAAAGAGAAGCATGGTGTTTGAAAATAATGGAACAAGGTTGATAGTACCATTAGATCCTAAGGAAGGTGAGTGCTACACGAAGCTAGTACGTAGTGAAGAAGAGGTGGATCACATTTACAAATTGACCGCGCAGAATGAAGATTGGATCAATCCCACAACGGACGCGGTAGTCTGTTGCGAGGCAGAAAGTGAATGCTTCTCTAACTCTAATGAGGAGATGGAGAATTGGAAAAAACGGTTGCACGATGTCTTGGCGCTACGATGTCTTCGAGTCACAAGGGACTTCTGTTGCATTTCCTCAGAGGTAAAATATCTAACCCATTTTGATGAGTCTGGTAGCATCAAGGAGTTCCTGAGAACACTGGAAGCTATGGTTCTGAGGGAACGAAGGCTATGGGACCTTAATCTAGCTATGCGAGGAACACCTACGCGATGGTGGGACACCCACAAGAAATCATTCCAGGATTGGGAGGAATGTCGGGATATGATGATCTTGCGGTTCGCACCCCTGACTGACGTACATACCAAGACGTTCCTTGGACCAGGAGATCCCCGCTAGCATCTTCTCACCTAGATGGAAAAATGGTCTGACCGGACTATAGAAGAGTGGGTTCATCTATTTATTCATGCCTTGGGGCCTATCCCCGTCGCATGGTATTTAGATGTGGAGCTACATCAGTGTACCCGCCACTGGGAAACAGTTAAATATGACTTCATAGGAACGTTCGGGCTAATTGGGGGGATGGAGGCGCTCGACGAAGCTCTGCAAGACATCGATGTTTTTGTATTTAATGGCTCATGCCATCACGCTGCACCAGAAGTCCTGACATGGGAAGCACAAATGCAAGACATAGTCGACTGCCGGAGCTTGGTGATAGAAGAAGAGGAAGATAATCCTCGAAATGTCTCTGTCCCAGAATCCAAGGGAGAACATACAGTTACTGGACCCCCTCTACAGAATATTGATGTTACCCAGCCTCTCAAGCTATGTGAAATTAATATCTGGATGGAAGAAAATCCTAAGTTGGCCAAAATTGGGGACTATTGGGATGAAGGAACCGTAGGCAAAATTGCAGAGCTACTTACGGAATATCAAGACTTATTCCCAATGAAGTTTTTCAAGCTCAAAGGAATCATGGGGGACCTAGGCATTATGCACATCACTC
This sequence comes from Pinus albicaulis, assembly GCA_034641835.2. NCBI lineage: Eukaryota > Viridiplantae > Streptophyta > Pinopsida > Pinales > Pinaceae > Pinus > Pinus albicaulis. The sequence goes on from CM076571.1 coordinate 660,791,000, forward strand.
TAAAACTATAGGTGCACCTCGTAAAGAAGCTGCCTTACCGAATGAACCCTAAATATAATAAAAAGGTCAAAGGAGAACTGGACAAAATGCTTGTTTCCGGTATCATTGAACCGGTTGAATAGTCAGATTGGGTAAGTCCGATGGTCGTCCAGGAGAAGAAAAAAAAGGCGGAGATACGAATCTGCGTGGACCTACTCAAGTTAAACAACGCCTATGTACATGAACCCTTCCCTACGCCTTTCTCAGACGAAATCCTTGATAGCATGGGTGGACAGGAAGCATATTCCTTCACCGATGGGTTCTCAGGGTACCACAAGATCCGAACGGCACCTAAAGATCATAGTAAGACTACGTTCGCAACAGAATGGGGATCCTTTTAGTATATGGTCATGCCCTTTGGTCTCAAGAATGCACCTGCTATCTTCTCAAGAGTAGTAGTTTCCGTATTCAAAGAGTTCATCCATAAGTTTCTGGAAGTTTATTTCGATGACTAGACTATATTCGGCTTGGTAAAGGATCATGTCTCCAACCTACGCATGATGTTGGATGCCTGTTGAAAGCACTAGATTTCCTTGAATATCAAGAAGTGTATCTTCTGTGTTCCTTTTGGAATCTTGCTTGGACACATAGTATGCCGACAAGGGCTGATGGTTGATCCTGTGAAGGTCGCAGTAATTATAAACCTAGCGGTCCCAACAATGGAGAAACAGCTGCGTTCGATTCTCGGATACACAGGCTACTACAGAAAGTTCATTCAGGGGTATGCACTGATCAGAACACCCATGGAAAAACTGCTTAAAAATGATGTTTCCTTTTTTTTGAATAATGAATGTCAGAAGAGTTTTGAGCTACTCAAAGAGAAGATGGTCTCTACACCCATACTAATATTTCCTGATTGGTCGAAGGAATTTCATGTACATGTGGATGCATCAGGAATCGCCTTGGGCATTGTCCTAACTCAGCCTGGGGAGGGATATATTGATCACCCGATTGCATTTGCTAGTCGAAAACTCTCTGGCGTAGAGCGCAACTACTCCACCACCGAATGAGAGGGACTAGCTATGGTATACGCATTACAGAAATATCGACACTATCTGTTGGGAGGACACTTTAAGATGTTTACCGATCATTCGGCTTTGAAATACCTTATGAACAAGCCTTTGTTGGGGGGGAATATTTGCAGATGGCTGTTGCTATTTCAGGAATATGATTTTGAAATCATAGTCATGCTAGGGAGGCTGAATGCGGGTCCGGATCATCTGTCCTACATTGATACGGGCGAAGAACCTACTAACTTGGAGGAAGGATTACTGGATGTGCAGTTGTTCACCATTAAGGTCATTGACGTACACTTCGCTGATATCATTCAGATCCTGACTACAGGCATGGCCCTAGCAGAATATTCGGTACAACAGAAGAAGGAGTTGGTTACTCGGGTGGCGGACTTTACTATCATCGTAGGCCAATTATACCAACTAGGACCTGATGAAGTATTGCGCAGGTACGTCATGGAACATGAACGGCACACCATATTAGCAGAGGCGCACGAAGGCATCGCAGGAGGCCACTATGCAGGAAAGGAAATGGCACAAAATTTCTTGAGAGCGGGGTTATGGTCGCCTACCCTACATCATGATTCTCATGACTATTGTAAATCGTGTGATACATGCCAGTGGACAGGACGACCCTCACGAAGAGATGAAATTCCATTGCAACCTCAAATATCTTTGCAAGGCTTTGAAAAATGGGCCATTGATTTTGTAGGACCAATCAATCCTCCAGGAAAGAAGATGGGTGTGTGCTACATTATTATTGCCACTGACTATGTCACTCGATGGGATAAAGTACAAGCGATAAAGGATTGTACTGCAGATACCGCTGCGCATTTCATCTTTGAGCAAATCTTGACCAGATTTGGATGCCCAAAGATCCTAATGAGCAACAGAGTCACGCACTTTGTTAAGGAAACGATACAAGCCCTTAATGAAGAATTCTTGATCCATCACCCAAAAAATACACCATATCATCCATAGGAAAACGGGGCGGTCGATGCTTTCAACAAAATCTTAGAGCAGGCATTGACCAAGGTCTACAATGCCGATCGCAGTGATTGGGACGTACACATCCCCTCTGTTCTTTGGGCCTATCAGATGACCTGTAAGAAGCTAACAGGAAGGACCCCCTTTTGGATGGTCTACAACAAAGAGGAAATTATGCCAATGGAACACATTGTTCCTAGTCTACGTATCACAACATTTACTAATATGGCAGAACCTGACATCATGGAAGAATGCCTTGCACAGCTTTTGGCATTGGAAGAAGATCGGTTCATTGCTAACTTTCATCAGCAGGTTCATAAGGCTTGCGATAAATCTTGGCATGATCAGCATACTCACCAAAAGACATTCGTGGAAGGCGACCTAGTCCTCTTAAACGACAGCCAGTTTGCGAAACACCCAAGGAAATTCCGACAGCACTGGCTTGGTCCCTACACTGTTAAGGAAATCATAGATGGTGGAGCAATCAGGTTAGCTACCCTGCGTGGCGACGTGTTACCAGGATATGTCAATGGTAGTCGACTCAAACCACACAGGGTTAAATGTTTATATGGCCAGAATAGTTGTCTTAGGCAAAATAGGCTCACCAAGGATGGGGCGCTGAGGCACGAACGGGATACGCACGCTGGTCAAGATAATCAAGCAGCTTCAGGGACAATTGGCGGACCCGCAGTCACAATGACTCGGGACGAGTCACAAGATTGTGTTGGGGGACTGTTGGAACAGGGTCTCCTGCAAGTTGCGAAACTAGTCCAATTTTGCATATTCTTGAGTATAATTAGTCTAGCACGGGGGTTTTGAGGTGGGTCAAAGCCCCAGAAGCATTGTAACAGGTCAAAGGGTAGACCTTGAGTCCGAAAACCACGGTTTGTGAACCACAGGAAGGATTAGGCTAGATGATTATAAATAGAAAGACATTTTGAATTGTAAAGAGAGAAGATGAGGAGATCTTGATGTGAATTGTGGCTTAGTAGATCTATTTGGGTTTTTGGGGAAAGGACTCCTGTTGGATGTGTGCGCGGAGATCCCTAGTCCTGCTGTGTGCGGACCCTGCTGCTATGTGCGCAGGTCAAGTTTTGGTATTGTAAGAAGGATCTGAAGGATTAATGAATGAGAAAGGTTGTTGAGTAACTGAATCTATTTTACTGTTGATGCGAATCTTTGATAGCTTCTATGTTATGCATATTCTTTGTTAAGCTGTGAAAGTAACTGTGTTAAGTGTTCTGTTCCGCAAACCTTCGATCTGGGTCTGTTCTATTATGTTTTATGCAAAAAATAACTGTAATGCTGTACTAGTGTTTTAGGACTGTATGATTTGTTAAGTACAATAAGTATAGTTAACCTTGCATACGTGGATGCGAAGGAGATCTATAGATCCGGTTTAGGGATAGGAGATTTGGTCATTATAAAGACGGACGCAACTCTTCTTGGCATACCTATCCTCTCTTAGGGTGCGGAAACCTAGTTCCATCACCCACCCATACTGCTTCGGGTGAGACTTTGGCCTACGCAAGCAAGTCACTACCGAAAGGGCCAGTAGTATAGGGGTTTGTTGGCAAACCTTAACCTCTGAACCTAGGTCAGGACCCCTCAAGCCAACAAGAATGGAGGAATTACAGGCTTGAAAGTAATCTACAATGGGCATTTTCATGTTTCATCACTCAGGTAATACACTTTCATCCTTTCCCTCGCCATTGCCCCAGGCTTATTTTGCAAATTTTTTCTTAATCTCACATAAGCGAAATCCTTGTTGTTTAATTGGCTTGGGTGTTTTTGAAATGAAACTCTATTTCTCCTTGGCAGTTTGAAGTTCTCATATTGGAATTTGAGTTTGTTTTCTCAACAGGGAAAATTTGATAAGTTTCCCAGGTCAGCTCATAGCACCAAACTATTTTCTGAGTAAAGTTTAATTCTAGTATTTGGTTATTGCATGAAGAAAATTTATAATGATATATAAATTTTATTACCACACTAGATATATAAATGAAATCACATATCTACAACAACCTAGAACCTCAAAACATTCTTCAATATTGTGAGACAATGTAAAAATTTGAGGTAGTGTTGAGTGAAACATTTCTGTCCCGATCCTTAACTCTAGGGAAATCTTCAACAAAATCACACCCATTTTCTATAAATAACAAGGATGTACAGGAACACTACTTAAAAATTTCGGTGGTTTTGAGAGAATAGGTTTCTCTCATCCAATGCTTCTCAAGCCTCCTCTATAAAACCATGGGTGATTTTTTAAAGTCTGGAGTTTGTTAAAAATTTCACTTGGTTTATTACTTTGTTTTCCCTACAATATAACTGCATGCCACACAGTGATCCACAACTCATTAGGGTGTAGTGATTGTATTTCGCATGGTTTTAGATTTGAATGTAATGTAATGTTCTGAGCCTGAAATCAATACAGAAATTAGAGAGACTTGTCGAGAGACTTGTATTGAGAAAATGAATGTAAACCGTGTAAATTAATAATCTTATTTTATTACAATCACAAAAGTGGATTCTACCTAGTTTTATTAATATTGTACAAAGTAAAATGAATAATATTTTTTGTTTGTTTTTGGATTTTTTTTTCACCTTTCTTAGATAATATCTTAAGCGTGAGAGTGATTTCATTATTATTCGACTTTGCTAATTGACTACTGAAGAGTTTCACCAAACAAGTTGTTTTTCTTAATCTACATATTTTAAAAATGGAAAATTTATATATTGTGTTATAAAAGGCTCATATGGAATATTGTGTTTTATCCCTCCTATTGTTTTAGACCTCATGATAATGTTACTCTCAAGGAAATGAAAGCTGATTGGCATGCTTGCCTAGACAACAAGGTTGGGTTTAAGGTGAAGTTAATATGATTCCTTTCATTTTTTACAAGAATTAGAATGATTTATGTGTACATATGAGCATATTTATTTCATCATTCAGTAAACTTAATTTACTTAGACATAATATTTTTTTTTTTTCATAGCATTGAATTCATTTCATTATTGATTTGAATAAATTAACAACCAAATTTGCAATTGTTTCTATGTTTTACATGCTCCTAGCCATCCACTTATCAAGGTGGATTTCAAACAAGTCACATCTATCAGAGTTTATAGAATTCCCTCTAAAATTAGTAGTCTTCCATACCTTAAGAGACCATATCAAATGTTGATCTTCACGCTCAACTATCATGTCTTCAACCGAAAAATTCTAAACTTCAAAACAAATCATGATTATGCAACAACGCATATTCCCACAACTTTCTCTTCCTATAATAATCCGAAATCATGAATCAAATTTACTAAAAAAGAATTCAAATTAATGCATACCTCTTTCTTCAGCTAGCCGTCTAGTCCAAAATTGCTTCTTATCTCTAAGATGAGATTTCCTGCATGTTGAATTGTACTTGAAAACTGTTAGGAAACTTGCTATCAAAATATAAAGGTATATAATCTTCCTGCAATGTAATCATGATTCTTCTTCTACAAATTGAATAATCTCTCATTATTTATTTCTTGTAGGGTATCTTTGAGATCCTCTCTTGCTATGACATGATACAAAGAGTTGATGCATGCAATGGTCCTACTGTTAGATGACTTATTTTATGAATACCTAAATTCTTCATATTCATATGATGCTATCTATGATGCCAAAATTAATACTTCTACATGATCTACTCTCCAAACTGAAAACCTCATTATAATGGAGCTAATAGAAGAGATCCTTGGGATCTTCAACCTTAGGCTTCTTTTCGGGTTCTTTTCCTTCTTCAACTACGTGAGCTCCATCCCTTTCCTTTAAGCATTCTTAGGACAATATCTCTTCAAGTGTCCATAATCATTACATTCAAATAATTTTATTTTGGGTATATTAATATTCTTTTGACAAGGTTAAAACTTCCCAAACTTCGTTTTTTTAACTTCTTTACTTTAGCAGTAAAGGCTTGAGACTTACCATTGGAATCGATTTTGTCCTTTTCATTCAATTTAGTCTCTTCCAAGATGCATTGAGACCAGAAATAATCTTGGAGTGCCTTTCCATGAGTAGATACTAGTCACAAAAGTCTTCCATTATGGAGGTAGAGCATTGAGCACATAGGTTTTCAATTTTGCATCTGAAACAATTTCTATAAGAGCTTGGAGTTGATCCCTCAAATGAGATGTCTTCACCAGGTTTGACGAAATGTCTTCATCAAAGGATAGCCTTTCCCTGTACAAGTGACTCCTCAAATATATCTTATGTCGTGAAGTGCTTACTACATATATCTTAGTCAACCTGTCATAGATGTCTTTTTCCTTATCCAATTCTACAACAAATTGAATAAGGTGATCCTTGATTGATCCAATAAGGATTGTTTGGTCCCTTGTTTAAGTATTTGTTCCAGTCTTTGGTATTTCTCTTATCTAGTTCTGCAACTTTGTCTAGGACATGGTCCATGACATCATTTTATATGAGGATAAGATCTATCTGTAGAAATTAGTATACACTAAGCATACATACATCCAAATTCCCCTGATCTCACAATATTTAACTTCTTGCAAAATACATAATCATTCCACTGTTAATGTTTTGTGGAAAATTAATTGCAAACACATGTGAAGCATAAATAAAAACAATCACACATAACACAATTGTTTAACGGGAAAGCCTGAAGCTGAAAACCCCAACTATCATATATGATGTATCATGGAGATCATGTAACAATCTCATACAAATCTTAGTACATCAAGCTCTCAGAACAATCAATCGTCACACACTAACATAGAAGAAATCTACAAATCCATGCACCAATCTCTGCCCCCTTGCTAGCCTACCTCCACTACACAATCCCTGCTGAAGAATAGCTATGAATGAATTTGAATTACCCTTACCTTGATTGTGCAATCCTCATTGGAAACTCCAATGTGTGTGTGGTGCAATCAATGCATCACTATATTCACAACAAATAGTCCATCTTGCCCTTTCACCTATCCCTCCAATGGGTCTCCACTGGAACTGCCATGCACTGTAGTTAAATGTTGTATTTTTTCAGTTGATTAATGAGTTATTATTTGTGAATTAATTAACTAATTAATTCAATCCACTCTCACTAGTGTATCATTCAGTTAGACTAGATACAACTAGCTCAACTGAGTTTAACTCCATTAACTGAGTTAAACTGAATAACAACTCCATGAATTACTCTTCCAACTCAGTCATAACTTTTCCATTTCAGTTCTAACTGAGTCCTCCATGCATGAAACACCAGTAAACCCTAGGAATTGTGTAATTCCTTCAACCCACTAATTTGCCAAATCTGTGCACTGAAACTAAGTGCTCCAAGAGAATAAGTTGTTGTTTATTATCGGATTATTATTAAGAGCTAATAATAATTGACACTTTTATTTTGAGATTGATGATCTATAAATAGACTTCGCCCAATATTCTAAAAATAGAATTTCATCTATTTTTCCAACTTGACCAACCATTCACAAATAGCATCCTGCAACTTCTGAAATGTGATCAGCATGTCTAAAAATAGACTTGCGCCAAAAATAGCCTGCGGGCCCACTTAGTGAAGGCGACTCTTTTCACTAAGCTCATCATCTTGTTGAATCTCAACACAATCATGTTCTTCCATGCTTGGAATTTGGATGTCCCATCAAGCTTACTACTTTCTTTGTAGAATGAAGACATAGTATTAGATGCTTGAGACATAGAGAGAAATACAAAACTTACTTGAATTTGATGATGCCTTTAAGGTCCACTTCAATTTTAGGCTTGTTTTAAATGGTCCCAAGACTAAGATGCCAAGGTGCTGCTCCTTTTGTCTTCTAGTTAGGGTACACTGTAGTTACCACTATAGTCTTTCTAACTCAACCTTATTCTATTCCAAATAATTGTGGATTCCTTCTCATCAACAGATATGTAATTCATTTCTTTAAAAATATATTTGGTACTTACTTAAGGCTATTAAACTATGCAAATACTCTACAACTTTGGCCCTCTAGTTAAGGCTTACAACAGTCACTACAAAAATCTTAAGACTGGGCTTAAAAGTCCACTCCAACTTGCGATCTTATTTTAATTTCTAGGTGACTTCTTCCTTGGCTTAACGTTATTTTTCTAAGCCACTGTAGGCCTTCCAAACTTAAGACTACATAACTCACCTTTCTTGACAAGTGAGGCAGAACCTGCAACCTAGGTTAGGCCTCTTCTCAGGCTGCCTCTAGAGGTTTCTAGGCCTCTTCAAATACTCTAGAACCCTCGACTTTGTAGAAAAAAGTTTCAGACTTTTTAGTTTCTTTTCTAGCCTCATACTAGCCCTCAGACCCTCTCGAGCTAGAAATGACAAAAAAATCGGTCTTATTCACAGAAGTATTCGAGTGCCCAAAATTTCCTTTGATCCCACGTTCAGCCTTCTGCTCTTACTTTTCTTCGCTCTTGATTAATTCATCCTTCGAAGAATTCACAAACAAACACTTTTTCTTGACTTGGAAACCCTTTTGAAATAAAACAATAGTGATATTCCAGCTACCTATGTCCCTGACCTTAGCTCTAATACCATGTTGATAAATTTATTATGGAAACAAGAATACAAACTTCTCTTATCTTGACAAATTACTTGTGATGCTCATTTATCTTTTCTTCTTTATTATTATTATGTTTTTATCATAAAATAATTTTCCAAACACTGAAGCTCACAAACAAGAAATAAGGACACAAGATATAGGCTCCAAGCCAAGGTAAAACCCTCCAAGGGGAAAACCCAGAAAAAAATTCTCTTCTTATAGAATCAATTCAAATAAGGCTTCCAAGACTCAAGACCAAAACAGGACATCCACCAAGAACCAAGCCAACAATCAAACAGGTCTTCTCCAAGACAAAATAGACTCTCTAAGGACAACTAATTGAAATATCTTCAAATCAAGGCTAGACTAACCTTTCGACCTCTGAAAAAATATTTGCTACTTTTCCTGCAATTCTCAGAATTGTAGAGTATCCAGAAACTCTAATTACTTCGCAAGTGTGAGCTTTAATAGAAATAATTTCAGAGATCGAACATCGCTAGGGTTTCTTGCTCCTTTGTTAGGGTTTTCCTTTCCTTCTAAGGCCTTCTCACATCATTTCCAATTGCAGATCTAATGTGATGTGTGTGTATCAAATGTGGTTGAAGTTCCTCATTTAAATAGTGTTTCTAAGAGGTTCAAATAGCCCTCTCTAGGCTGACTTCATCATAGTTGGCCGAATTGGTCTTGGGAGTTCTCTAGAATATTCTAGAGATAAAATAATTATTATTTTCTTGATACAAGTGCCTAATAGGGTCTTTTGCAAAATTTGACTCTTTGACTTATGTATGTCCTAGCAGCATGTATGTCCTAGCAACATTAATAGAATTCTTGACCTAATTGACAAAATACTTGAACATGAAACCCATGCATTACAAAATAATCTTCTTTTTCATATTTTGATACACATATGAGTCAAATGACAATTATTAAGACCAAAACTAGTTACATTTTCCAACATCCTTAACATGATCTTGTGATTCTTGTTTGATTGTGTATAGTTGTATCATTACTTGTGATTCAAGTGTTGAAAATATTTGATTACATATTGTTCTCTAGTCAGTTTGATATGAAAAATAATTTTCTTTTTGAGGCAGCAAAAGGGAAGAAAGTAAGATGATAGAAATCTACCAAAGAAGATAAAATCATGAATTATATCATAAGATTAATGAAAGGAAACTATGGAAAAAATTAGTCATAATGAAAATGTTGTTGATACTTTTGAATTAAAAACAATATGAACTTGTATAACTCCATTTTTTTACCTTCTTTTGTTCTTGAAGCATGCTTCATGCTAAAATACAAAGTTCTTGTTATTGCATATCAGAAGTCCTAGGCTAAGAGAGTGCTATGGTTGATGAATATAGCAAGTACAGAAAAATAAAGACCAACATTAAACATATGGAAGAACCATCATTTAAATATTGGATGCAAACCATGGTTACTTTTCCGCCATGTAACATCAGTTGCAAGAAGATAAATCCCTTCCATGATTCAAATCAATCCCCGAGATTTAATTAGAATACCCTTTATTACATATCCACATCCTACATGTTCAACGAGACAAATAAGTTTGTATTTGTCTATTATTTCTTTACTATGCATATATTTTAGTCAGCATGGCCAACATGCACACAATTGGATTGATTAGTGCAATCCAATGGAATTAAATCAGCACAAATAAAATATATTTGGAAGACCTTGAACTTCCAACAGCCACATTTTTATCATATGATGTACCTTCAGGGTCCACAACCACTCATTTCATTAGGACTGGAAAGTTCCATACAATGGGAAAGCAAGATGTGGGGTGAATAGTGTATGGTTGGCCCATGATCTTCCATGATGGACTTGGACATTGGAGCTGGTTTTCTATTTTCTACTAGACCTTTTTTGGATGTTTGAAAGACATTCTTCCTCGAAGTGTTGGATAAGTATGGAGCTTGGTGACTTCATGTTGTTGATGCATGAAGCGTGTTTGTGTGCTTGGAGTAGATTTGGGTATTTGACAATGAGGAAAAACTCCCAAAATCACCATGAGCACACAAAATCCCTTGACATGTGAACTATTGGGTTGAGGGAGTGTATATGTAGGTGTGGGAGTCCTTAAGGTGACACATTACCTTGGATATGCATTGTCCTTAAGGAGACACGTGACCTTGGAGATGCATTAGAACTTAGGACCTTTGGAGGATTGTTGGACCTTGGGGAGTATTTCTCATTCCATGGAGGCCTTACTTGTTAATCACTCTCACCTTCGATCCTGACACATGTCACTTACAGTACAGTGCTTCACATGGGTGGACCTACTTGTGTCTTGTAAGTATGCTTTTAGTGGACTAGGTCCACTTGTCATTGTAAAGCCCCTTTACCTCTCACATAAATGGAGGAAGGAGTGAGTTTTTATTATAGTCGAGCATGCACTTGTGCAAATTCCTTTTCATACTTGGGTTAGGGATGTAAGAGCAGTGCTACTCTCTCCCTCTCTCTCTCTCTTGTTCAATCTTCTTTGTACTTTATGTGTTTTTTCCTTAAGGTTCTAGGATTGCTTGGAGCATTCATCCGAAAACTTCATATATACATAAAGAATAAATGAAACCCATGAACACAATCACAACCTATCATATAATTCTCCATGCTTTCGAAAACCCTAGATAGGGAAAACCGAGAGAAACCATAGCTCCACCAAAGATACTCCAACAATCTAAAATCACCATGAGAAAAACCTCCATGTCGGATTATCTTTGGTGAAGCCACTGTAAACCCTAAGTTAGTTTGGAATTGTTTTATTTCAGATTTGACTTCCAGCTTACCACTACCTTGCATACCTTGTCATTACCATAAATTATGTTATTTCAAAGATTTGACTTCCAGATTTTCATAAATACAATGTCCTCAATAAGATAGTTGAACTCTTCCTTATTCATGGTTAGATCATATTCCAAATATATATACATGTGTTGTATCGATCAAAAATTGTCTCATGAAGAACAATCACGTCACAAGCAGAAATTGAACTTGGTTGGAGAGGATAAAATTTATCCTCTCAAGTTTCTAAGATAGACCAAGAAAAATGTGTATAATCATACTCAACCAGTAAGGATTTTTGATAATTTATCTCTTTATTGGACTCAATATTTCTCAATTAGCAACAAATAATGATTTTTAAAGTCCTTCGATACAAACTTCCATTTATATTTTTATGACTATTTACAATTATCACGAGTCACTATTAGTGGATTTCTTGTCATTCCAATCACTATCATGATTTCATAAGCACATAATTACTATCCTCATGAATTGTGATTCCTCTCTTACTATATAAAGGCAAGGAAAATTTTTGGGTTCCAACATGTCCCTAGTTTAGATTTTCATTATTTTTATAAAATTCTTTTGCCTTCCACATGAAAAGGAGGAGCAACTATATGACATATATACTAAATTTTTTGGCACAATTCTTTGTGGTATTACATTCAACTTGGATTTTTATTTATCCATGATAGAATTGAATTTTTTCCCTAATCACACATCAAAATATTCTTATTTCTAAATTTAGGATATTCTGTTACACATTTTCTTACATCTACGACACTCCAATTTTCCAATTGGGCATAACTGAAGATTTTTGTAACTACCATCTTACTTATGCATGCAACACTCTCATGAACACACAAATACCACTTTATATTCTATGCCTTCTTTAATTACATGAATTGGACCAGTCATCAAATGGTTAACCTCAAAAATATGAATTGAATTAGAGCTAAATAAAAACTGTGTCAAAAACTAGGTTGTGCAAAAATACATAAATGATTCAAATTTAGGAAAAAACATATATATTAATGTGCATCCATATGAATCAAAACCATTATACGAAATATTTCCATTTAACTTGAGTTTTCCTGGGCACATATTTGGAGGTTTCCCAACATGAAATTCCTAAATAATATGTTGTCCTAAAGCCTAGCGTGCACCATATCATAGTTAAAATCTAAAGTCTTTGGCACCCTTAAACTTGGCACTAGTATAAGAATCCATTACCATAATAAGAGAAAATTTGCACTAAGAGAGTTCACCATGCATTTACAACCACATTTTTTCTTAAAGGTGAAAGTCATTCTGTGTCTCATAACTTTGTTTGAAGGACAAATGTCTATATCATACAACAGAGGCAAGCTTGAAATGCTTGTTATATAGATAGAAGAATTATTATGACATTGTTCACACACCAGCACTAAAGATGCAACATATTGTGTGCATCCTTAGATATGTTTGAGATTGCAAGCTAACTATTTAAATAAATGCATGTATAAAACTTATATATCAGCAAAATAACCATCAATATTTTTCTTCTAGAATTTTGGGCTAAATTCACAATAGTATGTTAAAAAGTGTCATTTCAATGTATAGAAATTAGGATATATAAATGTGAGATATATATTCTACATCTTTGGTTATCTACTTTTCAAATATGAGCTTTTTTAGGTTACATCTTTGGGTTATCTAATTGTTTGAACTTTGAACTTTGAAGAAATTCCTGAATGGACTTCGTAAATACTCGACATATGGTGGTAAGGAAATGGTACCATAAACTGTGTTATTTCAAAGATCGCCAAGGACTTGGTGCAGTGCCTCAACCTACCCATGACCCCTCACCCATCCCCCTACCAATTTGGATGGGTGCAAAAAGAGGGCCCTCACCTTATAGTCTCACAACACTGTGTTGTGGACTTTTCGATTAGTCCTTTCTATGACACAGTGGTATGTGATGTTTCTTAATTGGATTTTGCCGATCTCCTATTTATTCTCCCTTATGAACAACAATGCCATGCTATCTATAATGCTAAAATTCCAGATTTTCATAAAATACAATGTCTTGAATAAATACTTATATGTATAGAATCTATACTTATTTTTAGGATTATATAATCTGTGTTGGAGCTATTACTTTATGTTTTACTACAATCCTGATGTTGAAAAGCTTTAGCTGATTTTTTTCATCAATTTCTCATAGAATAAGAAAAAGGAAATGATTGTTAAAATGTGGCAAAAATTGTGTTTCTCCTTATTTATTTTTTTATTGTTCATGACAAGATAATCATGTTGCAGGAATGAGTTATCCTACAGTCTATTTCAATTTGTGGATTTTATTTTCCTCCCCTTATTTTACAAGGATGTAGATTTCATTTACCTTTTGATGGTTTTTCCATGTATCTTATCGAGCCCCAAAAGCTGGTAATGGAGTGGATCTTGAGAAGTAGTCATGGACACAAACTCTATCCGAGGTTAATGTTACAATACCACATCCACTAGGTACCAGGAAAATTTTAATGGTCTGTGCATAAATAAGAGTTATCTAATGGTAGTGGTTGAAAGGTAAACCTCATGTCTTAGCTGTAAGTCATTTATTTGTGTTTCTTAGATTAAGTCATATATTTTATTTTGAGCTTTATTACATCAATTATTTCACTAAACTAATATCCATGGCCATTATTTCTCACCCGATGTAAGTTACTTGACATGGTTGATATAACATTCAATTATAGGCCACTTTTATTTTAATTCAGAGATTATATTTATTAAAAGGATGTTCATATTTTGATTGGTTTAATGGGAGCTTGATTTAATTTTTTTTTTTAAATCCCACGTGGATGTTATTTTTTCAGGGTAAGCTTTTTGCACCAGTAAGGTCAAATGAGTCCTAGAACATAAGTATACATCAAGTGCATATTTGGCCTTTGTTACAGTATCTGTTATTCTTTATATCATTGATGGATGGTTATTTATTGATTTAAAACAGAGGATGGGAAGGTTCTATCAATTGTTTTGACAAAAAAATCAAATGGAGAGGTAGAATTGTGTTTTAAAGGGTGAGCTAGAAATCTGATTTGGATCTAGAGACACGACATAGAATGGAAAAAAAATGATGGTATCGACAAGTCTTCCCCGCTAATCAACTCTAAATGTTAGACCACTACCCAAATTTCAGTTATCTGCAATGGAAATAGTGACTAGCTTTAATATTTGTATGAATAACTAGTTTCGCCATTGTCATGTTCTTTTCCTATGAATGATACTAATTTTTCAAACTCCAACTAGCTTGTTGTTGAACTAATTAAAGTTGTGATGACAAACATATAGTTTTAAAATCTCTTTTCTAAATCTATTTTCTTGAGTAAATTTTTCTTTTTAATTTATGTACCACAATTGCTACTGTGTGACATGTGCTATGATATAATTTCCTGGATAAATAGACAAAATGTTATACAACATAGTATTTTTTAAATCTGAAGAAACAGGATTTCCAAATACAAAGTTTATTAATTAAGAACATCTTTTAGACTTCTTAGCTAAGTTATAATTATATATCGGTAGGGAATTTTTTGTGTGCTGATGTTTTGTTGTCTCTTTGGTTTCTGTCAGGTAAGAATGGTTAATAAGGAATGTGTTCTTGAGCATCAGGCACATATCTTATTCTACTATCAACATGGATCTCCATGGCTTTCAGGCATGGAAAAAGAAACGCAGATGTTTTGTTTGTTTAGTAAAAGAATTTAGATAGTTTAATCTATGTAGAATTTACAATCTATAAAGGTTTCAAGATATAATTTTTAAAATTCTAAGTCTTTAAATGGTGCTAGCTCAATGGAAGAGCACCTGCTTTACAAGCAGGAGGTTGGTGGTTCAATTCCATCATGCCCTAATATTCATATGGAATGGCGACGATCAGTTTTTGGTGATGGATGCTCTTTGGACCATCACCAATGAGCTTATGGTGATGTTTTTTTACCCTCACCAAAATATGAAATGGTGGCGGTCAACGAACGCCACCATATATACGTGTCAATAGTGACGACCATGAAAGTTCCATCACCATAAATCATTGTTGTTGATGTGAAATGGTGAGGGTCATTGTTTGTCATTATAGTCATTATTCGTGACAGACCTTGATGTCACCAATGAGCTTATCATGACAAATTTTGACCCTCACTAAATATGAAATGGTGATGGTCAACGAACGTCACCATATATATGCACCAATAGTGACGACCATGAAAGGTCCATCAACAAAAATTGTTGTTATTCATATGAAATGGTGGTGGTCACTATCTGTCATTATAGTCAATATTCGTGACAGACCTTGAATGTCACCACAACACATACTTTTGGTGATTACACCTTTGGTGACGTTCAGGTTTTTGGTGATGGAGGCTAATTTCCATCACCATTTCTCATATGAAATGGTGACAGTCACTATCTGTCATTGTAAACCATTATTGGTGATGGACCTTGAATGTCACCACAACACCTTTACTTATGCCAACACCACCTTTGCTGACGTTCATTTTTTGGTGACGAAGGCTCTTTTGACCCTCACCAATGAGCTTATGGTGACATTTTTCGCCCCTCACCAATGTCTTTTTTCTTGTAGTGATAGTTTTTCTTTTCTTAGAATGACATTGATATTTTCCTTCTTTGTTGCTCCCTATATAACATTAAATATATATGAATTAATATATTGTTTGAAACATGTTATCTAATATTCTTAATTATATTATTAATGAAAATTAAAAAAAAAACTCATATTGAATAGTATTTTTTCATTCACATGATTCATCATTCTGCAATTTTTCTATCAGGATTTTATGCTCTTCTGCACTTAGATTAGAAATAATCTTATCAGCCTTTTTAATTTTGTGGCTTTTCACAACACGTACCAACTAATACATATTAGTTAAACTTACATATAGTTCAAACATGTTAATTTTGTAAATAATATACAAAGTGCTTGCCTTCTATGATTATTTTGATGTGCTATCATTGTGTCAATAAATATTGTTTTTACTTGAGACCTTATGGGATATTTATTTATCAATATCCAACCTGTATCATTCAATACATAAGACATTAGATATATTTTACAAATAAATCAAATAATTTTTGGCAAAAAAAACTTTGGTAACCGGTCTGTTTATCTGAATAAACGCAACGTGTTTATAAGATTAAACGCACCAGACTTTTAATCGTTTAGCACCATCATGAAAAATGATTTTTTAAAAATAAATTTAAATTAGGATGATGTGATTTATAAGGATAAGTTCATCGCACTGATATAATGGTTCTATTATGATCAGGCGCGTCGATGTTTTATATTACACCAAGAGCAACGATGAACAGACTAGACAGAATCAAAAATGTTATAATATACTAGTGCATTGAAGTACTTAGGTAGCCCCAGTGCATTATGTTACATAGGGCGCACCACGAAACATATATCTGTTTCTTAAACATCGGAGAGGGCTTACCATTTGATTTTTAAGGCTTAACACATGACAGTGATTTAATGGTGTTATTAGAGACATGCGTGTTGGTGTGTTATATTATATTGGGAGCAATGATGAACAGACTAGATAGAATCGAAATTTTTATAATTTACCGGTGTGTTGTATTACTCAGGTAGCATCGGTGCATTATGTTACAGATGGCGTGCCACACAACATATAGCCATTTTTAGAAAAACGAAGAGAGTCGACAAGGTTTGGATATAATTCTATAATTAATTCCCCTACTTTATATATCAAACACCTTATATATAGTAAGTACACAAGCTAAGTAAATCTAAAATTCCTAAATTGAAAAAACCCTAATTGTGAAGTGGTAGAGAAAGCTAAACCCTAATGTGAAGTTTTGCAAGAAGAATAAAGAGTTTAAGGTAAGTATTGATTTTTTTTGTTTTTTTTAATTTTAATTAAATTTAAATAGGAACAGAGATCGGAAAAGAAATTAATAGTAAAATCTATAGTAAATTTTTTATCATACAAGGTTTTTTTTTTTTTTTTTTTTGAATTGTAAATAAGTCTAATAGAAATTGTAAAATCTTTTAACAGTTAAATTTAAGATTCTCACTATCCAGGGTTTGGAGTGAATCACCATACCTTTCAACTTCTAATATTTCAATGCATCCAACATATTTCGTAGCCCTGATCCGACCTTCTCTTGCAAATGATCTCTTTTAATTAAACCCTAATAGAAATTGTAAATTTTTTATTAGTAAAATAAACAATACAATTTAAAACTTACTATGCAGTTTTTTTAGTGAATCGCCATACCTTTTAGCTTTTGATCTTCTGAATAGTTATGTTTCTCCAAAGTATTATGTTGTCGTTGCACAATGCTCTTGGTATATCTCTCTTGAAATCACTCCCTTGAAATTTTAGGTAAAATAATGAAATAGTGAATAACTTTTTATATATAATAGACTTTAGGAAATTTCGAAAAATCAATTACCACTTGTTTTCTAGTTTAAAAAAAAAAGAAAAAAAATATCACTTTTTTTATTCAATTTCTTCACACATTGGCGCATTTTATATTCGAGCGCATCGGTGCATTTATATAAAAAGTGCACTGACATTTCTGGGGTGCCATGTTTTTTCAATGCATCGACATGATTGATTTTTTTTTTTCATTTTTGAAATCCCGAAACAGTGTGATTATTTTTTTAACGCAACGGTGTAGTATATATTTAAAAGAGCATCAAGACAGTTGAATTCGTTTTTTTATTTAAACGTAACAATGTGTTTTTATGTGAAATAACACTGATATGATAACTTATTTTTTATTTTTTCAAAATGCCACAAACCGATGCAAATATTATTTAAACGCCTCGGTGATATTATTATTTAAATGGAACAGTGTGGTTTATTATGATTAGTGCATCGGTGGGGTTTAAAGTCTCTCTAAAATTTTATTTTCACATAAAATGGCATATTAATCCCAAATTAGCCTTTATAGTGCATCCACATGAATTACAATAGTTCATAGTATACATTTTCCGCTTAAAGTTTTATTGTTCTTGTAAATGGGTTTCAAAACTTTATTGAAATTCAAATTGTGGTTATATGGCTCTCAAGATTAATTTTAGATATTCACACAAAATTTTATTTATGATTTTTCTCAAATACAGGGACAACATCTCATTAATATCAAATGGCCAATTCTTCAAATTCCATCTCATTCCATATTGTTGATCAAAGTCCTGTGCGGAGTTCTCCCTTTCCATCTCGAGTAAGTTCAAATTTATTTATATTTCGATTATCTAATTGATTTTTTTTTAATCCATGTCAATTTGAATATAAATGTTTGCAAATTATTGGCATGATCCAGATTTAGAATCGAGTTCAGATCCAAAAAATATTACTCCATATTATTTCCAAAAATGTCGGAAGCTCTTACCAAGAGCAGCATATCACAAGCAGTTGGTAAATGAAAATGGACAACCTCTTCACCCTTCCAATTAGAAAATGGCATCTTCTAGCCGCAATAATGTATCAACGATGGTAATAATTGTTTGGTATATTGAAATTTCAACAAACCAATTGCATCTTCGCGCTTACTAATATCATTAATATTGTACTAATGGCATTCAATATTTTTTGAAATTATAATTCTAGTGATGATGAGAAACCCACCTACCATCTTCTGGTGCACCCCACTACAACGCCAAATTGAGAAAAGGTTGCATTAAGAGCAAGACTCAGAGAGGAAGCATGTAAAGAATGGTTGAATCAACCACCCATTCAATTCCCACTACATCCATATTCTCCAATTAAGAATGAATACAACAATAATAGTTCTTCATCACAACTTGGTAATGAAGGAAATAAAATGGAGCTTCGTATGGATGATTACTTATTGGATACGACTGCCATGGAGGCAATTTTTTTAAATGCATTCCAGAATGATGAGCTAGGGGATTATTTTCATATCATTGATACCTTATTCGAAAGCTTGAAATTTTCTTCGACCATCCCTCGCTTTGGACCTAGCGGCAAGTCAACGTCTACTCGGTTGGAAACAACGATGTTGTTGTACAACGTGAAAGAAAATTTTGGCATGTCGAATGGATGTTTATTAGCAATATTGAGGTAATTAACTTGCATGATCGATCAAGTTCCTTATATTTTGTCGCACAATGAAATTTAAAAATGGTTGATTTTATGAATGTTAAATATTGAAATTGTACAATTATATTCCCCACCAACTACAGGATATTCAAAGGTAAGGTTCTTCTGAGTGAAAATGTCTTGTTGGGTATTTGAAAAGAGGCAAAGAAAATGTTGAAAATGTTGGGTGTTGAGTATATATCATATCATGTATGTCTAAATTATTGTATTCTATATTGGGGAGAATATGCAAAAAAATAGATATGTCCAAAATGTGGGCATGACAGGTACCATAATTAAAAAAAAATGAGTAAATCACATGGTCCTCCTCATAAAATATTAAGGCATGTGCCTATAATCCCAAGGATTCAAAGAATATTTCGTTGCAAAGAATTAACTATTTTTGTAGGGATGGCATGCCTCGCACAGAAGTGATTCAGGAATTATGCGAATCCCAATAGATTTAATAGCCATGATATAGAGGATACATGACCTGAAAAATTCAAGGATGAAGTATGAAGTCTACGACTCATCATATCCATGGATGGCTTCAACCCATATTCCCTCCAAAACACCAACTATTTTGTTTTTCCTATAGTAGTGATCAATAACAATATCCCCCCATGGTTTTTTGTGAAGAATGAACATCTTATGTTGGCTCTCATATTGTCTAGTAGAAGACAAGTGAAGAATATGGATGTATACATACAACCATTGGTATATGAATTTAAGTAATTATGGGAAGGGATAAATGTGTATAATGTATTAAGACCCATCGTAATAGAGAGGAGTTTTATGTTGTGTGGCATATGTGCTTACACCATACATGATTATCCAGGATTAGGAGTTTTCTCTCATAAATTAAATTATTATTCATTTATTTAGTAACAATATTATTTCACATATTAATTGAATTCATTGCAATTGTTCAAATATTCATGGTCTCTAACGTGTCAGTATGTATACAATAATTCTGCATGTCTTGTAACAAAAGGGTATCATGAATGTAAATGTTGTGGACCTTCATTGAAGGCTAGGTGGTTCGACCACCTATGAAAGCTAGTGTATGACTACTCTAGGGTATTCCTCCTTGAAGAACACCCTTAAAGAAGAGAAACATCCACTTTCAATGCTAAACCATAGAGAAACCAAAGGCCTGCAATAATGATACCAGGTGGATGGCTTAGAGCATATGAGATAGAGAAGGAGAAGGAGTTTGCAGAAATGTTCTATTCAAATGGAGAGCATATGTTTGATGATCCATATTTCTTCGACACCTATGCTGAGAAATTTCCCATTATCATGAAAAGGAAATTTGTCTTTTATGAGCCCCCATATTGGGAGCATCTTAATATTTTCCAATTACTAGATCCCATGAATATATTTCAAAATGTTTCATCATCTTTATGGAGGACATATCATCGAAATAAAGTGACATTTTGGTTGTTAGGAGAGATATAATTTCTTCAAAAACTAAAACAAAACATTGGCCAAGACAAGAAACTAGAGGAGAGGTTGGCCCCTCTTGGTATTTCAAAGAAGGTGATGTCCCATGGATTTTAAAGAAAGATGATCTTTCTTTGGAAAAGGAATTTATAATGAATGTGAGGGTGCCTTCTTTATATGGGCCTTCACTATGGTGCTGCTTCACTATGGATGACCGTTTGTCGGGGTTGAAATTGCATGACTATTTGAACCTTTTAAGAGTACGTATGTCAAAAGCATGATTTGTTTTTTTATTTTTATTTTTATGTAATGGGATATTTTATAATTATTTTTTTATAATACGTTATTTACTATGCAGTGTCATTATCCTCTGCTCGTGTGTGGGTGTGTGCACCATGAATTCCCCCAAGGCCTACGACGTTTCATATCTAAATTATATGCATTTGTATGTTGAATCACATCAAAGGAGATTCATATGGATAGCATTCCACGACGGCGTTAAGAGATATTTGGGATTGTTTATATGTCTAAGAAGGAACTTCCGATGAGTTTCATGGACTTGCAGGTTCATATTCTAATTCATCTATTAGATGAGGTTGAATTATTTGGGGTCATTTCTTGTTGTTGGATGTTCTTCTTAGAGAGGTACATGAAGAAATTGAATGGTTTTGTTCGACAAAGGGAAAAACCTAAGGGGTCTATGGCAGAGGGGTATATATCATATGAGTCTTTCTATTATGCCAATGACTACATCAAGCAGATTGAAAACACACCAGGTGTGGCGATTTGGGACGACGAAAGGGATGAAGACAAAAGAGAAGCAGAGCTTCTCGAAACAAATGGAAAGAGCTGCATGATAAAGAGTAAGTGCAGGCTTCTCATTATTCAAATTACTAAACAATATATGTTTACACTGAACTTCATATTAATGCATATTTTTATCTCATACGTACTATATATATATATATATATATATGTTGGTTTTATTTCATCAGTGAATTTAGAAATTGAAGCCATCAACAAATTTATTCTTTACAATATGGAAGCAACACAACCGTGGGTTGCATTATATGAGGAAAATAGGAGGAAATGGGACAGTGACGGGAAATAATTCAAATGGTTGAATGGTAGAAATGTGCCTTATCCTGATCATTTAAAATAAAATATGTCAATGACATGCCCTAATAGTTGGGTTGTTGATCAATTCAGAGAGAAATATGGTGCATATGGTCATTACCCACGTGCTGAAGAGGATACACTAAACATAGGGATTGGGTGCAACAACTCGGTAATTATAATCTCTTTTTATACAAATTTAACATCATTTTTCACCTTTGAATTGTAACATTATATATATATATATATATATATATATATATATGTTCAGGTTATTAGACACATGATACTATGATTTTTTCACTTTTTAATAGGTGAATTTATTTCCATCTATGTGGGCATATGGACATCATTTTTTCACGGAGGATGTCGATGATGGATGCATGAAACAAGATTGTGGAGTGGAAGTCGAGTTTGGCCAATCTAGTTGTGCTAGCCACCATGATAAAAACCTAATGCAGGAGACATTAGTTTACGATAGAAATATACAAGAGATAATTCAAGTGTACTTATCTTCATTCCAATGTGTTATTTTTAGGTGCAAGTGGTGGGACACCTTTGATTGGAATATTGTAAAGGAATATCATGATAGTGGGATGATATCTATCAACTCTAGAAAGATGTGGCATGAAGCTATGGAGCCTTATGTTTTCCCAAAACACTAGAACCATGTGTTTTTTTACCCATATGTGTTAGATAGGAATTGATGGTTTGTATTAAGACATGACCCTTGACCAAAACATGTTTTTGAGAACAACAGTGTTTTCATCCCAAGCATCGAGGAAGATAATCAAGGTGATGACAATGGAGAGTGATATGTACTTGTGTTAATTCATCATTTATACTAATGTTGTATATTTTTGTTTTCATTATTTCATTAAGTATTTCCAATTGGTGTTGCTCCCCCTATTGACGTCTCTGCTACATGATTGACATATAAAATACATTAGCTT
This sequence comes from Pinus albicaulis, assembly GCA_034641835.2. Classification (NCBI taxonomy): domain Eukaryota; kingdom Viridiplantae; phylum Streptophyta; class Pinopsida; order Pinales; family Pinaceae; genus Pinus; species Pinus albicaulis. Next base: position 660,814,058 of record CM076571.1, read on the forward strand.
CATACATAAAATACACGTTTTTATTAAATTAAAAATGTATTTATTAATAAGGAAATATAAATTTCAATTAAAAAAAAACAGTATTGGTGCACCAAAAACATAGCCATGCACCGGCTTCGGTTCTCTCCAAAACACAACCACACCATAGACAATGCACACATACCTACGATGCACCGTTTTTGGTTCACAAATTTAAATTTTCGTAGCAGTGTGTCACACATATGCACCGGTGTGCACGTATAACATTTTCGCACCGAGATGGAATGTTCATGTTATTGAATACACCGATATATAGCTATATTTTCAAATACTGTTTAGGTGGTACATTAGGTAAATGTGATGGCACTGATGCCGGAACATACCAATCACACTGTATTTTTGATGGTGATAAGAGGCATTTGTTTGAGTTTCAAATAGACTTGGTGTTGCATTTTTGTTTCCTGTTTATATTATGTAAAATAAATATCTATTTTTTATGTATTTGTAACTAAATTATTTAAAATAGACATGCTTTTATCATTGTGAACATGATGTAATGTTAGCTAGGAGAAACGTGAAAAACATGAATTTTAGTGAATATCTCGTGGTAATTTAATTTATATTATTTACCTCATATTGATTATTAAAAAGAGTTAATTTTAAACTAGTACAATAGCAAATAAAGAACCAAAATAGCATCAAAATGCTATATCTTTATTAGAAAAAAGTGCATTTGTCTCTTTAAGGGAGAACTTCCAATAGAGAAAATCCACAACTGCAAGTAACTTGATCACAAGCCTTATTTTACATTTCTTTATCCTCATCTTTAGAGAGATAAAAAGATTAAATTTAAATTTCTTGAAAATCTCATAACTTTACTAATAAAATAAATTTTATAAAAATATAATTTTTTAAGTTGTATTAAATCTAAATTAATTGTGTTGAGAGGCATTATACAACTCAGTATGGGAGAGATGTTGTCACATAATGTTACATTTAAAAATAGTAAAAGAATAATCTAAATTAAAAAATTAAAAATAGTAATAAGAAAAGAAATTAATTTTGGCCATAATTACAATACGTCAATTTACACCATAATCTTATACAACTTTATTGCACCGAGAGGCGCATCTACAGCCCAATATGACCCCGATGTCAGGTATGTCACGTCCTCATACAAAATGTCGGCTTAAGTTTTAAATTAAAAAAAAAAAAAAAAAAAAAAATCGCATTGTGCTAGAACATATATCAATTTCTAATACAATTGTGTATTATTTATATAATTTGAATGGATAGTAAATTATATACGTGAATTTGAATGGATCATAAATTTAACTTTAACAAAAAAAATTACCACATTGAATTTCCAAATTAAGTAAAATTTTAAACATCTTTACTCTTTACTAAAGTCAATACCATTTCCTAAATCAAAGGAAAAGAGTGAATTCAACACAAACAATATTTATTTTAATTAAATATTTTTAAAATGAATTTATGCTTACTCCAAAGCTATGGTAAATAAATAAATATTCTTTTTATATTTATTCCATAAACCTTTTTATATTAAAAAAGCTTTAAAAAGAGGTTTTATTTAGATGAAGCCTATGGGACAAATACCATGGGACAAATTAATATTGATACCATGGGCCAAATACCATGGGTAAATAAATAAATATAAAAGAGGTATAAACAAGTATGATCAATAAATAAATAAATATAAAATAGATATAAAGAGGTATGGTAAATAAATAAATATAAAAGAGTCATAAATAGGTAAGGTAAATAAATAACAATATATCAAATAGGATTATAAATAAAAAACTAATTATATAACAAGCCTATGGGCCAAATACCATAGTAAAGAAAAGGGGTATGGTAAATAAATATAAATATAAATAAACTAGAGGTATGGTAAGTAAATAAAACCTCTTTTCATATTTACTCCATAATCTGCTTTATATTTACCAATATTTATGTTCATTAGTTTACATAACTAAGAAGAAATAGAGAAAGAGAGTGATAAGGGAGAGATGGAGAGAGAGTGCGTATGTTTAGGGGTGAGATAAAGAGACAAAGTAAGATGTATGGAAAGAAGGGGGGAGAGAAGAAGTGAGAAAGAGAGAGGGAGGGATATAGTAATGTAGTTGGAGAGAGAGAGGGGTGGAAAGAGAGAGAGAAAGAAAGGGATGGGGGAATAGAGAGGATTAGAGAGAAAGAGAGAGAGAGATGTGGGGGAAGAGAGAGGATTGGAGGGAAAAGAGAGAGAGAGAGGTGGGAGAGAAAGGGAGAGAGAGGAAGGATGAGAGAGAGGAGGAGAGTGATGGGGGAAGAGAGAGTATTGGAGAGAGAGAGAGAGAGAGAGAGAGAGAGAGAGAGATCAGGGAAGAGAGAGGGATTTAGGGGAGAGAGAGAGAGAGGAAGAGAGAGGGATCGATAAGAGAGATGGAGATGGAGGGGGAGAGATGTAGGAAATAAGAAATATAGAGAGTGAGAAGGGGAGAGAGAGAAGGAGTGACAAGGGAGAGACAGAGAGAGAGCGTGTATGTTTCGGGCTGAGATAAAGAGACAAATAAGGAGAGAAGGAGATAAGGGGGGAGAAGGAGATATAAGGAGAGAGGGAGGGATATAGTAACATAGTTGGTCGGTGAAGAGAGAGAGAGAGGGAGAGAGAGATGGGAGAGAAAGGGAAAGAGAGGAAGGAAGAGAGAGGACGTGAGAGAGTGGAGAGAGGGAGGGAAAGAGAGATGGACTGGGAGGGGGAGGAGGAGAGAGGTAAGAAGAAAGAAATAGAGAGAGAAAGGTGGAGAGAGATAGAGTGAGTGAGTGATAAGGAAGATGGAGAGAGAGGGAGAGAGGGGGAAGATAGAGATATAGATGGAAGGTAAAGAGAGGGAAGAAGAGAGAGATGGGGAGAGGAGGGAATTGACAAAGAGATTGATATATATGGATTGCGAGAGTGTGTGTGTTTAAGGGGGTGAGATAGAGAGACATAAAAGAAGAGATGGATGGGGATATAGATATGGATGGAGGGTAAAGAGAGGGAAGAATATTTCTCAAACTAGATGGATTGATATAAGTGGAGATGGTGATTTATAATCCTATTTGATTATTTGCACTATATGCATCGATTTTAGTGTAGATATTTATTTCTAATGATATTTGATTACTTGCACTAGATGCATTGATTTCAGTGTAGGTGGTGATTTCTAATACAATTTGATTGCTTGCACTGAATTTGTTGATTTCAATTTAGATGTCAATTTATAATTATATTTGATTACTTGCACTAGATGAATTGGTTTAAATGTAGATGATTTCTAATCCTATTTGATTGTTTGCACTAAATGCATTGATTTCAGTGTAGATGGTGATTTCCAATCATATTTGATTTCTTTGAGTAAATGCATTGATTTCAGTGTAGATGTTTGTTCCTAGAGAGGGAGAGTGAGTGATAAGGAAGATGGAGAGAGAGAGAGAGAGAGGACAAAAGGAGGAAAGAGAGATATTAGCGGGGGAGAGGGAGAGAAAGGGAAGAGAGGGAAGAAGAGAGATATGGGGAGAAGGGGTGATCGACAAAGAGAATGATATATATGGAGTGCGAGAGCGTGTGTGTTTAGGGGGGTGAGATAGAGACAAAAAAAAAGAGATGGATGGGGATATAGATATGGATGGAGGGTGGAGAGAGGGAAGAATATTTTTTGCACTAGATGGATTGATTTAAGTGGAGATGGTGACTTATAATCCTATTTGATTATTTGCACTAGATGCATCGATTTTAGTGTAGATAATTATTTCTAATGATATATGATTACTTGCACTAGATGCATTGATTTCAGTGTAGGTGATGATTCCTAATACTATTTGATTTCTTGCACTGGACGTGTTGATTTCAATTTAGACGTCGATTTATAATTATATTTGATTGCTTTCACTAGATGCATTGATTTCAATGTAGATTATTCCTAATACTATTTGATTGTTTGCGCTAAATGCATTGATTTCAATGTAGATGGCGATTTCTAATCCTATTTGATTGCTTTGAGTAAATGCATTGATTTCAGTGTAGATGTTGGTTTCTAATCTTATTTTATTTATTGCATTAGCTGCATTGATTTCAGTGTAGAAGTTATTTTCTAATATTATTTGATTTCTTGCATTAAATGCATTGATTTCAATCTATATGTTGATTTATGATTTGATGTAATTGGATATATGATGGTACATTAATATTAATGTGATTGGATTAGCAAATATGCATTGATTTTAGTGTAAGCACAAAAAGTTATTAACAATGTAGATTGATTTTTGTGTTATAGTAATTTAAGCTATTAATATTGGAGAGCAAGAGAGACAAGGTATCATGTTTACTACAACAGATCGAGCTAAAGATTTAAATGGTTTACGATTTAAATTTTCTTTTCATATAATCGATATGAAAAGATAACAAAACTAACAAGGGAGGAAATAAGAATAGTAGAAGAAAATAGTTTGAGATTGATTGTAACATGAGTACGTTCTTATTGTTCACATTTTCTATCTTTCAACACTATTATTGTCACTTTGCATTTAAAAAAAATATTTCATCATTTTTCATCATTATAGTTATTAAAAATAATTATCATCTCAACGAACCGAGGTAACTAAGAAAATTTAAAATTAAAATGACCAAGTCAATCTCAAAAATATTTAGCATATTTAAAATGATTATATTAATATTTGATATATTTACATATTACTGATAAAATTAATCATATCTTTGATAGATTTTCCTTGGCAGCACACGACTGAAATGAGCCTAGATCCATCTTACATCTCAAAAATATACAAAAATTTTAATAATATGAAAAATGTGACGTTGATGCCTCCGACTGGAACCAGCCTAGATCCATCTAACTCTGGATCTATCATGGGCCAAGAGGGATCAAATCTCTCGAGGTGCAAACCTTTCCTCAAGTTTTTCACTCAAAAAATAGGTTTGCACCTCGAGAGATTTGATCCCTCTCGGCCCATGATAGATCCAGAGTTAGATGGATATAGGCTGGTATAGAGATATAATGTAACCAAAAGTGAAAAAAAAAAATAGCTTTTATTATGAGGAAGAAATGTAATCAGTAAAAAAATATAATTTACTTCTTACTACAAGGAAAAAATATAATTTTTTCACATGGCAAGAAATAGTATTATTGATATTACATTACGTGTAATTACTTCTACCTTCCATTTACATGTGATATTTAAAACAAAAATATATTTATAACAAAAAAATATTTTAAGTAAAATATTTGAATGTCCATACTAAATAACATAATTTTATAAATACTTTATATAGAGAAAAATAAAGTAATTGAAATTGAAATTTTTCTTATATTTTTACTTTAGAGAAAGATTGAGAGGATTTTTATTCCATTAATAATTGTTTTCTAATTCAATGTATGAGGGATATTTGTAAATTTTCAATGTTTAATATGGATTTGATATGTAATATTTTAGAAAATATTAATAATGAAAATAATTAAATGTATAAATACAGGAAAAAAAAATGAGGGGTCATATTTTAACATTTTAATATGGAGAACATGAATTATAAATAAAATATTTCAATGTCAACTACATATATATTAGACTAGTTGCATAAATCCACCAAGTGCCTAGATGGATCAAATCTCCTTTCACTCAAAAATATGTTTGCATCTCAAGATATTTGATCCCTCTTGGCGCTAGGTAGATCCAGAGTTAAGACGGAGTTAAGATGGATCTAGGGTGCAGATTGTAAAAAAAATCTTGCTTAAGTTTTTTAAATTTAACAATAGATTGAATTTTATAAACCAATATTGAATTAGTTAAATTGTATTTTTGAATAATTTATTATTAATAATATTTTATATTAAAAATTGAATGAGCTACATATTTTCGTCTTTTTAAGAACTAATTAAATTATTTTATCGTTGTTAGTATTGAAATAGTTTACTAATTATGTTAGATTGAATATTAATGAACTATCTAAGTAATAGAAAAATATTTATTGTAATTTTACAATCATAGCATCAACCATACTAAACTTTGTAATTTATAAAAATACATTTGCATTTTTTTTTAAAGTATGTCATTTTACATTCAATTTCATATATAAAAGTTTGATATAAATTCACCAATACATCATCTATAATAAAATTATTTCATAAAAATAAACATCATGATTATAATCATCTAAGATACACATTTGAATTCACTAACATTGTCTAATTATATACACTTTTAGTAGCACATATAAACGCCATTAGCTAGTACACAAATATAATAATCTAACAGGGCATCATCATCATGATCACATCTAAGAAAACACAAAGATTTTAACCTAAAATCATCACCACACACATCCTCAAATTAATATAAATCTCATGTCAAATAACTGCTATCGCATACACATCTATCTGTAAGCACATTAAATGAACATATATAATATGATGTAGCAATATACACATCAACATCCACTGGGTTTTGAATAGACGATGATCGGGTGCTCTATTAAGGCACTCCTTGATTTGAAGTCACCAATTCAATTCCCTACCCCGATCAAGGTGATATATTGGACATAATGAAGATGCATAGTCCCACCAAGCTTACAAAAAAATAGCATACACATCAACAACAACATATAAATTAAGTACACAAACATGAAAAAAAATCACCATATATATATATATATACAAAGAAGTCAAATAACTACATCATGAAGACAAATAAGTGCAATCAAATATCTAATACAACAGACATAGTAGTGCTTGCAGCATGGTTTGTAATAGAAGACGATGGATAGTCAACTACTGCTTAATCAAGTATGTTTTTCAAACTCAGCTGAGGTGGAGGAATAATAGGTGGTTGGTCTATAGGAGAAGGTGGTTGGTCTACTCTGACAGCATAAACATACGACACATCCTCTAGCTTTGGCATCTGATCATCATCAGGAAACAGACATGCAGGTGTACTACCAAAAGGATCACTGATACCCTCACGACCATGATCTGATGGGGTGGAACTGCCAAAATCATCATCATCATCATGACCACCCTCATCTCATGAATGTATTGTTGCATGATGCCCTACACCCCTCATTGATTCTAGTAAAGTACTAGCTATGATGGCATGCCTTATAAAAGACATCAAATCCCATGGACAGTCCCTATAGATATTCATGAACATTGAATCCGCATTGATATCTCTAGGCCTTGTAGGGCAGACTCCATTCCAAACCAAATCTTTGGCCAATCTATCACACTATTCCATCTTAAATCACATAGTAGTCCTCCCCACGGAAACCCAGACCGCCCTAAGGATGTGCTTCACCCTCTTGGACCTCTCCCATATCCTCCATATGGCAATCGGGGAGGAGGCATGTCCCCATCATATGTGCTAAAGTCTACAAAATATATAGTACAAAAAAATAATTATACAATTTCATTAAAAAATTCAATAAAACAAGTGAAAGAACATGCTAGAATAAATTTTATTCTAATCCATTAAAACAAGAAAATGAAACTAGATTAATTTAAAGAAAACACTAATATTACCTATATCATCTAGAGGCTCAGTCATTTTGAATAATATGTTGGGACACCCTCTCCAATCAATCCCCATGTACGAATACCCCAACACAAAAAATTCATGGTCATCCACACTGGCCAGTAGTGCCAATGCCTCATCCGAAATCCTAGCTGAAAACTCCGACATGCCCCTCTTAGGCATCATCTACCCCCACATGTGCATCTGGGCCTCAATGATCGGCTTAGGAGGGAAAAAATAAAATCTAGGCCTTGTCTCTAGAAACCTCTCAAAAAATAAACAAAAAATCTCGGAAGCAAAAGGGAAGGTCTCCCTCCCTGTCTCTACAACGCATGACGTCTATCTAAATTCATGCAAAAATTCCTCAAAAAAATGGCAGACCATTTGATTCAATGTGGCACTTGAATCAAAGAATAAAAAAAATACAAAAGAGGGAAACAAATGTGCTTCCTATCACCACAAGAATGTGCAAGGGTGCTTACTGATAATGAGAGGCACCTAGCGTCCTATGTAGAAAAAAATAAATTTGTAGTTGTCCACCACGGACCTAAAAATATGATGGATGGACCGCATGAGGCCCAACATATCTATGAGTGCATACAAGTTGAATCTCAACTACAACACCATGGGGTACATCAGGGAACTGGGGAAAATCCTCCCCTCTCCAAGAAAAACTAGTGATAAAGTATATGTCCTCCTTAGTAGGCCTATACCACAACTCAGGACCTACATAGAAAGCATGCTGCTAAAAATTACATTGGCATATCAGATGTGCTAATAAGAGATAGTGCGTCTTCAGGGATGTACCCTCCTCAAGAGTGCTTGGGTCGCTAGAGTAATAATAATCCCTCTCCCTCTCTCTCGCCTGCCATGGTGGGACCATATTGTATGGGTCTTCCTATTGCTCTTGCTCCTCTGCTGCTCCCTCCATTGATGTCTCTACTACATGGTTGACATATAAAATACATCATCCTCGTAGATAAAATAACTTTTTTTATTAAATGAAACATGTATTTATAACTATGGAAACATAACTTTCAAGGCACCGGTACGATACATTCGGGTTATTGAACGAACTGAGCTATAGGAATATTTTTAAATATTTATTTGCGCTGCATTTGGTAAATATAAATGGACTGAGAGTGATGCATCGATACACAATATGTCACATCTTTCTCAGTGTGTTTATATTTACAAAACATACTAAAAAAATGGTAGTTTGTTATGTTCATGCACCAAAACGTGATTCACCCTGTAAATTTACAGGGTGCACCGCTCTCGATGTGAGATGAACATATCAGGTGCACCATGCGACAATTTTTTTTTTTTTTTTAAACAATGAGAAATTAAACCTAATTTTCAATTATAATCTACTAAAAAATTAAATTAGAAATAAACTTAGAGATTACCTAGGCAATTGGTTGTCAAGGAGGCATTTTTGGACACGTAATAGAGAAAATCAAATTTTCACGGCGTCTAAAAAAATTAGAAACTCAAACAATGAGCATAGTACTGAAAGGTGGTGAGAAAGAGAAGAACCGATCTCAGGGCACTTGGACGTGGCAAGAGTGCAACCAGTGCTTCAGATCTCTCCCACATTGTAGATGGTAAAAATGCAAATTACGGTTGGGAGGGTTTTTCTTATTTAACCCTCCTCCTATGTGTTTCACGAAGCATACTAGGGTGGGCTATATCCAAAAGCACTGTGTTTTTTTCTTTAATTTAAATTATCGCGGTGCTCTATCGAGATGCCCTGGGGCTTTACATTACTAGTAATGCATTGGTGTTGTGGTTTTACAATAGCACCAGTATTTTTTTAGAAATTATAAACCGTCTATCGTTACGCTATAAGATGCCATGGGGTGTTGTTATACGTTTACCACACTAGGATGTTATTGTGCAATAGCACTGGTACGTTTTAATATATGAAGGATTCTGGTGCTAGAAAACATTCAAGCACTAGTGTGTTTCGGTATTAAGCACACTGTGGTTTTTTATTTTTTCAAAAAAAAAAAATCTACGATGTACCATGTTATATGCAACTTTGATGTGTATATGGATAATAAAGCGTCGGTGTGCTTAAATAATTTAGACGCGTTGTCAAAGAAACATCTGCTAAAACATCCGCTCGCCCACATCTGCGAGTGACCTCCGCTACAAACTAATTTTTGGGCTATTTTTAAAGGGGGCTCCACAAAAAGCTTTGCTAGAAGGTATTTTCCTTGTAGTGTATACTTCATTCCAAAACTCAAATTCCCATGAATATATCTTAGAACGTGTTCTTTTTTAATTTCCAATGAATCTATTGAGGATCATGGGAGAATCAATAAATTATCCCTACTCTATAATAAATGTAAGGTTGGGTGTGAGCCAAATGGAGTAGACTACCAACCTATTTTCGATACAATGTAGATACCCCTGTGGTGAGGTACAACTATTGGTAATAGTAACACTTACTTGAAAATGAGTAGGCATACACTTACAACTGTTGAGAAATGTAACTATTTTCAATCTTCATAATTGTTGTACTCATTTCAATATGTATCCTATGTAACAAATAAAAAAAGAAAAGAAAATTTATTATTATTAAAGGATGGGTTTCATGCTCATTATTGATGGTATTCTACATAAAAACATGTTCTTCATTCTTCTATGGATTGTTAGGTCTTAGGATTTATTTTCATGAGTCAAAGGATTAAACATCATGTTTATAAGACCCTTCTGGGTAAACTATATTTTTAAAATGAATTGTTTTTTAGTATAGAAAAAAATAGAAGCTCCAAAAGTACAAGTCAAACCTAGGAACATCAAGTCAGCCTAATGGATGGAATTTGACTCATTGAGAAGGTTATATAAAGGATTAGTTCGACCTCGTTTGAGAGACACTCATTCCACAAGCTCGATCTATAAAGAAAGAGTTGTATCGGTAGTTGGGAATCTAGAAGAAGGAGAATTAAGGTCTAAGAGAAGAAATAAGGACGAAATATCTTGGTTTTGGGCTCTATCTCTCTCAAACGTGTGAATTTCTAGGGCTTATTGTGCTACAAAAGGATGTTGAAATTGTAGGTATGAGTTGCAGTAGGAAGAAGTGCAGAATATTGTAGTTAGAAGGGATAAAACCCTATATTGACCTCATTGACCTTCGGAGAGTTGTCTTTCTCTAGGAAGGTATCAGGAGGAGGTTCTATTAGGGTATCCAGAGAAGTTTCAAGGCCAAAATCGCAGGTTCAAAGTTACAGGATGAGTTGCAGCAATGAAGCTAGTAAGTGGAAGTTGTAGTATTGAATTTGGTTGATGTAGAATCAAGGGAGGACTTAAAGAAGAGTTATCTTAGTACTAGGATAAGGACTGGTCTAGGGTTTGGGTCTTTGTATCTCATTTGAAGTAGATTCTAAGAAGAGAATATTTTTTTATTTTTTCCCTTGGAGGTGGTTTTCCGTAGATGAGAACATAATATTTATGTCCTCTATTATTGTTATTATTTTTCTCGATTTTTTTTATGAAAAGATGTAACTAAAGAACATAAAGAAGATAAATAAGATTCACAAGAAAATATCAAGGTTAAGGAAAATAAGATTAATAGTTGTCACTGTCCATTTTCCAACATGGTATCAGAGGTAAAGTGAATAAGGAAGTTATCTGAAAGGACACTAGAATGAGTTACTTGTGAAGGGGAAGGGGAAAAGGAAACTCTTAAGAAAATACTAAAGAAGAAGACTTCGAAAAGGATTGAAGACTCACCTAGTAGTAGGATTTCTACATTAAAAGAAGATTTGAAAGGAAGACTTCAAGAAGAGTGTTGATCTCTCTCTAGAAGAATATCTATTTGGAAGGCATCTTTGAAGGAAGTATAAAGGGACTCCATAAGTTGTTATCAATAATGCTTCAAATTAGATATTAAATGCATCAATAATATCGATGACATCATCAAGGAGAACCTTGGTCTCATGTAAGTATCATATTATGTAATCATGTCTGAATCATCAAGTCATATGGGTTCTTTCTTGAAGGAGAGTAACAAGATGATTGGGGCTGTTGAGATTCAACAAGATGATGATCCTAGTGAAAACTAAGCACCTACACTAGGTGGGGCCCGCAGGCTATTTTTAGGTGTATGCCTAATTTTAGAATGGTGAGAAAATTCTATTTATAGCAGGAGTTTATTTATAGATGGTTGAGTAAATTATATTTATGGATAGGCATCTATTTTTGGAATGCATGTGTGAAGTCTATTCGTAGATTTCATGTCTAAAAATAGAATGCATGTCGATTATTATTATCTCTTAATAATAATTAGACAATAAATAATAATATATTCTCTTGAAGCACTTGATTTCAGTTAACTGATGTGGCGAACCAGTTGACTGAAGGAATTTCAAGTTCTAAGATTGGTTGGTGGGACATGCAAGTGGACTTCGTTGTAACTGAGTGATACAAAGTTGTAACGGAGTTGGATGTGTAGTTATGTGAGTTGTTAAGTAGTTTAACTCAGTTAAGTGAGTTAAACTCGGTTGTGCTTGTTGTAACTAGTTGTAACTAAATATACACTAGTGAGAGATCAGTGAATTAAATATTAAATTAATTCACATGGTGTGATCTCACATGCAACTTAATATATACTATTGTTAACTACATGCATGTCAGATCCAGTGGAGACCCAGTTGAGAGATAGGTGAAAGGGACAGCTTGAATATTAGTTGTGACATTAGTGGGTGCACACTTGCAACCAAGCACACATTGGAGATTCCAATGAGGATTGCGCAGTAAAGGCAAGGCAAGATCGAATTCATTCAAGGATTGTGATCAGCAGTGATTGTGCAGTGAGGCAGGTTGTTAGGACGCAGTAAATTGGTGCATGAATATGCCAATTTTTGTATAACAGTGTGAGACTATTTTGTATTGTAATAAGAGCTCTTGGATTAGATTTTTGTATGAGATTGTTTCATGATCCATGATATATACATAGTATATGATAGTGGGGTTTTTAGCTTTATGATTTCCCAGTAAAAACATCTGTGTTATGTGTGATTGATCTTTCTTCATGTGTTTTCAATTGGAATTAAATTTCTGCAAAGATTTAAGTAGAAGGATTATGTATTTAACAGTGGTATATAATTTTTAGATCAGGATAATCCATGCAATAAATAATTGTATTAAAATTTCTACATGGTATCAGAGCAAAGAAGATTGCAATTTTGAAGCAGTAGCTGAGTTTGTTGGTGCAAACAATTCGAATTTTCTGCAAGAATTTCTTGGTGCGACAGTTGAGTAAACATCGAAATGGATTTCAATGATTTTCAGTTATAGTATGCACTCGAGGAAAGCTCAAACTACATTGAATGGAAGGATAGGATGGAGGCGGTGCTTGAAGATAATGGCTTGAAATTATTCATCAACAATGATGTTCCTAAGCCCACTTCAACGGATGTTGCATTACTTGACGCCTGGCAAAAGAAAGTAGCGAAGACGAGAAGGATTCTATTGGAAGGTGTACGAGACCATATTGTTTCAAGCCTTCATGGGAAATACACTCCATTTTCAATGTGGAAAGCTTTGACAGATATTTTCCAAAGCAACAATGACCATAGGAAATTGGCACTGAAGGATAAACTCATAAAGATCAAGATGGAGAAGGGCAACAATATTCCTAAGTATCTCACAAAGTTTTTCCAATGTTGGGATGAACTGGGTAGTGTGGGAATCATGGTTGTTGATGATGATTTGGTGATTTTGGCTCTCTTGGGACTTCCTAAGAGTTGGCAAAGTTGTCAAGACTCTATCAACGGACTAGGAAAAATTTCCGGATTGGAAATGACTATGGTCGAATCTAGTGCAGGAGGAGTTCAGGTAGAACACCAGAGATGGCTCTTCATCAAAGCATGATGATGAAGAGGATTTTAATTTGGCTTCCAAGGCAAGGAAAGGGAAGGGGAAGAAATCCTATCACAATCTAAGTCTAAATGTAAGAAGCTAGATTTGTCCAAGGTGAAGTATTTTCACTATCACAAACAAGGCATCTCGCCACTAACTGCCCACAGAAAAAGAAGAACAAGAATTTTGTTGGAGCTGCAGCTGGTGAGGCCCTTGCCTCACAATTTGAACTTGATTTCTCTTTGATAGCATGCTTGGTTTCAAGCGCAATGGGATCGGTGTGATATCTTGATAGTGGTGCTTCCTTCCACATGAGGGGAGATAAGGAGCTTTTCAGTACCTTGGAGGCAGGGAAAATTTTAGGGGCTAATATTCGCAGGTGGGCTAATTTTCCATGCTTTAAAAAAAAGAAACGATTCACCAATTTCCAATTTTTTTCTAAAATGATTCGCCCAAATTTTATAGTACACAGTTATTTTACCTTAAAAATTTCCAAAATACTATATTGACTAATATAAAATCATTGGAAATCTAAATATTCCCACAAAAATATTGCCAAAATTTTTACAATTTGCATATTAGGGACTAGTAATATTCGCCAAGGTTTCTAAACTTTAATATAAACTTCCGTCCTAAAAATTTTCCCTGCCTGGAGGAGAAAGATCTCCAAATGCATATAGAGATGGGCGACGATGGACGATATAGTGCAACCGAAATTAGTACCATTACCTTTGATAGGGATTTAGGTAAACCATTTCTGTTGAAAGATGTTATGCATGTTCCAGGTCTGAAGAAAAACTTGGTCTCAATTGTGATGTTGGAGGACAGAGGTTATGACGTTGTTTTCAGGGATGGAAAAGCTTTCCTGTGACATAAAACAATGGTTCAAACCAAGGGGATAGGATTCAAGTCAAGAATATCTACAATCTAGAGGTAGATGGTTGCGCTGCAATGGTGAGCAAAGAAGAAGAAGTGTTGAGCTGGGATGAGGGAAAATTATGGCACAGGCGATTGGGCCATCATCACCATGGCGCCCTGAAAATTTTGCAGCAGATTTCTACTGGACTTCCCAAGGGTACACTTACGTAGTTAGATCAGTGTAAGGGATGTACTATGGGTAAGTTTGTAAATTCCACCTTTCATGAAAAGGAGAACCGTGGTTTGGTGATCCTGTAGAGATTTCACACAGAAGTGTGTGGACCATTCTCGGTTGCTTCAACAACAAAACACAAGTATTATGTTATTTTTGTTGATGAATTTTCTCGCAGATGCTGGATCTTCTTCATGTAGAAGAAGGATCAAACATTCTCAAATTTCTGTGAGTTTAAGGCATTGGTTGAGAAAGAGTCGAGGAATCAAGTTAAGGCTCTTAGGAGCGATAATGGTGGAGAATACATCTCAAACGAATTCAAAGATTTTTGTAGCAAAGAAGGAATTCAGAGAGAACTCATAGCGCCTCATAACCCAAAGAAAAATGGGGTCATGGAGAGGAAGAATAGAACGATCGTGGATGATGCACGAGCTATGCTGCATGGTCGGGGCCTACCAATGCATTTGTGGGCAGAAGCATGCAACACTATGATTTATGTGCAAAATCATTGTCCTCATAGAGTACTTGGCATGAGTACACCTGAAGAAACTTTTATTGGTAAGAAACGAGATGTTTCTCACTTTAATATTTTTGGCTCATCTGTTTATGTGCATGTGACCAAGAATTCCAAGAAGAAGCTGGATTCAACTGCTGAAGTTGTGATATTTGTGAGGTACACAAAAAAACCCCATAATTATCATGTGTATTTTCCAAACAGTCGAATGATTGTGGTGCGACGGGATATAAAATTCAATGAAGAGAAAGCCATGAAGTTGTCGCTTGAGAGGGAGCTAGAATTACATGCAGAGGAGGAAATTTTGGTTCCCGATGAGTCTCTAGATGTCGATCAGCCACGAGAGGAGGTTCATGGAGTGAAGGAGTCCACTCACGCAGAGCCAAACATCAGAAATGGTAAAAGGAGTACCACAGAAGCTGAGAGGATGAATCTTGATGCGGAACAGAATGTAGGAGTCCCTACTTCACAACGCAGACAGAGACAATCTCTTGACCAATTCACTGGATACATGGCTCTCATGAGAAAATGTATTTTGACAGAGCCATATTCCTTTCAGGAAGCAATGCAGGAGCCCACATGAGTAGATGAAATGGTGGAGGAGTATGACTCCATTGTCAGAAATAGTGCTTGGGAAATTGTTCCAAGGCCGGTTGATAAATCAGTGGTAGGTTCAAGATGGATCTACAAGGTAAAACAAACTTCTGATGGGAGTGTTGAGAAATACAAGGCCATATTTCTAGCCTGGGGCTTCTCACAGATCGAGGGGATTGATTGTGAAGAAATATTTGCACCTGTCGCACGGTATTCTTCCATAAGGACCATCCTTGCTCTCTCAGCATAGATGGGATGGCACATTCATCAGATGGATGTGAAGGCTGTGTTCCTTAATGGGATCATTGAGGAAGAAGTGTACATTGAGCAGCCTGAAGGATTTTATATCTTTAGCAGCAAGTCGCATGTGTGTAGACTTAAAAGAGCATTGTATGGATTGAAGCAAGCACCCTGTGCTTGGTACACTCAGATCGACAACTATTTCACCTAACTTGGCTTCACCAATAGTGAGGCGAATGCAAAAATATACCAAATTGTGGTGGAGGGTAAGATTTTAATCATTTTTCTTTATGTTGATGATTTAATACTGACTAGTGATGAGTAGCTGATACACTCATGCAAGGACGAAGGATATGGGCCTCCTTCACTATTTCCTTGGATTGGAAATATGGCAGCGAGAAGGTGAAATTTTTGTGTCTCAAGGAAAGTATGCAAGGGAGATACTCGGTAAGTTTCACATGGAGGGCTGCAAACCCATGGATATTCCTCTTCCAGGAAACTGGTGGAAAGAGGATGCTACATCTGGAGAGGTAGTGGATGCTAATGTCTATCGACAGTTGGTGGGTTCACTCATGTATTTAGTCAATACAATACCGAACATATGCTATGTGGTGAACTAGCTTAGTCAAGTGATGGTTAAGCCTACCAAGCTATTTTGGAAGGCGGGAAAGCATGTCCTAAGATATCTCAAGGGCACATCTGAGTATAGCTTATGGTATAGACATACGGATGAGGTGAAGTTGCATGGCTTGACGGATGCGGATTGGGCATGCAGCCCAATGGACAGAAAGAGCACATCAAGAGGGGTCTTCAGTATCATATCTACAGTTTTTTTTCTTGGTACAAAAGGAAACAAAGATCCGTGGCACTCAGTTCAGCGGAAGCGGAATACATGGAAGCAAGTCAAGCTGCATGTGAGGCTATCTGGATGAGGAAGATCCTAGTCAGTTTGTTCGATTCTCATTTAGATCCTACAATGATTCATTGTGATAATCAGATTTGCATTAAAGTCTTGATTAATCTTGTGTTTCATGATAGATCTACGCATATAGATATTTGGTATCATCATATCAGAGATTGTGTGTAGCGGAAGATCATGTTGCTTCAGTAGATTCCTACGGAAGATCAGGATGCAGATATTCTGATGAAGGCACACACCAGGAGAAAATTTTAATACCATAGAGACAGGATCAGGGTGAAGGATAATCCCTTTCTTGTTGAGAGGGAGTGTTGAGATTAAACAAGATGATGATCCTAATGAAAATTAAGCACCTACACTAGGTGGGGCCCGCAGGCTATTTTTAGGTGTATGTCTATTTTTACAATGGTGAGCAAATTCTATTTATAGAAAGAGTCTATTTATAGATGGTTGAGAAAATTCTATTTATGAATGGGTGTCTATTTTTGGAATGCATGTGAGAATTCTATTCATAGATCGCATGTCTAAAAATAGAATGCATGTCGATTATTATTATCTCTTAATAATAATTAGACAATAAATAATAATCTATTCTCTTGAAGCACTTGATTTCAGTTAATTGATGTGGAAAACCAGTTGACTGAAGTAATTTTGAGTTATAAGGTTGGTTGGTGGGACATGCAAGTGGACTTCGTTGTAACTGAGTGATACAAAGTTATAACAGAGTTAGATGTGTAATTATGTGAGTTGTAAAGTAGTTTAACTCAGTTAAGTGAGTTAAACTTAGTTGTGCTAGTTGTAACTAGTTGTAACTAAAGATACACTAGTGAGATATCAGTGAATTAAATATTAAATTAATTCACATGGAGTTATCTCACATGCAACTGAAGATTTACTACTATTAACTACATGCATGTCAGATCCAGTGGAGACCCAGTTGAGAGATAGGTGAAAGGGACAGTTTGACTATCAGTTGTGACATTAGTGGGTGCACACTTGCAACCAAACACACATTGGAGATGCCAAAGAGGATTGTGCAGTAAAGGAAAGGCAATATTGAATTCATTCATGGATTGTGATCAGCAGGGATTTTGCAGTGGAGGCAAGTTGTCACGAGGCAGTAAATTTGTGCATGAATATGCCAATTTTTGTATGACAGTGTGAGACGATTGTATATTGTATTGATAGCTCTTGGAATAGAGTGTTTTATGAGATTGTTTCATGATCCATGATATATACATAATATATGATAGTGGGGTTTTTATCTTTATGCTTTCCCAGTAAAAACATATGTGTTATGTGTGATTGATATTTCTTCCTATGTTTGCAATTGGCAATTAAATTTCTGCAAAGATTTAAGTAGAAGGATTATGTATTTAACAGTGGCATATAGTTGTTAGATCAGGAGAATCCAGGCAATACATAATTGTATTAAAATTTATACATGGGAATCAAACTATCTAGCATGGGAGAAAAGAATTGACTTGATACTCACAGAACAAGAAGTAATGGAATATGTTGCTTGGAAATTACTGAATCTGAGAAAGATAAGACACAAGAACTAGAAAAGTACAAGAAAAGGTAAGTAAGGGCGCAAAGGATTATAGTTAAATAAATTAAGAATTCTCTTATTCCATTTGTTTCAAATTTTAAGACTTCCAAGGCCATGTACGACAAGCTAGTGAATTTGTACTCGGTAAGTACAACATGATAAAAGGTGTCGTTGAGGAGCAAGTTGTATAGAATGAAGAAATAAAAGGATGAGGATGTGGAATCCTTTCTCATGAGAGTATCTCAACTAAGAGACCATATACAAGGACTTGGGGAACCAATTATTGATTCAGAAATTACCATTTTTGTACTAAATGCATTTCCACCAGAATAGAGTAGCTTTGCAACAAGCATCTACTCCAATAAGGATTCAAGTCCATTTGATGATTTTTGGGTGTAGTTCATATTGGAAGAATCAAGGATCAAGGTTAAGGATGATATTGGATCATATGAGTAATCTCAATCATTTCTAACCTGAGTCAAGAAGTTGAAGAAGGGAAACTTTAGTATTTCCAAGAATAAAGATATGTCCAAGATTCAATTTTTTTGTGTAATGTGTTTGGACACTTTAAGAGGGATTGTCCAAGCCTACAAAACAACAAGAGAAATGAAATGAGTGAATCTCATGTAAATGAAGCAGTGGAAGAACCTGAGAAGAAGGAAAAAAAGGAAGAAGTAAAGGATCTTTACTACAAAGGAAGGGTCAATGTCTATCAGGTTCTTGATGAAGAGTACTCTTTCTTTTAGGATAGTATGTTTTACATAGCATCATAGAAATAAGAATATGATAGTAGCATGTCTAGAATTTACATGATTAAGCTGTTTTGTAGAGATCATTTAGATATAAGGATAGATAGACCATTTTTCATATTGATCATCCATATATTGTCTAACATTATGTTATAATTTGTCATCCTAATTAGTTGAATCATCATGATTCAAGAAAGACATTCATTTTGGGAGGTATTTGGGAAAAGCATAATGAAAAGGTTAGTAGGAATTCCATGTAATGTGGAATAAATATTGGTGAAGGGATGAAAATAATGCAATGCGTCAGGATGCGGGATCTTTGTGAAATATATGAGTAGATAAATGATCAAATGAACGCATAGGAATTCATGTTGGATATAAAAACTTTGGATAATTTCATATGTGTATAATATTATGGAAATAAATTTGGACATAAATTTTGTATATATATATATATATATATATATGATGCTTGAAAATAATAGGACTCAACTTACTTGAAGATTAGGACTTTCTATAGAATATATATAATAATGATTCACATCCAGTATAGTCTCCGGAAGAAAATTTGTAACAAGGTAATCAAGTTCGATCCTTGGGTACTCCGTTGTATGAAGGAAGATTCATATGGAGATAGACCTAGAGGATATTGATGAAATGAGAAGGTAATCATGGTGAGGTAAGTTTGATTTTCATTATTGTTGGCTATCTAGTTAACATATTATTTTTCTACCTGCTAGAATGTTGCAGTGAGATATGATGACAGTTGAGGCAAGTTCAATTGTATGGATGAAAATATATAAGGATTATTGAGGGAAGCTCAATATCTGGTACCTAGCAACAGTCAAGTCAAGATATGGACATATTGGGATTAAAAGTCAGTAGTGTGAGAAGATAACTTGAAGGTCAAAGGAAGATTGCTTTTTAGAAGAAGCTATGAGCAAGATTGAAGTTTGGAAAGGCTCAATATAATTCCTTCTTATCGAAGAAGAGAGTGATGAGCAAGAAGCCTAGAACCTATCACAATATTGAAAATAGAAGGTGGCCCATGATATCTTGAAAGAAATAAATCTCAATGATGCACAGAAAGAGAGGCATTCGAGTAGCTATGAAGAATTGGTAGCTAATACTCTTATGAAGACAAGTTGAAGGCTTGTGATGATGACTTCCCAAACAGAAAGGAAGTCTAGATCTCCACTAATTTTGAGAGGAAGAAAAGGAGTGTCCTTGTATATGAGCAAGGTTCTATTCTCAATACTAAAGGAAAGTAGGGATGTCCTCTCATTTTGAGAGGGATTTATGTTTGACATCACATGTGCATTCTCGTCTTCAGGTGATGAAGAGAGAATGAAGTAGGATTGGATAAGAATCTGTGGTTTCCTTAGGATATAACATCCAATAAAGGAAAGGTACCGACACATTTTGAGGATGGGATAGATATCCAAGAGAATATTGGTTGAAGGGGACTTATATTATTTTAGGACTTATGATTGGAGATCCAAGATAAGAATAGTCCTAAAAGGACATACCTTGTGGACAAATGGATGGGGTATGTACCTTGTAAAGGTAGTGCAGTGTAACGCGTATATCCTCCCAGCATAATGCTCTTTATTAAAGTGTTGTTCATGAAGATTATGCTTACAGTATGGCTTATCAATTTGAATCCTCTTGAGAGACCTTCAATTTTAGATATGATGTTGTACTGGTTGTATAATTATGAATACCTCCCTAGTTAAGAGGGAGTGTTGAGAAATGTAACTAGTTTTGGTCTTCATAATCGTTATACTCATTTCAATCTGTATTCTATGTAAAAAAATAATAAAAGAAAGAAAATTTATTATTATTAAAGCATTGGTTTCAAGCTCATTATTGATGGTCTTCTAGGTAAAATCATGTTCTTCGTGCTTCTAGGGTTTGTTAGATCTTAGGATTTATTTTCATGAGTCAACATCACGTTTATAAGACCCTTCCAAGAAAAATATATTTGTAAAAAGAATTATTTTTTAGTCTTGAAAGTATTGGAAGCTCCAAAAGTATAATTCAGCCCTAGGAACATCAATTCGGCCTAAAGTGGCGAATTCGAACCCTTAAGAAGGATATATAAAGGAGTAGTTCAACCTCATTTGAGACAAACTCACTCCACAAATTTGATATATTAAGAAAGAGTTTGATCTATATCTAGGAAGATGGAAGAAGGAGAAAAAAGTTCTAATAGAAGAAATCAAGATGAAATATCTTGGTTTTGGGCTCTATCTCTGTCACACATGCGAAGTTATAGGGTTTTTGGTGCTATAGAAGGAGGCCGAAATTGCAGGTTCAAGTTGCAGTAGGACGAAGTGCAGAACATTGTAGTTGGAAGGGATAAAACCCTATATTGACCTTGTTGACCTTGGGAGAGTTGCCTTAGTCTAGGAAGGTGTCAAGAGGAGGATGGATTAGTATTTCCAGAGAAGCTGCAAGGAAAAATTGCAGGGTCGAAGTTTCAAGACGAGTTGCAGTAGTGAAGCTGGTAGGTAGAAGTTGCAATATTGAAGTTGGTTGATGCAGAATCAAGGAAGGACTTGAAGAAGGGTTGGCTTGGTACTAGGAGAAGGACCGGTCTAGGTTTTGGGTCTTTCTTCTCATTTGAAGAATATTCTAATAAGAGAAGAGTTTTCAAGTTTTCCCCTTGGAGGGGTTTTTCCCTGGTTGAGGGCCTAATATATGTGTCCTCTATTGTTGTTATTATTGTTCTTGATATTTTTAAATGAAATTGTCTTAGTAAAGAACATAAAGAAGATAAATAAGATTCACAAGAAAATATCAAGGTTAAGGAAAATAAGATTAATAGTTTCCACTATCCATTTTCCAACAACAACTAGCCATTTCAAAGCATTGAAGTAAATCAAGGGAATATTTTTGCTAGAAGATGGTGGTCCTTCTAAATATTGGTGAACCTTCACTCCAATAAAATATTGTATTATACCAACTTTAGTCGTAGAAATTTTTCCCATCAAGGCTTCCTTAACACTGAATCGTAGATGAAGAAATACCTATGAGGATCAAGTCATCCACATAAATAACTAGAACCAATAAATTATAGATCTATATTTGAGTGTAAGTTGTAGGATCATAATTACAATAGCTAAACCATAAATCAAGTAGAAAACTATTTGTCTTCTCATACCAAGATCTAGGAGCTTGTTTGAGACCATGCAAGGAATGTCTAAGTCTGGAAACAAGTGAAGGATCCTACACAAAACCAGGAGGTTGATCCATGTAGATCTCCATGGAAAAAAAACACTCTTTACATCCATCTGGTAAACTGAACAAACTTGAGAGGAAGATAGAGACAACACATGTTATATAGGGGAAAAGGTTTCAAAATAATCAATCTCTTAAATTTGTGGAAATCCCTTGGCCACAAGACATGCCTTATGTTTGTCAATAAAACCATCTATGACACATTTGTTTCTATATACCCACTTGCAACGAACCAACTTACATACCTTGGGAGGAGGAATAAGATCCCAAGTATGAATCTTCCTGAAAGAAGAATACTCTTATGTCATGGTAACTTTCCACTCAAGTATTCCGACAACATCATAAAATTGTTGTGGATATTATAAAATGGCGTGACTCAAAATAAATATTCCTCTTGATTGTGATTGAATTGAGGTAATATAACTAAAATTAGTTTCCTCATAGGCATATCTTTTAGGTTAATTTATATTGTGAAGGCTCCTCCTCAAAGTTTGGTCTTAAACAGTTTATTCTTGATTTGACTTCTTAGGTTCATATGGTATTGGTGGTATATTTTCTCTTGGTTGAGGACATTCAGCAAAAAAATATTCAACTTCTAGATCTATGAAACTATCACAATGTTTAAAACCATTATAACAACAAAATTTGTGAAAGAAGGAGAATAAAATCTTGGATTACTGGTCTCATCAATATGAACATCTCTTTGAAACAATGCTTCCTTAGAGGTGGGATCAAATATGTTATAGGCCTTCATGTCCTCACAGTAGCCAACAAATATTAGCTTTGAATTTTCTTTTCCATGGCTTTACACTTTTAATTTGGAATTAATGACCAAGTACCACTGCTAAATGCCCTTAAAGAAGATACATTAGGATACTCATGCCTCGAAGATTCCACTCGAGTCATATGTTGAACGACCTTATGAGGCATCTTGTTTTGAATATAATTAGCACAATTAACTGCTTCAACCCAAAAGGAAGGTATCGTGTTCTTGGATTGAATCATGTGATTTTCCATCTCCTTAAGTGTTTTATTCTTCCTTTCAGCATACCATTTTGTTGAGGATTGTAGGAAAAACAGTTTTGATGAAGAATGTCTTGTTCTCTATAGAAATCTTGAAATGCCTTATTGACATAGTCACCCCCATTATGAGTGTGTAGCTTCTTGATGGAGCATGATGATTGTTTCAAAATGGAATATTTAAATGTCTTGAATTTTTCAAAGGCTTCACTCTTGTACTTGAGGAAGTACACCCAAGAGTGACATGAAAAATCATCAATAAAGGTTAGTGCATACTAGGCCCCTGAAAAGAAGGAGTTGGAAAGGTCATTATATCATTATGCACCAACTTAAGAGGTGAAATTTTCATTAAATATTTCCCTTTAGGAAATGCATCTTGGTTTTGTTTTCAAAGGGAGAAATATTCACACACCCCATAAGTACAAGAAACTTTTGGAAGAGAAAAAACCAATTTTTTGTTGAAAATGCAGCATGAAAATCTAGTTTTGACTTTGCCTTAGTCAACCTAGATTAAAATTTGAATTTCAATTTCAGCAGAATACTTGGAGGTAGTTAACTGAGGTGACATGGCTTTTTTCACTCAGTTAATTTGAGTTGGAGACACTTGATTTTAGTTAAGTATGATTGATTGCTAATTTATAGCAACCTATTTCAGTTAAGTTGAGTTATTATCAGTTAAACTAGTTCCAATTGTCGGAGAAACTAGTGGAGGGTCAAGTTGTGTAGTGTAACTTTAGCCACACTTAGTGGTCATCCAAATAATTGATCAATCAGCCCAAAATAACTTATGCATTCTTGGAATTCAAGTTACCCAGTTGAGATTTGATTTTAAGGGAAGTGTAGTATAAGTTGTAAACTAATCCAAGTTGTACAAATGGTGCATGAAATCAAAGGATGGGCCTATAGTAATTGTGCAATCTAATTGATGAATTTCCCTAAAAAATAGGGACTAATTCCTCAATTAACAATGCAATGAAATAAGATCTTGGAGGATTGAAAATTTGGCTAAGTATTGATTAAGTTCAGTTAGTTAGGCATAGGATAGAAGATACAGATGCAAGTTGTGCTCAAGCTTGAGAAAGCATATTGTATTCATCCAGATTATTTAATTAATGAAATACATTTAGTAAGGGGTTTTGAGCATTTTATTTCCCCTAGATAAATCTTTGTGCATCTGTGTTTAATATTGATGCATGTTAATGATTTGTGTTCTCGATTGTGAATTTTCTTCCGCAAATCAGTAGAGTAGCTTATAGTCTTGTTATTGAGTAAATTTCATGAGAATTTTAGAATATACACATTAATTTATACATAGTATCAGAGCTAGGCTCACAGTAGAGAAGAGATTTTGAAGTTGTATTTGCACGATATTCGAATTTGAAGATCAGTGTTACAGGTTTTCTCTAGGACTGAGAAGATGAATTTCAATGGACGTAGACTCGAGTATGTTTTGGAAGGCACCAAAAATTTATGGCATGGAAGGACCACATGGAGGAAATGTTGGATGAAAATGGGCTAATAGAATACATCAAGTAAAATGTAGAAAAACCCCAAGCATCTAATGCCTAGAATCTTGCTAAGTGGAAGAAGGATGTGGCCAAAGCAAGGAGAATATTATTGGAGGGAGTACGGGATCGTATTGCCTCGAATATCCATGGGAAAGAGACTTTTTTCATGATGTGAAAAACACTGATACAGTTTTTCGAGAACAATAGTGACCACAGGAAGATGGCACTCAAGCACAAGCTTCAAAGTATCAAAATTCAAAATAATGACACAATTTCGTAGTACCTGAGCAATTTTACGCGGTGTCATGATGAACTTGGCGGGGTCATTGTTAATGTCCCTGAAGAATACTTCATATATCTAGCCCTTTTGGGCATTCCCAAGAGTTGGCATAGATATCAAGATGTGGTAAACAATAGAGATAAATTGTCAAGTTGGGAGAAATTATGGTCTGATTTAGTGCAGGAAGAAATAAGGCGGAATACCAAATATGAGACTTCATCCAAAGGTGAGGATGAGAAGAACTGTGCCTTGTATAAAAGGTAAAGAAAGGGAAAGGGAATAAACCCAAATCCAAAGTAGAATCTACTCAAGGGGGAAAGGAGAAAGAATTTTCCAGAATCAATTAACTTTCACTATCATGAATTCGGGAACTATGCCACAAAATGTCCACACAAGAAGACCTTAGGAGGAGCAGCAGGTGAAGCTTTGGCTTCATAGTTCGAGCTTGATTTTACTCTCATTGCATGCATGGAGAGAAAAAATACGGGAAGTGTTTGGTACCTAGATAGCAATGCCTCATTCCACATGATAGGGGAAAATGTTTTTTTAGTGACTTGGAGGAGAAATATCTCCAAATGTGCATCGATATGGGAGATGATGGAAGATAAAACACAACCAGAATCAGCATGGTCACCTTTCACAGGGAGTCTAGATCCCCTCTTAGGCTCAAGGATGTCATGTTTCTATCAGGTGTAAAGAATAATTTGGTTTCCATCGTGGTGTTGGAATATTGTGGCTATGATGTTATATTCAACAAAAGAAAGACATTCCTAAGACACATCGCCATAGGACAAGTGAAGAAGCTTGGGGTATGAGTAAATAACCTCTACAAAATAGATGAGGAAGACTGAGCTGCTTTGAGAAAAAAGGAAAAAAAGGTGCAAAGCCGAGATTTCGGTGAATTACGGCATAGAAGACTTGGAAATTTTCATCATGTATCTTTCAAGATCATGCAGCAGATCACCACAAGCCTCCCCAAAAGAGCACTAGAGACGAAAAACACATGCAAAGGGTATACCTTGGGGAAGTACAAAAAATACACCTTGAATGATTGGGACAGCAAGGCACATGCAATCCTTGAAAGGATCCATTATGATGTTTGTGGCCTTTCTTGACATCCTCCACTGCCAAGCACATGTATTATGTTATATTTGCAGATGATTTCTCACGTAATTGTTGTATTTTATTCATGCAAAAGAAAGACCAGACATTATTCAAGTTTTATGGATTTAAAGCACTTCTTGAGAAATAAATTGGAAAGAAACAGAAGGCTCTCAGGGGAAATAACAGTGGAGAGTACATGTCAAATGAGTTTAAAAATTTGTGTGCAAAGGAAGGAATTCTACGGGAGTTGATAGAACCTCACAATCCACAACAGAATGGGGTGGCTGAGAGGAAGAACATAAGTATCATGGGAGAAACAAGGGTGATTTTTCATGACCATGGCCTAACTATGCACTTGTGGTCCAAAGAATGCAACACAACGGTCTATTTGCAGAACACGAGTCCTCATCAAATTCTTGGTATGAGTACACCAGAAGAATATTTTTCAGGGAATAAACTACATTTTTCACACTTCAAGATATTTGGAGCATCAGTATATTTCCATGTCTCCATGGAAGCAAGGAAAAACCTATAATAGACAGCAGAATTGGGGATATTTGTGGGGTACACTGATACACCTCACAACTATCGTGTGTACTTTCTATCTCTCAGGATGACAGTTTTTCATAAAGATGTGAAGTTCAATGAGGAAATGAAATGAAGTGTTCTCTTGAGTGGGATCTTCAGTTTCATGCATATCGGGATCTTTTGAATATAAAGGAAGAAACTCAAGAAGTTGTGGATCAGCCACAAGTAGAGGAGCAGAGAGTGGAGACAACCACTCAAGCAGAGATTTCCAAAGAAGGAAGGATAAAAACCAGGAAAGTTGATATATTACTACAGGATTCTAGATAGAATGTGGGAGCGCCCACATCACATTGCATGCATAGGTTGTCACCGAATCAATACACTGGCTACATGGCTCTGTGACTGAGATAGTGTAGAAAGAAGTTTCCTCATTCAAGGAAGCAGTAGATAATCCTGTATGGGTTGATGCTATGGTAGAGGAATATGACTCAATTTATAGAAATAGTGTTTGGGAAGTGGTCCCAAGACAAGCACACAAATTAGTGGTAGGTTCAAGATGAATTTACAAGGTAAAGCATGTTGGACACCTAATCCTCTAAGACCTGATCGATCTTGCCAGATTCAGATGAGCTCTGTTATTATTCAATGTGCAGAGCCAGACATTTTTGCAATTAATGCGTTGAAGAAAGTTTTATGTGGGTGCAAGGACTGTTTATTTTTATGTGTTAACATCATTTTTTGACAAATTAAAGTTTGTAAGAGGCCTATTTTCTGGACAAAATATAAAAGAGGCAATCCATAGTTTGATAGGAATTCATTCCACTCATTATTATTGTTGTTTCTTGATCAAATCCAACTACATATTGTAACATACAAATTTGGAACACAAATTTCAAGGGTTGTGTTCATCCTTTGACTCAGGTCCTTCATTTATTTAAGTAGGAGACAATGGCTAGTCTCGATGATGCATTAGAGTTGTTGAACACTCTTATACGTTCCATTATTGATGAGATCGGAAAAAGCGCCTTTTTTTACATTAAAAATACCTACAAAATGCACAAGAGAAGATTTCTTTTTTGTAGCTTGAATCCCAGCTGTATCAAGAGGAGTTACAAAAGCGTAGTCATCATTTTGAAGTTGTCTTTGATTAGAACATTGAGCCCATTTCAAGAGCAGATTTGTATGCAGATGAAAAATCTCATTTTCCACCTCCCAAGCCCATCATCAAACCTTGGGAAGAGCTTGTCCATAACAAGCATAGAATTGGTCTTGGATATGACAAGGAGTTGTCCTTTCATATTCCAAACTACTCCAAGCCCATAAAATTTCAGAGTGTTGGATTTCTTTATGACAGTTCACCTTCAACTGTTCCAGATCCTACTCCTCTTCCACAACAATAACCATAGATTGTAAAATTCCAACACTGTGATCGAGTTGGCCATATGAAGGATCAATGTTTTGATATTCACCCATGAAAGCACTATGGTCAACACACCCATTCTTCACACAGATGTTTTAGAAACAAGCCTCCTGTAAGAATAAAGATTCATCTTGGATGGATCACTTCTTGGAAATGGGCATCAATGACCAAGAAGATTTTTAAGTCATATGTCAAAAATTGTTCTATAATATTGAACAATCTTACAGTTGATTTTTCGCCATCATCTCACCTTGTATCTGACAGGAGGGAAATGGTGGTCATCTACAAGCTTTGAAGCCACATCAAGCGAGCCTTAGCCACAACCTGTCATTCCAGATTCAGAGTTGTAGCCAGAGACACAAATTCCCATGAGCATGCCTTTGGTTGGTGGTCAACCTTAAACCATCTATGTGAGGTTTATATTCTTCCTCTTCAAAGAATTCGGGACACTTCCTCTAGCAGAAGACTTTAGCTTCTTTCCACTTTTGGTAGAGTTCCAGGAAATGCATCAAGTATTCTAGAGTTGGTGGTCATCCTTAAACCATCTCAGGTTGTAGACCTCCCTTCTTCTAGGTTGAAGGTCTCCCTCTTCAAAATATGAGGACCACTTCCTCTAGTGGAATACCTCATCTTCTTTTCAGATTTGGAAGAGTTCCGAGAACTGCACTAAGTGTTTCAATGTTGGTGGTCATCCTTAAACCACCTCCTTATGCCAACATTTCAGAGAGTTCATTTAGCCTAAGTGCTTCCATGCATACTTTGCAAATTTGCAGAACAACTCTCTTCTTGGACTCACACATACCCCTTCAGATTAAGGGGGAGAATGTTGGACACCTAATCCTCTATGGGTAGGTGTGGAAGGCGAACAGTCAATGAGGAGTCCAAGTGACCTTGGAATGTGGAATCTAAGGGTCACCGCATTTTAATATAAATATACAGCATGTTAATGGTAATACCATCTCAATTTTATCTTTCATGTCCTGTGTTTACCATACACGTGTTTAACAAAGCATGCAGTGGAAAGAAGCATAGAATAACACAAGGCCATATTTATGGCCAAGGGGTACTCTTAGGTTGAAGGGATTGATTATGAGGAGACCTTTGTGTAATATACCAAAATGGGAAAGACAGTAATATAGAACATATGCATAATCTCAAAAAAGAATAAAACATATAAAACTAGAAAAATTTTGGAATACATTAAGACATCATACATAGGAGCGGAAACAGATGAGCCATAGCATTATAATCACATGAAATGAATATACATAGTGCTCTAAAAATAATGCACTCAATCCATCCAAATATTTTTGAAACAACTCTAGATCCTAGCACTGGAAATGTTGTGTTGCTACTGCTGCTACTGCTGGAAACTATTGTTGCTGGGAATAAGATCCATGTGTGAGAGGCTTCTATAGTGCTCAAAAAGATCCAATATTTTAACCATGGATTCTACTTGAAAAACCCAGCAAAACCCATAAATGGTTTGGCCATATTTTGAGTTTGGAATTTCAGCACTTTTTGGGTTGCACACTGCACCCATGCTAGCTGAGTTACACACTCCCTGGAGACAACTGCTGATATGGGGCGTAAAAAATGATCTATATGTTGCAATAGCACCCACTCAGTTCACTGAACGAAGGGATGGTCCCTTCTCCCAATCCCAAGCTCAAAACTTGAGATCTAGCTCCTCCATTGAATATGCAGTTGTTGCATACACAACTGCTAGGAAATATTGCGTTGTCTAGGAGGGCTGGTGATGTAGCCTACTAATAGATAATACAATTCTAATCCTAGGTTGCTGAAGTGATTCCAGGAGTGAAGGATTATTCCCTCATAGGATTCCAAGCTAAGTTGCTTGGAACTTCCTCTTCTCCTCAAACCCTCACTGCAGAATTACGCAATTCCTGCAAGAAATATTGTTGCATAGGAGAATATATGGATGGCCTGATGTCGGATATGACAATGAAACTCTCGAAATACTGCAATGGGTCCATAGTGTGAAGATTTGATCCCTCCACAGGCTTCTCAGCTGAAGTACTAAGAACAACCTTCCAACTCTTAAACCCAAGTTCAGGAATGCGTAATTCCTATAGATGGAAGTGTAGATGAGAGCAGATGAATTGTCCAATGTTGAATGCTTCCCAATAAAACCTTCCCAGAGTAGGCACTCGAAGTCTCCCATGGGTAAGGGTGGGATTCTCGCTTGGGAACACCCGGTGCTAAATAGCACAACAAACTTAGCTAAACAACTGGAGCGTGCAAAGAAATGTCTTACGAGACTCAACAATAAAAATCCATACTCCCCTCCTTTTTTTCCCTCATCTTCCTTTTATGGTTGTGAGCCTTCCCTAGCCTTGGCCCACCTCATAACTGTGCTGCACATGTGGCCACTAGCCTCCATAAATACTACGCTATCCTCCATGATCTCCATCACTGCTGCAATTACTCTCCACTTCCTCCATCATGTGTGCATTTATTGCACATCTTCCTCCATCATCTCTGCAATTTATTCTCCACTATCTCCATCATCTTGCATTTATTCCTCCACTATCTCCATCATATTTCTCATTAATGCTCTATGACCTCCACTCTTTCTTCATTATTATGCTTCTCCACTACTCCATAATGCTACTCCACTACTGAATTAACCCACATTCACACTATATACGTGGATTTTATTCATCTACTATATTTATGGGTCCCTCCACCCTTTTATTTACTTAAATAAATAAGAAAATTAAGAACTCTAATATTCCAATTAGCTGATGGAAAATTTGGAATATTACAGTCCTCCCTGCCAAAATGTTGCTTGTCCTCAAGCAACTACAAAAGTGGATGCTGCAAAAATCCATCTCCCTCCCAAGTGGCATCCTCATATGGAAGGTTTCCCCATCTGATCCAATGTGTTATGAATGCCCAACTCCATATATGCCTCTCTAGAATGTCTAGAATGGACTCCAGCCGTGTAGCTAGATGCCTCTCCTCATCAATGAGTTCCCAAGTTGCAACCATCTTTTGTCCAAGAGCTTCTTTTCTGCATGAGATATGTGAAGTGTAGTGGTTCCTTCCCCAAGTGGAAAGTCCCAACTCATAAACTATCTCTCCAACCCATGCTACATGGAGTGGGTTGTGTCTCTCCATGCTCCAATCCTTGGCCCTGGTGGCCTTTCTTGCTCTAAGCATCATCTCAACACTGTGCAAAGTAGGAAATAGAGACATATGGATTGACATGTGAAATTTCGAACCATACTCTCCCAATAGAAGCCACCGCAACAATGGCTCTTGTTGCCATACCACATCATCATCATACCAAGTATGGTAGCCATACTCTCTCAACAGAAGCTACTGCAGCAATTCCTCTTACTGCCACATCACATCATCATCATAACAACTATGGTAGTGATACTCCCTCAAGAGAAGAAAATGCAGCAAGGCCTCCTACTGCCACAACAAATCATCATGCCAAGTATAAAATAGTGACATCCCAATTGACATGTGGAATGTCATATGGTGGCCATACTCTCCCAAGAGTAACTAGCGCAGCCATGCCTCCAGCTGTTGCATCTCATCACTACTGTGCAAGGCAAGAAATAGTGATATGCCAATAGACATATAAAATGCAATGTCTTGGACATACTCTCCCAAGATCAGCCAGTGCATCCATGCCTCCTGCTGCTGCATCACCTCAGTACTGTGCAAGGTATGGAACATACCAATCTGAAATATCGAGTGGTAACCATACTCACCCAAGAGCAGCCAACACAACCATTCTTCTTGCTACCTTGTGTCATAGATTTGCAAGTAGCTTTCCATCCACTTTCTCATCATCTCCATCCATCCATCCAACTGTGGGTGATGACTCATATCATGCACCAGCTCAATATCCCCCCAATGGAGAAGCTCCCGCCAAAAACTGCTCATACAATAATTGTCCCCATCACTATCTATGGCCTTTGGAAGACCATGAAGCATGAAGACATCCCGGAAAGATAATCCAGTCACAGGTGAAGAGATGTACTGTGTGAAAATGTTCAAGCAATGTGCATATCTCGAAAGTGGATCAATGTTAACAATACCATCCTCCACAATCTGATGACAATATTTGCACTCCATGATATGTCAAAGTGCATCCTCCTTGAGGTCTCTCCATGAGAACCTCTCACTGATGGACCGGTAGAATGTATGAGGTTCTGAATATGCTGCATGCAGAAACTTCTCTTTGAGTTGTGAGGTCATCATCAAGAAGGCTCTATCCTAATAATGGAAGATGGTATCCA
Organism: Pinus albicaulis; assembly: GCA_034641835.2. Taxonomy (NCBI): domain Eukaryota; kingdom Viridiplantae; phylum Streptophyta; class Pinopsida; order Pinales; family Pinaceae; genus Pinus; species Pinus albicaulis. The sequence goes on from CM076571.1 coordinate 660,846,509, forward strand.
TTACATGATGTCTACCATCTACCATCTACCCATCCAATGCTTCATAAGTGAAGCGGTCATCGGAATGCTCAAATAATAACTGGACCCTCAAATCATCATTTATCCTCAGTGACAGTGCTACTGATCTCCATGATAGTGCATCTGCTATCACATGACCCTCTCCATACTCAATGATGAACTCATAGTCCTGCATTATACTAATCCACAGTTGTTGCCTCTTCTATAGCTGTTTCTCCTCCTCAAAAAGATGTCAGAGACTATGGTGGTTGGTCTTCACCCAAAATCTACTGCCAATCAAAAATTTCCGGAATTTGACCAATGCATGCATAATGGCCAATATCTCTTTGTCATAAATAGAATACAACATCTCATGCAAAAATAACTTCCGGTTATTGAAATTTATTGTATAGCTTCCCTGAATTAGGACTATGCTAATCCCATCCTCAAAAACTTCACACTCCAACATAAAGTGTTGTGTGCAGCTAACCAATGTCAAACTGGGATAGCTATACATATTCTCCTTGAACCATTCAAGGGTCCTCTGCGTAGTGATAGTCTGCTGCTCTAAATCAGCAATGTGCTCTAACCCTTGGCCATCCAATGACCCTGATGGCATGGCCCCACAAATATCCATCTGATGTGATGAAATAACATGGGGTGGAAATGTTTGCATACCTTGGATTAGCTGATGCTTGGGAAAATCTTGCAAAGCTACAAGATTTCCTCCAATCGATGCAATTGCTTCTCCAACTGCTGGTGATGGTGATGGCTTCTCCTCTATTGCTGCACCAACACTGATATCTTCTTCCTCTTCCTCATGCGCCTCTTGGATCATGGCTAGGACTCTCAATGTCGAATGCTTAGGACCATCTTGCAAATATTCAAGTGCTCCTCCCATTGATGCAAGTACCTCTACTGCAGCTGGTGGTGGTGGTAGTTGCTCTTCTCCTGGAGTATTAGTGCTGACATCTTATTTTCTCTCCTCATATACTTCCTCATCAATGTTGGAAAATGTCTCAATGGAAAGTGCCTCTGATTTTCTTCTGTTAAATCTCTTTACCAATATTTGAGAGAAATCGGCATACATAGTCACTCTTGTATGTTTCAATCATCCGAACCACCAATCATTTGCTTCACCCTCAAGGTGTAGTGCTGCAATCTCAATGGCTTCCTTTTTCGCTACTAGGTATAGCTGGAATAAATCATCTAACTTCTCCATCAAAGCCTTTTTCATACTTTTGGATGACCCATAAAATGTAGGCAGAAAGAATATATTCTGAATATGCCCTCTTCTTCTATTGTTGTTGTGGGGTCTCTGGTTCTCTTTAATCTGGAAAAACTGCTGGAAAGTCAGATTCTCCTTGAATGCTCTAGATTGAGATTTATACTCTGCAAGATAATCACTTGGAGTCTCATGCTCCAAATATCCTCCATCTCCATGCCATTTGTTAGAGAGGTAAATCCCCTCTGCGGACAGAGGCAATCCCTACTAGCCCAGATCGGTTCTAGCAACAACCGAGTCACGCTAAGACGCAAGTTCCTAATTGCAAAAGACCAAGATGCGACAAGAGGCCTACCTTAAGTCCTATGCTACTGTCGTTTGTGAAGAAGATGGCACTTCCGTCCCTTGATTTGGCAGATCACAATTCTCCCGCTCGATGCAATCGAACACCTTCACATACAATAAGAGACAACAAACACACAAGCGTAAAACCTAATACATGCAATTATGTATCAGTCAGAGAAGATACAAATCACAACATAAAATATAAACATCTGAGTGGAACCATAATCGAAGTGTTAATTATTAATCAGAATAAAGAAAGATACAACTTGAGCTCTGATGCTGGATCTTCCTTCGATGGGTCGACAGAGGACTACGTCTCGGTAAAGCTCGTCGGGAAAAGGACAAGTCTCTCTCTCTTCGGCTATCTGACGATAATCTCCTTACTATTGATTCAGCTCTATTTAGGCTAGCTTTCAAAGGGAAAATGACAAGCTTATATAGATGTTGGAAGGGGAGTTGGGATCCCTACAATGGTGGGATTGGCCCTATCCTCAAGGAAGCTTCCATGATGGGTGGAAAAATACTTCCCCTACATGGAGATCCGGAGCCAAACCTCCCAACCCATTTTAGAGACTCGTTCAGGAGTTGGTTGGAATCAAAATTCTTCCATTTATTTTAAAAAAAAAATCCTTATTAAGCTTGGCGCAAGTGATACACTGGGACAGAGTGCCAGTTGGCGCACCCTCTTTGGTGGATTTCCCCCAATGGCGCGAGGGCTAAACCAGCTAGTCGCGCCAAGGCCAAAATGGCTATTTTTAGGGCTTTTCACAGGAAATTGTATTCAGCGGAATGATTTTCCTTGTTAAGGGGGATGCCATGAAAGTGGTTTTAGGTCATGTCACTGTTCACAGGTCATGGAATAATCCCTCCAATGTGCGGGACAGGGTATTTCAGGGACGATGACAAATTACTGTGTAATAGATGCCCCCTAAAGCATGAGGCCCGAGAGAGAGAGAGGGGTGAAATGCTTTACGAGAACGTGCCCAACTGAAAACACTGCCGTCGGAAAACCTGCGTAAACAAGTACAACTGATATCTAAAATACATGATATATACGTGGTATGGGCGCAACCATCCGTAACAGAGTATACAATAATCTAGATCCAAGGCATGGACGCAGCCATCCAGTACGGATCGATAAATAGACTCAGTTATGGTTGCAGCCATCCAATCAATGAGTCATGTAACCAATCAGAATAATCCACAAAATCGCAGCCTGGATTCTAACAGACAAAATCCAGGGTCTTGCGCTCCATCTCGACCCAAACAAAGTAAAAGTTCAAGCATGTGAATAAGTGAGCTAAATTCAAACATGCAAGAACATCGTCTGATTACTAGCCAATGATGAAAGCTGTTAACAGACGCGAGAGGAACCACCAATAATGACAATGGCCCTTAAGGTACTACAGATACAATCCAAAAAATGTGAACAGTGAGCTGGCATCGAACACTCGTAGAATCATCCGATCGAAGGCCAATGATGAAAACCTTGCGTCGAATGCGAAGAACCTACCATTGAGGCATGCAGGCTCCAAGGTACCAGAAGGGAGCCTCTAGATTAGCTTCCTGGATAATGAGTCGAAGTCGACAGGAAGTAACCTTGATCGAAGGTGGGCCATAGTGTTTCCCACATCATCGACGTGAGATAGAGGAATATAATGTTTGTGAATCGGGATCATATGAGAATCAGAGGAAGGTTGAAACTTGTAGAGGTCAACTTCTCTTGAACATACCAGCGGCACGATAGTGGATTTGGCAGTATTTGACAGCAAAAGATCAGAGGTCATGACGATGAGGAAAAAAGCAGATGAGAGGTCAAAAGGATCACCCAAACCCACGGAGGAAAACAGATAATAAGATGAGATGTCCCCAACCCGACACTAATGCAGACAAGTGCCATGTTCAAGAGCGACATACTGCCGACACGACGACGATATTGGTTCCATTTTTCCCCACCATTTCTAGCGAGTACCTCAATTATTTTTGAAGACAAGCTTGAAGGGGATAGCATATGCTTGTGAAATAAGTTCGTCCTTCGGACGAATCCATCCTAGTACATTTAACGAGCCCTAGGAAGGAGGAACTCGAATATCGTCATTACGACTGAATTCGATGCCATCAGGGTTTAACGAGTCTGACAAACGAAGAAATCGGCGTCTTTTCATGTTTAGAGAGTTTGAAAAGATAGTGGAAAAGTAAACTCCAACAGTCCCCTTTCGTAAATAGCTCCTCAGATCCGAAAAGGTAGAAAACTATGTCTGAGAAAACCTCCTAGTCGCGATAGGCTAGGGTATTCCTTTTTCGTAAATAATATATCCCAGCCTGAAAAAGGGGTAAACATATACTGGGTAGATGTCGTTTCATAGCCACTTTAACGAGATCAAAACGACAAGTGACTTGACAATCTTTTCACGCTTAGAGAGTCAGAAAAGAGCTAAAAGATGACTCTAGAAATGAATTTTTCATGTTTTTACCGAGTCCGAAAAAGTATAAAATACAACTCGTATCACCGTCCAAGCTACGTAAAAACCTATTGCTGCACATGAGAGCGAGCGTGAAATCCATTTTTCGACAAAATATATTAAAATATTGGGAAAAATTACTTTCAAAACCTAATTTGACTTTGAAAAGTTATAAATATGCCAAAAATAGTAAAACATATTCACTTTTACGTTTTACCTCATTTGGAGAGCAACAGTGAGCTTTTGGTGTGCGAACTTGTGGCGGTGATTGCGACCAATCCAGTACATCATTCTGGTTCTTGTCTATTCCAAGTAAGAGGTGCTCCCCTTAGCTTTGTTTTGATTCATTTTTTTGTAAATTTCCATTGTGTGTTTGACCTCTAGGGGAACCCTTTGCAAAATTAGGGCTCGGCCAATTGGCACGGGTATCGGGCACGGACCCGCGCCATGGCTCCTCTTTGCAAAGGAGTCACGCCAATTGGCGCGGGTAGTGGGCATGGACCCACGCCAATTGGATCCTCTTTGCAAAGGAGTCGCGCCAATGGTACAACTCAAATTTCCGCCTTAGTTTATCAAAATATGAGCCACTCAAATGAAGTTTTAAGTGTTGCAGAGATCTAATAAGGTATTTTTGACCATGTTGGTGCAAATATCCAGCCACAATGGTGATTGAGTGGAAGGAGAGAGAACATGGGGAAGAGGACGAAATGGCCATGCAAAATGAAGCTTGCATGAATGCCCTCCGGGACTGTGGTCTCAAGAAGTTCTTCCTCACACCATGTTTGAGAGCTCAATCTGAGCTATTGCAATATTTGGTTAGCATATGGGACGAGAATGAAGAAGTGTTTAAGCTTCGAGACCAAGTGCTAGAACTTGAGGTCTCTGATATTTATTTCATAACCGGATTGTCACGCAGAGGCCCAGTGCCAATCATGACAGGCAGTATAACTTCTGGAGAAAAAATGGAGATGGTAATGGTGAGAGTGTGCCCAGGGGCACAGACAGGATCGGGCGGTGGGAAAGTAGACATCCACACAATCCGTGATCTAGCACTCCGAGTAGTGCTTCACACCATTATGTGGGTTGCGGGATCGCAGGCACCGCATGAGGCGACCAAAGCACAGCTCCTACTAGCCTTTGAATGCATGAATTCTACACTTTTTGATTGGGCCATTGCCGTGACAACAAACATCAAACGGCAGCTGACAAAGTGCAAGAAGGCCAAAATGAAATAGTTTGGGTATGGTTCCATCCTGATGTCATTCATTCTGGAACGATTACCAATTTTCCAGGGCCAAGGGGCGATAGTCGCCGAGCCTTCATTGAGGGAGCCGAGGATGGCTCGATGGGCAGCACTCATGCCCAGATCAGGAGGGGGCCAGCAGATGTCTTGGAGGCCCGATTTTTTTGTATGGATATTCCATCAGCTGATTGTAGCTGAGGATTGGCCCTATGCTGGTACCGATTTCACGGGAGACCCAGATCTTCCACTTCTGGAGGGGGAGGACTGGGAAGAGGAGCTGGGTACGACTCTTTTTTATTTTTTATGTATTTTTTTTTTTTTTGTGATACATGCCTATTCTAACAACAGTTTTATGTGTATGCAGATGTTGGCCCAGAGAGGTCCACGGGCATGTCGCCCATTGCACGGAGGACGCCTCTCGCACATGACCCTCAAGCCGAGGGTGGCAAAGGGAATGAGCTGATCCAGAACTTGGAGGGTATCACCCAGGGAATCCCGGACTGTGCACGGCTAACAGACGTCCTGATGGCTTAACAGCGACACACTGTGGGGGTTCCTAGTCGCCTCCTTTGATTGTTGAGGCGATTGGTGTGCGCGGTGACATGCTACCATGAGCACCACGTTGATTAGCCATCTAGGGATTTTATATTCATATTTTTGAGAGACATGTTGTCTCTAGCTATTATTAGACAAACATGTATATTTTTTGATTTTATGTGATGTACACAAACTGCAAACTATTCAACATATATATATATATATATATATATATATCTATTTCTGGATGGATCTTTTTACATGTGATGATGTTTTTACAAGTTGCACAAATGTCTATCTAAAACCAAATTAGCTACTACATCTGTTAACGCATTCATGTGTCTGGTTATATGTTGATATGTAATATAATCAAAATTTCTTTCCAGTAAACGAATACGTAGATACATACGTAAAATGGATGGGTTTCTCACTGAATAATGACTGTTAAGTTGTAGTACTACAAGCTGTGAGTCCAGATACACAAGTAATGCACGAATACCGAGGTTAACAGCCTCGTTTAATAATTCTAAAACGGAAATATACTCCGCGACATTATTTGTGGTAGGCCCTAGACAAACACCTTGCAAATTAACCAACTCGCCAACAGGATTATAGATTACCCAGGCTACCAAAGACAGATTCTTGGTACTATGGGAGGCACCATCTGCGAAATCAACAAAAGGAGTAATAGACATCTACACAATCAGGAAGACCCAATCAGCAGAAAGACGCTTACAAAGCACACCACACCACACATGCACAAAAATGAAAACACTCACTTATGTACACACACACCACAAGAGAATAACTCAAGCATAGTACTTTTTGAGGTACAGCCCATTCCTAGGCTGCACCAGGGGAACTCCTTCGTAGTTGATAAGCTCATAGGTTCCATTTTTTAATACTAATTTAACTATATAGGGCCCATGCCACATGGGCTGGAATATTCCTGCTCCCATTTTATCATGTGCTTGGTCATATAGGAGGACGAGGTCCCCTTCAATGAAAGAACGTGGAGAAACCGATTGATCGAAGTGGGCTTTGACCTGATTTTTCTATGCCTCAATAACCAAGGTAGCTAAGCGGTGGGTTTCATCTAGTCGTTCCAAATACAAGAGACGTTCTTCCTTCGGAGAAGTGTTAGGCAGTAGTTCCACAGCCAACTTCAGGGAAGGAATTTCACATTCAACCGGGAGAGTTGCTTCCAAACCATACACCAATTGAAAAGGTGTGAATCCGGTTGCGCTATTTACAGACGTTCGATAAGCCCAGAGAGATGAGAACAATTGGAGATTCCAGTTGGATTTGTGGATACCAATCATTCGTTGAAGCATGGTGACCAAAACCTTGTTCACGGCCTCAACCTGGCCATTCGCCTGGGGGTAGTATGGTGTTGAGCTATCATGGCGTAAGCCCAACTTTGACGTCAGCTCAGCCATCATGTAATCCTAAAAATGGGTGCCATGATCGGTGACAATGGCCTGAGGGACTCCGAAACGCGTAATAACATGGTTGAAAAGGAATTGGGCAGTTGTCTTACCGTCGACAGCTAATGTAGGCATCACTTCGGCCCACTTAGTGAAGTAGTCCACGGCAACGATTATATAAGCATGCCCCCCGACCGAGTGAGGGTTACATGTCATAAAATCTACGCCCCATTTAGAAAAAGGGCCCACGGTAATGATAGGATACAAGGGTATGGGTGGTGTGCGCATCTTGCACTGAAAGACCTGGCACGCATGACATTTTCGGACTGCAACAATACAGTCTTTGAATATAGACGGCCAGAAGTAACTCGCACATAGAATCTTCTGGGCGATGGCATATTCGGACATGTGACCGCCATAGGTGCCACTGTGATACTCATTCAAGACTCTTTCAGCCTCTTCCAGGGTCAAGCACCGACAGATCATGGAATCAACTCCAATACAGTACAAGATATCTCCTACAATGCGGTATGGTTGAGATTGATGTCGAATCTGACATCGAACATCCTTTGTCAATTCAGACCGGAACATGGATGTTTGAAGATACACGATAATGTCACCGTACCATGGGTCACGAGTGTTGATAAGAAAGAGTGTTTCATCTGGGATATGATCCTCGAATCTAGATGGAATTGAGTCTGTCGAGAGAGAGAAAATCAGATCAGCAAAAAACAATGATTTCGTCGACTTAGCAGTGCTGAACTCTAAATCGAACTCCTGAGGGATTACAATCCACTTGGAGTACTTGCCCCCCAGCAATTTTCGAGACAAGATATACGTCATGGGGTCGCAATCTGAAACCACGGTTACGGTACGCAACAAGATGTAATGGCAGAATCACTGAACGGCCTGAACCACAGCGAGATCCAACTTCTCAACATGAGCATAGCGTGTTTCCGTGTCGAGAATATTCTGAGATAGATAGTAAACTACATGTTCATTTCCATCATCATCATCCTGTACTAAAACCATAGCTATCATGCTAAACACAGCGGCCAAATAAAGGGTGAAATCGCGATGATAATTGGGAAGACGTATCAGCGGAGAATTTATGAGCAACATTTTAAGCTTGTCAAAAGATTGCTGGGCAATCTCGTCCCAATGGAAGGGAACGTCCTGTTTCAAAATTCGCGTAAAGCCCTTGGCCACTTCTGCATAATTCGGAATGAAGCTTCGTAGGAAGTTAGCTTTCCCCTGCAGACTCTGCAGTTGATGTAACGAGGAAGGGGAAGGGAGGTTAAAGATGGCCTCGACCTTGAGGGGGTCAAGGCGAATTCCGTCTTTAGAGACGATGAATCCCAAAAGACGGCCAGAATCCACGCAGAAGATGCACTTATGAGGATTGATCCTAATATTGTAGCGTCTGCAACGGAGGAAAATCTGGCGGAGGTGTTCAGGGTGGTCCTCACGCCGAGTTGAATGGGCTAGCAAATCGTCCAGATATGGTTTAACAATATGGCGTATGTCGTGGAAATCATAATACATAGCACACTGGAAGGTAGCCCCAGCGTTTTTTAAACCAAACGGGAGCTTTTTGTAAGCGAAGGTCCCCCATGGACAAATAAAAGTAGTCTTGTGTTGATCAACGGGTAAAATATTGATTTTATTGTACCCAGAGATGCCGTCCATAAGGGAATAAATCTCACTCCCCGCGCATTCATCAATAATTTGATCTATAAAGGGAGTGGGGTAATTTTCCTTAGGATAGGCTCGATTGATGTCTCGGTAATCAACACAGACGCATATAGTGCCCTGCTTCTTCTCTACAGGGAAAATATTTGAAACCCATTCTGTGAAGGGAATAGGATAGATAAAGCCTACGTTAAGAAGTTTTTCAACTTCTGCCTTAATAGCTGCGGCTTTTCGGGGATTCACTGGGTGTAGGAGTTGACGCATGGGTTTCGCACCCGGATAGGTAGGAATCTCATGCACGACTATGCTGGGATCAATCCTAGACATCTCTTCATAGGACCACGCGAAAACATATCTGAATTCACGAAAAAGGTTCGTATAAACTTGTATCTCTTCAGGATAACAAGTCACTCCCACATGAATATTCTCGAATACCCCCGGTTTGATGGATATTTCAATCGGCATAGTTTGAGTGATATTACTCAAGTTTCCCTCCAAAAGAACCTCATGAGTCAATATCGATGTTTGAAGAGGTGGAGTGGGAACCTGATATGCGAAGTGCTCTAGACGATCAGACATTGCCCCCAAGCCAGGCATGAATGAGGAAGGATGATGTCCATCACTCCATGGCAGATCTTCAAGAGACATGGTTTCAACAATAGCTTCATCGGAAGGGAAAACTTCTCTTAGAGGGTCAGGCGAATCTGCATCGCCAAGCCAACGGAATTGAGAATATATATCCAGAGCCATGCTCGAAGGAGCATGTTTAGGAGGAGGATTAGATGCAGCGATGATTTCACAATAATTAATCTCAACTGGATTTAACGGCATTTATTCTCCGAAAGAGGTCACCTGTTCAGGCGAAGGGATGATCCAAGGGTTGTCGGACCTAGAGACCATATTAACTTGAATGGTGTGCGGTGGTGGCGCGGGAAAAATAACCATGAGGACGGGGTCCTTGAAGAGACCGGGTCCTACACTGTCAGGAGGATTGGGGATCTGATCCACGTAAGGAACGTTGTTCTCAGAAGATGAGGTGAAGAAAGACAACTGATCCACAGTGACAATTTTTCCCTCATGAGGTAACTTGAGAAGCCAGAAGAGGGTGGACGGCACGCATAGCATGGCATGAGTCCAACTGCGGCCAAGAAGAAGGTTGTAGTTAAGCTTGGCATCAACCACTTCTACTTCTACGTTGACTATCTTCCCCTGTAATGTGATCAGCAAACTCTCGAGAACACCCAGGGGTTTTGATTCTCGACCATCGAATGCCTCTAAGGCATTGGGAGAAGATTTAAGAGCCAGAGAGCCAATGGCCTTCCAGCAGGTGGATGACATAACACAGGTGGAAGCACCTTCGTCCACAAAAGCCCTATGGATATTGAGGCTGTTGATCCCAACTTGAATAACAAGAGAAATTTGATGTGGAAGTTGGGGAACAAAATTTTCTAGGTTGAAGGTAAGAAGATTAGAATTGGTGGGATCAATTCCACTGATAGCAGACAACAGAGCTTTCCGTTGTGATGGGAAAATTTGAAGCACTTCCAATGCAGACATTGCAGAAGGCGCTTGTGCCAAATCCTCAGCAATACTGTAGTGCTGAGCGGCACGAGCGTTTGGGTTGTAGGAATATTTCCGCAGAACACCTTTAGAAGGTGGCCTCACAACAGGTTCAGCGCTGGGCTTCTCAATTTCTAAAGGACCAGAGACAGGTGAGGGAGGTGGGCCATCCACGACTTCCTTCCCAGCTGCCTGGCGTGATCCAGCATAATCCTTCGAACAAGTAGCAATCGAGACAGGTGCAACACCATTCATCATAAAGACCTGGAACCCAAATGGCACAGATGGTGAAGGCTACTCAACCATCTGGGTCTGCTGAGATGAGAACGGTTCTTTGAGAACTGCCGAAGTCCCTTTGGAGCATTTTAGAAGTTGACTAACTTTAGATCATTAGGGACAATCTTTGGTATAATGGTCTCCTTCACAGATAAGGCAGGGGTACTTCGGTTTACGTTGGGAACTGTCATCAGTACGAGGTTTAGAAGACTCTGTTTTCGGGGCATCGGGTTTGGATTTTCCTTTTCCCTTCTTCTTTCCTTTAGAGGCCTTTTCTGTAGGATTAGCCTGAACAACGTTGACCTCCACAGTCTTTCCAGAATCTGGAGGGGCGGGAAGAGCAGAATTATTGGAAGCATTGGACTTCTGCTTCCCATTTGAAGATTTCTGAGAATTTTGAGAAACAAAACCAATAACACCATCCACTGCTGGGGTAGGTGGTGCTTTAGAGGTTCTCGGCCGTGGAGCATCAGTCAAAATATCATAAAGCGTGCCAGACTAAGATTACACCAAATCAAGGTACTGGGCACACGCGATGGCTTGTTCTTCAGTCACACATGCCCCCATAGAAATATCTTGAGCAATTTTGTTAACAAAGGAGGTGGTGAACCAATGAGTTAGTAGCTGATCAGGTATATCAAACTTGATCAATCTACAACGACGTCGCCACTCATGAATGTGATCAGATATGTGGGTGGCTTTATCCTGCTTCAAATAAGTCAGGAGATGTGTCCCAGATTCATAACGAACCGGTAACTGGAAGTGAGTCAGAAAATCCATGGGGTAATTCTATATACCACTTAGCGGCAGCACCCGTAAGAGTGCGTTGGAAGAGACGCAGACGAATTGAATCATCCACCCAAGAGTTGGATGAACACCACAGATGGTAGGTCATTACATGAGCTTGGGGGTCCTCTCTAGCTTTACCTTCAAACTTAGGACAATCATCAGGTACCTTGGTCGCAACCGGAGGCCAATAAATATTGTGAAGGATCGGATCATTGGTTAATTTAGAAACATTCAGTAATTCCAAGGTGGCCAAGAATGGCTATACCAGATTATGTGTGGACTTATATTTAAGCAAAGGACTTCCTGACCAAATAAATCTCAAGGTTAACGACTTTGTTTGGACCCAGACACTGGATTACAAAAATACTGCATTCCACTGTCGACATTGCCACCAAACAGGACATCTGCAGACCTCCTGCCCTTCTCTCCCAGCAAAGAAGAAAAAGGATAACTTCTCCAAGTCCAAGTTCAAACGATGGGCTCCATGCTCTCCACCTTCAGTTGTGGATTCTGAATCCTCTTGCTCTGAAGATGATATCAGCGACGCAGATTTGGATCAAGCTCCTCAATCTGAGGTTCCTTCAGCCGATGGACTGAAGCATACCTCATATTTGGCCATCGCCCAGAAACGCGTCCACATGACCTCCTCCTCTGATTCAGAAAAGGAGGGTCCCCCTCTGGAGAACCCCAGTCTTCAAGTGGTTGCGGCTCATTCGCCCCAGGCGGGTTGGGTCGAAGTCAAAAAAAGCAAAGGGAAAAAGATTCGTGTTGAGGCCTCTGCCCATTTTGGGTAGGAATCAACCTTTTTTCTTTTCTGTCTTAGATTGTAGCTCCTTGTGTTCTTCACTTCTTCTACAGAACCGAGGTTGATCGTCCTATCATTTCCGGTTGCCGGTTTCTGACTCTCTTGCTTGTAACATCTTCTTGTACCATATTTTTGCTTAATAGAATTAGTCGAATTCAGAAAAAAAATAAAAAAAATAAAAAAAAGGTGGCCAAGAATGGCAACTATGGATTGAAAGGCATGCCAGGCCCTCTATAAGGACCTGTACCTGTACTCCACCCTGGTTGAGCATATCCTTTCCCCCATTGGTTCTGTCCTGAAGGATTCTGACTGTAGGGGGTATAGGCCATATAACTAGTCTGATACAGCTGCTAGTAACCAGTGTATGGGGGTTGATAACCGAGGTATGGAACCTGATTATATGTCAGCCCCATTTGAGCAGTATAAGGATTTGACTGCTGAGTACAGGTATAGCCTGGTTGTTGAAGATAATAATTAGACCCTTAGGGCGGGTTATAAATCGGTCAAGATTGACCTTGAAGATAATAACCACCTTGGGGTTGAGCGGGTTGTTGATAAGTGGGGCCCTGCTGAGCCTGATAAGTGGGGCGCACAAGCAGATTCTGCTGTGGCATAGAGTAAATTGTTTGTTGAGCAGGTTTGATAGGATGTGAAAGCTGGCCTGGTTGGACAGGTTGACCTGGCTGAACAGGCTGCCCTGGTTGAACAGGGTGACCGGGCTGAACGAGTTGTCCTGGTTGAACAGGTTGACCCGGGTGAACAGGTTGCACTGGCTGAACAGGTTGACCTGGCTGGTGAGGGACACCAGGCTTTGCCGAATGGGCCAGTTGGCTTGGTGGTGGAATAGGGCCAGGCTGTGCCTGATAACCAGTTTGACCTGCAACATGACCATAAGAGGGCCCTGGCTGTGCAACATTCAGACCAATAGGAAATTGAGGTTGCAGAGGTTGCACCATAGGTTGAGAGGGTTGGATTTCCCCTCCAAGACCATACAACGACCCCGGTTGGTACCCCAGTTGACCTATGGGTTCTTGAGGTTGCCCTGGTTGGACCACAGGGTGAGGCTGTATAGGATGACCTTGAGGATTGTAGGACTGTCCTTGTGGATCGTATAACAACCTTGGTTGGCTCGAAGGTTGGCCTGTAAGGGTTTTCCTTATGGGTTATAAGGGTAACCAGGCTGGTTAGACAGAAAACCTTGAACATATTGATAATCCTCAGGAGAAGGAAAACGTAAAGGGTTTCCCTACTCATCGTATTGATATGGAAAAATGTAGACGGGTGTACCATCCTGTGCATAGTGCGAAAAATATAGACGGTTGGGATCTTGGGAGGATTGACCGACCTTGGAGTTCAATTGTTGTAGGGACAACCGATACTCCTCAGGAGAAATATTCTATGGAATATCAGATGCTATATAGACGTCTTCGGGAAGTGACACAGTCCTTATGGACTGAGTGGTAACGACGGGTGTAGATGCAGCCACACAGACAGTGGGCCTGACAGGTACTGAAGTGACCTAAGGAGATGACGTGAGGGGTGTCCTTGGAGACATCCCTAACGAAGGAATAATCGGCCTCGTAGAAGGAGTTGATACTCCCATAGAGGTGACAACGGTCATAATCTGACTTAAGGATCTATACCCTGCTGGAAGTGAAGGACTCGGCGAAGACATGACAGATAACTCGGGGTTGTCTCCTGGGAACAGCTGGTAATCTTCACCAGACATGGGGATTTCCTCACTAGGAGAAGGACTGGACGAGCCCATGTTCGAACCTGCCGCTAGATCTTCTAGAAGACGGCAAGGACTAGGAGGAATAACAACAACTATAAAAGGCGAACCCGATGTAAGAGGAGGGAAATATTCCACTACTCCAAATCCAAACCAAGCATTGGATAAGGGCCAATTGAACTCAACTGGTCCTCCAAAGGGAAGCTCAGATAGAACCGGTCCCTCGTCGGGAAACTCGGAGACAATGAGCTGCTAAGAGTCAGCAGAGGATTGAGAGACTTCTGATGAATCGTCTATGTACGGACTACCAGTAGAAGAAACTAAAGCTTCTGCCACTATGACAATAATGACAAGAGGAAGAGATAAAAAAAAACATACGGGCTAAAAAATCAAGGCACACAATCAAACAGCTGACAAGAAAATTCTAAAAGGGTGTGTGATCGCAGGTGATTTATTTTACCACATTAAAACTTAGAAACTTCATTGTTTCATGTTTTAAGAGTCAAGAAACGGACGAAAGGTGACTCTATCTCTTTCAATTTTGAAACAAGCGTGAAAGGACAAGCACTTGATGATCCTTTCAAATTTAAAGAGTCAAAAAATATCTAAATGACTACTCTGGTAATCTAGGCAAAAGGTGTACCAGATATCCGTGAACTGCAATATACACCCTGGTTTCAAAATGAAAGAGAAATCAACCAAGGACTTAACGTATGTGCAAGCAATCTCCCCAAATGCTGTGTCTGGTGTATCACGGGTATAAGGCGGCAGACTCGGCTTCCTACAGATAAAGGGTAGCGACCTAGTGGGGTCTCTCTTTATATACGCGATGGTACGGGGAGAACAAGTTTGTACTAGTGTTGTCTAAAGCCAAGAGGAGAACGACAGCTACTAGGTTTAATGACGCCAGAACACGTCACTAGCCTAGACCTCTAGATATTTCGTTAATGTTTCAATGCTGCCTTAAGGTAAATTGAATAAATTTTAGTGTTGATCTTCAATTATGTTTCAATTTCCATGCCCTACTGAATGTTATGTCTCAAAATCCCCTAAATGCACACTACATGCCACAATGTATCATTTCGTTCGATGAATAGCTAACTACGGGAAGGTTGAGAGCTTTCACACAATAAAAAAATGATCACAAAATAGCCACTAGTGTCTCTAATGCACGCTAATGAAAACTAAAAGCTTTTCTTTTAGAGTTACAAATCACTAATAACATAGAAAATACTCAATTTACATTAACTAATCAAAAGCAAAAGAGATTTTTTGTATTTTCAATGTTTAAGATAAAAGTGCACTAAACACAATGAAAACTAATGAAAGGAACAATTTGAGAAGTGATAGCAAAAGAGCAAAGACAAGGAAGTTCACTCAATGCCAAACTCACACTCAAACCTCAAATTGACAAAGAAGTCCCTCAAAACAAAGAGGAATCCCAAAGACTCAAATGAACCGTGTAATCTAGGCTCAAAACGAGACAAAGTGGAATTCAAATGAGGAAGAAGCCAATCACTCAAATAATGCAATACAACAATGGACAACCACCAAATGAATGCAAAGAAGCAATAATGAAATTGACTGAGCAAATGAGGACCAAAAACTCCTACGGGAGGCAAAACACACTATAGCACCTAGATGCCCTAGGGCCATAATGTAAAACCAATAGAAGAGGGTAAAAAACCAGAGGATGAAGGTCACACACAATCAAACAAGGCTCCAGAACACTCAGGCAGTCAAAAAAATGACACCAAAACCACAGATCAAGCTGAGAAAGCTCAAAAAGAAGCAAACCCTAGCACCTTACAGGATTGGCGCGACTGTCAGGCTGCAACTAGCACCAGAACAGGATTGGCACGGGGGATAAACTAGCAACATGCACCAGCTAGTGCGACTATCAGGGAAAAAACCATGCCAGTCGAGTTTACTAATGCAAAATATGAAAAAGAGAAATCCAGGATCAGATCAGGGATGGTGAAGCTAAACATAAGTTTAACACTGGAAAATAAGGAACCACAAAAGCTGATCAAGCAGGCAAAGACAAAAATCAACCAAAAAGACAAGACAATCTCCAATCAATGTCTCCCCAGCGGAGTCACCAGTTTGTTGGAGAGGTAAATCCCCTCTGCGGACAGAGGCGATCCCTACTAGCCCAGATCAGGTCTAGAAACAACTGAGTCACGCTAAGACGCAAGTTCCTAATTGAAAAAGACAAAGATGTGACAAGAGGCCTACCTTAAGTCATACGTTGCTGTCGTTTTTGAAGAAGATGGTGCTTCCATCCCTTGCTTTGGCAGATCACAATTCTCCCGCTCGATGTGATCAAACACCTGCACGTACAAGAAGAGACAACAAACACACAAGCATAAAACCTAATACATGCAATTATGTATCAGTCAGAGAAGATACAACTCATAACATAAAATATAAACATCTGAGTGGAACCATAATCGAAGTCATTTATTATTAATCAGAACAAAGAAAGATACAACCTAAGCTCTGACGCTAGATCTTCCTTCGGCGGGTCGACAGAGGAGTACGTCTCGATAAAGCTTCTCAGGAAAAGGATAAGTCTCTCTCTCTTCGGCTGTCTGACGATAATCTCCTTACTATTGATTCAGCTCTATTCAGGCTAGCTTGCAAAGGGAAAATGACAAGCTTATATAGATGGTGGAAGGGGAGTTGGGATCCCTACAATGGTGGGATTAGCCCTATCCTCAAGGAAGCTTCCATGATAGGTGGAAAACTACTTCCCCTACATGGAGATCTGGAGCCAAACCTCCCAACCCATTTTAGAGACTCATTCAGGAGTTGGTTGGAATCAAACTTCTACCATTTATTTTTAAAAAACAATCCTTATTAAGCCTGGCACGAGTGATACACTGGGACAGAGCGCCAATTGGCGTGCCCTCTTTGGTGGATTTCCCCCATTGGCGCGAGGGCTGAACTGGCTAGTCGCGCCAAGGCCAAAAGGGCTATTTTTAGGGCTTTTCACAGGAAATTGTCTTCAGGGGAATGATTTTCCTTGTCAAGGGGGATGCCATGAAAGTGGTTTCAGGTCATTTCACTGCTCACAGGTCACGGAATAAGTCCTCCAATGTTCAGTATGGGGGATTGCAGGGATGGTGACAAATTACAATGTAACACCATTCATTTCCTTCTGCAAGGAAAGTGGGCATAGTAGGGCATTGTGGAACTTTCTACACAGCCTGTTGCTTATACTGTTGATAGGGAGTGCTTGGACCTTCTCCATTATGAAACCCTATTAAGGTTTCCTTTTGTCTTTCCCTTCTCATTTATTTGATCTCCATGGTGAGATCCTACATAGATCTGAAGAGAAGTGTGGAAAAACTCAATCCTTCTTCCATTGTAGACTTCTTCTTTTTCTAATTCTTCTTCTTATTCTTCTGATGTCGTGAAATGACCACAAGCTAAGCCAAATATCATGCTCTGATACCACTGTAATATCTCATATAGAACATATGCATAATATAGAACATATGCATAATCCCAAATAAGAATAAAACATATAGACCTAGGAAAATGTTGGAATACATTAAGACATCATATATAGGAGCATAAATAGCTAAGCCATATCATTGGAATCACAGAAAATGAATATACATAGTACTCTAAAAGGAATGCACTTAATCCATCCAAAGATGGTTGAAACAACTCTAGATCCTAGCACTGGTAATGTAGTGTTGCTACTACTGCTGCTGCGGGAAACTACTGCTAGTGGGAAGAATATCCATGTATGAGAGGGTGTTGGAGTGCTTAGAAAGATTTGGAATTTTAACCATGGATTCTACTCGAAAAACCAAAAAAACCCCAGAAATGGTTTGGCCAGATTTTGAGTTTGGAATTTCGGCCCTTTTTGGGTTGCACACTACACCCCTGCTAGTTGAGTTATGCACTCCCTAGAGAAATTTGTTGGTCTAGGGCTGAAAGAATTATCTATCTACTAAAATATCACCCACTCATCTCACTGAATGAACGACTGGTCCCTTCTCCCGAGCCCAAGCTCAAAACTTGAGATGTAGCTCCTCCACTAAATATGCAGTTGCTGCATGCAAAACTGCTAGGAAATAATGCACTGTCTAGGAGGGTTGATGGTGTAGCCTATTCATAGATAATGCAATTTTGATCCTAGGTTGCTGAAGTGATTCCCAGAGTGAAGGATTAGTCCCTCGCGGGATTCCAAGCTGAGTTTCTTGGAACTTCCTCTTTTCCTCAAACCCTCACTGCAGAATTATGCAATTCCTGCAGGAAATGTTGCTGCATAGGAGCATAGATGGATGGCCTGATGCCAGATATGAAAATGAAACTCCCAAAAGACTGCAATGGATCCAATGTGAAGGGTTGATCCCTCCATAGGTTTCTCAGCTGAAGTACTGAGAACAACCTTCCAACTCTCAAACCCAAGTTTAGGAATGCATAATTCCTGTAGCTGGAAGTGCAGATGAGAGTGGCTGAAAGTGGCACTGATTGTTGGATGATTAATGCTACCCAAGAAAACTTTCCCAGAGTAGGCACTCGAAGTCCCACATGGTTAGGGTTGGGATTCCCGCTCGGGAACACCCGGTGGTAAACAACAGAACAGATTTAGCTAAGTAGCTGAAGTGTGCAAAGAAATGTCTTACGACACTCAACAATAAAAATCTAGATTCCCCTCCTTTGCTTCCCTCATCTTCCTTTTATGGTTGTGAGCCTTCCCTAGCCTTGGCCCACCTCATAACTACACTGCACATGTGGCCACTAGCCTCCATAAATACTACGCTATGCTCCATGATCTCCATCACTGCTGCAATTACTCTCCACTTCCTCCATCATCTGTGCATTTATTGCACCACTTCCTCCATCATCTCTGCAATTTCTTCTCCACTATCTCCATCATATTGCATTTATTCCTCCACTATCTCCATCATCTTCCTCATTAATGCTCTATGACCTCCACTCTTTCTTTATTATTATTTTTCTCCACTACTCCATAATGCTACTCCACTACTCAATTAACCCACATTTTCACTATAGAAGTGGATTTTATTCATCTACTAGGTTTATGGGTCCCTCCACCCTTTTATTTAATTAACTAAATAAGAAAAGTAAGAACTCTAACATTATAATTAACTGATGGAAAATTTGAAATATTACACGTTGCTCCTGTAGCAAGGTACTCTTTCATTAAATCAATTATTTCTCTAGTTGCACAGATGGGGTGCAAGATCCACCAAATGGATGTGAAGATAGCATTCTTCAATAGAGTTATTAAGGAGGAGGTGTACATTGAACAAGCTGAAGGTTTTTAGATCTTTGACAGAGAGTCACATGTGTGCAGATTCAAGTGAGGATTGTATGGGTTGAAGCAATAACCCCATCCTTGGTACACAAGGATCGATAACTACCTCACCGGTTTGGGATTCACCAAAAGTGAAGTAGATGTAAACCTTTACCACATCTTGGTAGAAGGTAAATTGTTGATTATTGTCTTATATGTTGATGACTTGATTTTGACCGATGATGAACAAATTATCATGTATTGCAAGGAGGACCTTGCAAGAGAGTTAGAAATGAAGGACATGGGTCTCATGCACTATTTTCTTTGTTTGGAAGTATGGAAAGGAGAAAGGGAATTGTTTTTCTCTGAGGGAAATTATGCCAACAAGATACTTCAAAACACATGGATAGATGAAAACCCATGGAGACTCCTCTGGAAACCAACTAGAGGAAGGAGGATGCCACTTCAGGTGAGGAAGTGGATGCTACGATGTATAGGCAGTTGGTGGGTTCACTCATGTACCTTGTGAACACACAACCATACATGTGTTATGCAGTAAACCAGTTGATCTAAGCCATGGTTCAACTAACCGAATTATTTTTTTAGGGTTGTTAAACTTATTCTACGGTACCTCATAGGCACCACTCAGTTTGGACTTTGGTACAAACATAGGGAGTGAAGCTATGTGGCTTCACAGATGCAGATTGGGTGGGAATTCCATTATATCGGAAGAGCACATCAAGAGGAGCTTCAATGTTGGTTATGTAGTAGTTTCATGGTACAACAGAAAGTAGAGATGTGTGGCACTCAAATCAGCAGAAGCAGAGTATATGGCTGGAAGTCAAGTGGAATGTGAGGCTATTTGGATGAGAAAAATTCTTGTTGGGTTATTTGGTCAGATGATGGATCCTATTGTGATTTTTTGTGATAATCAGAGTTGCATCAAGCTCTCTTAAAATATTGGTTTTCACAATCGATCCAAGAACATAAATATACAGTACCACCATTTACGATATTGTGTGCATAGACAGATCATGTTGGTGTAGTACATTCCGACAGAATAACAAGATGCATACATTTTGAAAAAATATTTGTCAAGAGGTAAATTCGAGTTCTATAGAAGCAAGTTTGGGGTATTTGATAATCCCTTTCTTGATGAGAGGAAGTGTTGAAAATGAAACAAGAAAATCTAGTTTTGACTTTACCTTGGTCAAACTAGATTAAAATTCGAATTTCAATTTCAACACAATACTTAGAGCTAGTTAACTGAGGTGACATGGATTTTTTCACTTACTTAATTCAATTAATTCGAGTTGGAGACACTTGAGTTCAATTAAGTATGATTTATTTCTAATTTCTATCAATCTATTTCATTTAAGTTGAGTTATTGTCAGCTAAACTATTTCAAACTGTTGAAGAAACTAGTGGAGGGTTAAGTTATGTAGTGTAACTTTACTCACACACAATGGGAATGCAGTTAACTAATAAATCAACCCAAATTAACTAATGCATGCATAGAATTCGATTTACCCAGTTAAGATTGGAGTTCAAGGGTGGTGTGATATGAGTTGTAAACTAGTCCAAGTTGTACATGTCGTGCATGCAGTCAAAGGATGGGCCTACAAGAATTACGCAATCCAATTGAGGAATTTCCCTAAAAAATAGGGTATAATTCCTTAATGAACAATGCAAAGAAATAGGAGCTTGGAGGCTTGAAAATTTGGCTAAGGATTGGTCAAGCTCAGTCAGTCAAATAGAGGATAGAAGTTACAAGTGTAGGTTGTCCTCAAGCTTGAGCAAGCATATTCTATTCATCCAAATTATTTGATTAATGCAATAATGATAGTAAGGGGTTATGAGTAGTTTCTTTCCCCTAGATAAATATTTGTGCATGTGTGTAGAATCTTAATGAATGTTAATGATTTGGGTTCTCGGTCATTAATTTTATTCCGTGGATTAGTAGAGTAGCTCTAGTCTTGTGATTTAGTAAATTTCATGAGCAGTTTAGAATCTACACATTAATTTCTACAACTTTGATTGAACATCTCCTACAATTATTTATAATTTAGATGTCCAAATATTTCATGTCAAGGCCTACTCAAATAATCAACATGAGGTATGAAAGAAGAAGTTGAGGAAGGATAAAAGTGAAAAACTTATATAATATAAAGACATGATAAACTTGACTAATAACAACAACAATTGTTGGATCATGAAATTATCGAATAACTACTTGATTTGGAGAAAATTCAATTGTTTTCCCATCACTAAAATTTCAAATATGTTATATGGATAATAAATTTGTTGACATCTCAAGGACATATTAGAGAAATTTTGAGGTCTAAAATAGGTCTCCTAAGGAATATTATAAAATAATAGTAGATTACCTTATCATATTTTGAAGGGGAGAAAATAAAAAACTACCTTTTCAACTCATATTTTCAAGTTATATCCCTACGATTTTACTCAAATTTCGAGTGCATTCATGTTTTTTCATTTATCTCACATTATTCGTGTAGTAGGGTTCATCGAAAGCATGAAACATGGGTACTTTTTGGATGAAAAATTAAATTCAGCATCCAACGGGTGCTCCTGCTTGAAATTTGAGTCATATTGTAGGGAGATAGCTTGAAAATGCGAGTTGAAAAGTTTTTTTTTTCTACTCTAAAAATGGTGAATCATCCACATGGTTGACATCGTCATATTGAATCCTATTAGTTCTTATAAAGTTTATTTTTGTTGTACATTTTTGCTTTGAGGCCCATTTTTTACCTCAAAATTTCTCTAATGAAGGAATACATTGTTGATGCATCCATTGGTCAACTGAAATAACTGACCCCAAGACTTCAAGTTGAGTAGAGTTTCTTACTACAATCTATGAAATGTTGCTATGGGGTTTACAAGGAAGCAAATCTTGACAAGGAATCATATGGTTTGACGCTCCTAAATCAAGCATCCAATGATATATATATATATATATACACACACACACATATATATAGAGCTTGGGTCAATAAATCATGTCCTTCACTTGCTTGAATCTTATGCTTTGATGTGTAAACTGCCATTGATATTCCATTGGACAGTTCATCACAACAAATATGATAAATTATACTTAAAAATATGAAATCTACACTATCAGGGTTTATTTCTCTTTAGATTTTTGGGTTTATAAATTACTATTTAAGGCATATACATGCAAATTATAATTATGTATAAAATAGAGAACAAAAAAATAAAAACTTACAAATCATTATTTGACACAAGATATAACATGGGAAACCCTTTCGGGAGAAAAACTAGTTAGAAGGTGAGGTTTATTTGCTCTCTTTCCCTTAATAGAAAATGGCTGCGAATATAAAGAAGTAAGGCTTATAGCACGTGGGTTACTACAATGCAAAAATCCTCTCTATGTTCTCTCTTCATATCCCTCCTAGCTAATCAACTTTTCTATGGAACCAAATGTACTCGAAAATAATGGAACCCCTTTTCCTCTTAGTGGCCCAATTATAATAATTTGATAGCCCACTAGTGGTTAGGTTTGACTCCTTGAACTCTTAACTAGAGTTACAAAATTAAATCTTCTAGAGTCCTCTTCATCATGATCACATATATAGCCCCTTTTACATGATTAATGGGGTTGAAACGACATCCTCTCGAAATATGGTGGACAAAACAAGAAGGTGAACTTCCAAGTGGCATAAATTTTTCATATTGACTCTGATTAAGGTGATTCTTGTATCATTAGAAAGGAATCTATGTGTAGAACAGGTAAATAAGGTGATGAACTAAAGCAGAAACCCTCCCCACGCCCCCCCCCCCCCCCCCAAAAAAAAAAAAAACAACAACAACCATTTGATGCCTCCAAATTCTCCTAGAAATTTTTAGACCCCAATTTTCCAAACTAGGTCCTTCAAGTAAAAATGGTCCTAGGAGTTCATTCCTCCACTTTTTCCACTTTGAAAGCATCGAGATGGACGAAAATAAATATAATGGTTCAATCTAGATCATGATTCTTCATGGAATCATCTAATACTTGTGTTGGGTATGTGTTATATTATTTCCACGACTAAGCATGCGCGGGGGGGTAAGAGGGGGGGCGATAGCCCCCCCTTTGCGCTGGGCGCAATTGGGGGGTCATAGGGGGGGCGGTAGCCCCCCCTGTTGGGGTCCGGGGCAGCTCCTCGGCGAAAATTTTTGGTCCTTAATTTCCAGTGGGTAGTCCGCGTCCATGGTTTTGTGCATGGTTTTGCACATGGTATTGGGGTACGATGGTTTTCGGCCCCTGGTATTTTTGTAGATCTGGTCAAGGGAACTACAGTTATGTTCTAATCCAGGGTTAATGGATTGGGGTTTATGTATGCTTCGGCATGTATATATATATATATATATATATGTGTGTTGTAACACTTAAAGGAATATAATGAAAAATCAAGCTGGTCGTCCCAATTTGGGATCCAGGGGAAAATCTCTGTGTTTATCTGTTTTATGTTTTATGCTCTCGCTATTGTTTATTTTCTGTTATAAGATTCGTGTGTAGATAATTTCTGTTC
Source organism: Pinus albicaulis (assembly GCA_034641835.2). Classification (NCBI taxonomy): domain Eukaryota; kingdom Viridiplantae; phylum Streptophyta; class Pinopsida; order Pinales; family Pinaceae; genus Pinus; species Pinus albicaulis. The sequence goes on from CM076571.1 coordinate 660,870,433, forward strand.
AGGGTTAAAACCTACATTTGGTATCGGAGCTGTTTTGGCTTCAAGGGGACGCCTTTGTTGTTGAGGGTTTTTTGCTCGGGCCTGTGGTAGACCCTGTGCAGTGGGAGATCTGCGGGATCGATTCTTGCGGTGAAAGAATATGGCGAGCGGCGGAAAGATAGAGATCGAGAAATTTAATGGTCGGAGTTTTGAGTTGTGGAAGCTCAAGATGGAGGATCTGCTGGTGGATAAAGATCAGTGGATCGCGGTAGATCCAGGTACTAAGCCAACAGGAATGTCAGATGAAGACTGGAAGAAACTGGATCGGAAGGCTAAAATCACAATACGGTTGTGTGTCTCAGATTCAGTATTGTTGAATGTATCTGGGGAAGCTACGGCGAAGAACTTGTGGGAAAAGCTAGGGACTTTGTACCAATCTAAGTCTCTAGTGAATAAATTGTTCCTACGGAAAAAACTGTATAACCTGAGGATGAAGGATGGAGACTCGGTGACAGAGCATCTGAACGCCTTCAATACTGTGGTAAGTCAGCTGTCATCTGTTGATATTAAAATCTCATATGAAGATATGTGCATCAGTTTGTTGTGTTCTCTACCAGACTCGTGGGACAGTCTGGTTATTGCAATAGGTAGCAATACAACTACCTTGAATTTTGATGACATTGTCTCAGTCTTGCTGTCGGAGGAAATGAGACGGAGAAATATGGAGGGTCATAATGGAGATGCCTTATCTGTAAGAGGAAGGTCCCAGAACAGAAACAAGAATAAGGGTTCGAGTGGGAGATCCAAATCTAGAGGGAGATCTAAATCTCCTGGAAAGTTTGTAAAGGTGTGCTGGAAATGCGGAAAGGAAGGGCACTACAAAAAGGACTGCAGATCTAAAGCTCCCGAGAAAGGAAAGGGATCTGATGATGCTCCTTCTGCAGAGGCAAAAACCACCTCGGATGAAGGTGGGGATGTGTATTTGGCTTCTTCTTCAAATACTCATGTAGATCATGAGTCATGGTTGATTGAATCAGGTGCATCCTTTCACTTCACTCCCCATAGGGAGTGGTTCTGCGAGTATGAGAAATATGATGGTGGTGATGTCTTCCTAGGGGATGATAGGAAGGCCAGAATCGTCGGACGTGGAAAGGTCAAGCTGAAGCTGCAAGGTAGAAGGATTAGAACACTTCCTGGTGTTCTGCATATTCCTGCATTGGCCAGAAATCTGATTTCTGTAAGCAAGATGGATGATGCAGGTGTAAAAACAGTGTTCGAGAAAGATGCCCGCAAGATGGTTCGGGGGAGCATTGGTATTAATGCAGGGAGTTTGGACTGGAACTTTGTACAAGCTACAAGGTAGCACTATTATTGATGGGTGTAACAGTTCTGTGGTTCCTGAAAGTGGAGCGGAAAGCCTAGCTGTCTCCGGAGAAAAGACCATGCTATGGCATCAAAGGCTTGGACATATTGGAGAGAAGGGCCTTCAGATACTGCATAGAAATGGTATGGTAGAAGGTATGTCTAATTGCTCTCTAGATTTCGAATTCTATGAACATTGTGTATATGGGAAGTAGAATCGGGTGAGTTTTCCTTCGGTGCTAAGAGGGCAAACAAGATATTAGAACTTGTGCACAGTGATGTGTTTGGGCCTGTGTCAGTTCCATCACTGGGAAAGTCTATGTACTATGTTTCATTCATAGATGACTTCTCAAGGAATACATGGATATATTTCTTGAGGAAGAAATCTGAAGTCTTTGAAAAATTTAAAGATTTTAAGGCTCTGGTGGAAAACCATACAGAGAAGAAGATAAAGGCGCTGAGGACAGATAATGGTGGGGAGTTCTGCAAGAATGAATTTGAAGAGTTCTGTAAGAAGTGTGGTATAGCACGACAGAAGACTACTCCATACACACCTCAGCAAAATGGAGTTGCAGAAAGAATGAACAGAACACTGATGGAAAAGGCAAGAAGCATGCTCAGTGGTACCGGGTTAGGACAAGAATTCTGGGTAGAGGCAGTGGAGACCGCATGTTACTTAGTTAACAGATCACCTTCATCAGTGTTGGAGGATAAGACTCCACATGAGGTATGGACTGGTAAGAAACCCTCTCTTTCACATCTAAGGGTATTTGGATGTGATGCATATGTACATGTTCCAAAGGAGAAAGGACCAAGTTGGATAATAAATCTGAAAGGTGCATCTTTATTGGGTATAAGGATGGTTTAAAGGGTTACAAGCTTTGGAACCCAGAAACAAGGAAGGTTGTGTACAGCCGAGATGTGGTGTTTAGAGAAGTGAAAGATATTGTTAAACATGAAGTCCTACCAAAGAAACCTGAGAAGATAGAGTTTGAGCTAAAGGAGGATGAATCGGACTCTACAATAGAAGAAGACTCAGAAGATGAAGAGCCACAAATTCCAATTTTGAGAAGATCAGTTCGGGAAAGAAGGCAACCAGAAAGGTATAGTCCATCTGCTTTCTGTTCAGGTTTTGCCTTAACTATAACTGATGATGAACCCAGAACTGTCAAGGAGGCAATAGATTCAGAGGATGGAAAACTCTGGAAGGAGGCCATGGTTGATGAAATGGCATCCTTCCACAAAAATGATGCATGGGATTTGGTGGAGTTGCCGGCTGGAAGGAAGCCCATTGGGAGAAAATGGGTGTTTAAGAAGAAGATGAATGTAGAAGGCAAGGTGGAGAAATACAAAGCTCGGTTGGTAGCGAAAGGTTATTCCCAGGTGCCGGGAATTGATTTTGGTGATATTTTTTTCTCCTGTTGCCAAGGTTACTTCTATTAGATTACTTTTATCTGTTGCTGCTGCATTTGATTTTGAGATAGAACAGATGGATGTGAAGACAACATTTCTTCACGGGGATCTAGAAGAGGATATCTACATGAAGCAACCTGAAGGCTTTATGGTGAAGGGTAAGAAAGAACTGGTGTGCAGTTGGTAGTATCAGTGGAATAAAAATTAGACATGGTGATAAGCCAAAATCATGATACCTGTGTTACTTTGGACTTGGCTTTTCAAGTGTGTGGTGGTGATTATTGTGTTTGTTTAAATTAATTATGAGATCGGGGTTATATGGTCTGGCTGTATGTATTATATGTTTGTTGATTGAAATGACAAGAATGGTTTTAAGATGAAGGTCAACCGGTTTCAATCATGTTTAGTTGACTGGTGCCGCAAACTATATTTTGGGCATGGAAATTAAGAGAGATCGGGCAAAGAGGAAGCTCTGGTTAAACCAGAGGAAGTATGTGGAGACTATATTGCAGAGGTTCAATATGCAGGATAGTAAACCAATAAATTTTCCTATTCATGTAGGTGTAAAGCTGTCTGCTGAACAGTGTCCCAAGACACAAGAAGAAGAGGAGTATATGTCTCGTGTTCCATATGCAAGTGTAGTGGGTAGCCTGATGTATGCAATGGTATGTACTAGACCAGACATTGCACATGCAGTGGGAGTATTGAGCAGGTTTATGTCAAATCCAGGGAAGGAGCATTAGACAGTAGTGAAGCGGGTTTTCAGATATTTATGTGGCACTAGTGATTATGGCTTGTGCTACTAGGGAAGACCAGGATTGGAAAGAATGTTGGACATTTGTGGTTTTGTTGATGTAGACTGGGCTGGAGATCTGGACCAAAGAAGATCTACAAGTGGGTATGTGGTTAGCCTATTTGGAGGCGTAGTCAGTTGGATGAGTAAAAGACAGTCTGTAGTGGCTCTTTCAACTACAGAGGTAGAATACATAGCAGCCACTCATGCAAGCAAGGAAGCAGTTTGGTTGCAGAGATTGTGTTCAAGTATGGGGTTGGTACAGCAAGCTATAAGGATAGACTGTGATAGCCAAAGTGCAATTTTCTTGGCTAAGAACCCTGCTTATCATTCAAAGACAAAGCACATCGATGTTCAATATCACTTTGTTAGAGATATGGTTGAGGCTAAAAGGGTGTTGCTGGTAAAGGTGGACACTTTGAAGAATGTTGCAGATGCATTGACAAAGTCTGTGAGCACTCAGAAGTTCTCTTGGTGTAGAGAAACAATGGGTGTTAAAGAATTGGGCCAATGACTAAGCCCTCCTGTGGCCCCCCGTGGAAAGAAAACAACAAGTGGGAGAATGTTGGGTATGTGTTATATTCTTTCCACGACTAAGCACGCGCGGGGGGGTAAGAGGGGGCATAGCCCCCTTTGCGCCGGCAGCAACGGGGTCACAGTGGGGGCGTAGCCCACTGCCGGTCCGAGGCAGCCGCCCCGACGGTAATGGTCCCACCCTGCGGTAGTCCGCGTCCATGGTTTTTCATGTAGGCATTGGGGTACGATGGTTTTCGGCCCCCGGTATTTTTGTAGATCTGGTCAAGGGAACTACGGTTATGTTCGAATCCAGGGTTTATGGATTGGGGTTTATGTATGCTTCTGCGCATGTATATATATGTGTGTTGTAACACTAAAAGGAATATAATGAAAAATCGTCGGGTCGTCCCGATTTGGGATCCAGGGGAAAATCTCTGTGTTTATCTATTTTATGTTTTATGCTCTCGCTATTGTTTATTTTCTGTTATAAGATTCATGTGTAGATAATTTCTGTTCAGGGTTAAAACCTACAACTTGCAACTTTTCCCAACATTTTTATTCAATATGTTACCACAAAAGGAACAGGTTTCATCGATTTTCTTATTCATTTTCTACTTTTTATTTTTCTTGGAGGAATATCCATCGATATTGGAAGATGGATGTGGAGACAGAGTGTTTTTTGTAGGCTTGGATAGAGTCTCACATGCTAGAGCATAATTTTTATTTTGTTCGAACAAGGCTTTATGTTGACCTTTGGAGGAATGAGTTACGAGAGCCTAATTCAAAGAGTTAGAGAGAGCATCTAGCTGCTAAAGCTTAGTTTTTTCTCATGTGAGACAATAAAAAAATGTCTCAAAACTAGGAATTTAAATGAATCTCCAAGGGAATCCATTGTTGAATAAAATGTAGATGAAAGAACGAGAAAAAAATACCCTTTAGCTTTGCTAAGATCCAAAAAATACATTATGGTTTTATTTTCTCATTGCTACATGCTTTTAATTGGCCCATCAAAAGCCTAAATTTTGCAAGGTACTCCTCAATACAAGCATTCTCATTAGGTACCAAAGTTGATAAATTTTCTTCTAATTCTAAAGCATGAAATTCATTGATATTTCCAAATAGAGAGACCAACTTATCACAACTTTCTTTTGGAGTGGTACATATTTTCAAATTAAACAATAAATTCTTTGAGACATACAACCCTATCAAACCTATGGCTTCATCTTGCTTATTCTGATAAGAAAAAGTTTCAACTTCCTTTATAAAAATTAGTTGATTATCACTTAATGTTTACCACAATCATCTTGATTACAAAAGTTGTTGCATTTTAATTTTTCCAAGTATGATTATTATAGGAAGAAAGTCTACGGTCCTTGCCTATTAGTCTGAATTTTTATAGAAAGTGTACCGAAATAATTCACTTAAACCACTGGTGACAAATATCCCTAACAATAGAAAATGGTTTTGGTTTTTAAGTTCCTGTGGTTATCATTTTTTGAAGAGTTTCACTATTAATGCCCTAAAATCCCATTAGTGACTTATAGCTCGTATTAAATCATTATTAATGGCCTACAAAACCTTCTTCCAATTCTTCATTCAATTTTCCTGAAGATGGATCCCCGTTTGGATTCGAAACATCGACAAATGTTCCCTGATACTATGGATCATCCGAGAAACTCTTCAGAAAATGGTTGTTAATATGCTCTTCGGATCTACAAAACAAATATTAAAAAACCCTACAGCAAATAACATGCAAATAAAAAGATACATATAACAACATATATTATATCAGAAAACCAATGGAAATATGATAAATTGAATTTTATTATTAAAAATGTTTACACCTGATGAGGAGAATATGCAGACTTGGATCTACAAATCCCCTCCCTTGGGATGGGTCCTATGATACCCTGTGCTTTAGCTATAGCTTTCTTTCTTTCTCTCTCTCTCTTAGAATGTATGGAATGGGCAAAGAGGAAGTGGTGATGGCTTGAACTCAAAATGGGAGCTCAAATCTCACATGACAATAATGAGGATGATGAGAATGGTCATGGTGAAGAATGAGGAGAAAACCCCTCTATTTATAACAAAATATTAGGATAGATCTAGATTTAGAAAAATAATAAAAAATATTGGACTGAATCATGATCTAGCCGTTAGGAATATTTTATTATATTTTAGAGAGAGAAATAGTATTTGAAATTATCAAATATATTTATCTCAAAAATTTCTAAAGTAATTAACAAATAAAAAATGATTTATTAATTACTTTATGGGGATAAAATCAAATATGAATTAGAAATCATTATTAAATAATTATTTCATGAGAGAAATAAGAAATAATTCTGCAATAATAAATAAATAAATATTTGTTTAATTATTCGTGAGTGGTTGAGTAAAAAATGGTTAGAAATAATCATTAAATAATTATTTAATGATTATTTCGAGAGAATAATAAATAAACAACGATTTTTTTAATTATTCTCATGGGGTTGATTGGATTTTAATGAGAATTGTTTTAGGAAGATGGTTCACTAGATTATTTCCTAAGGTGAAAGTGAGTTTTAATATGTAAAAACCAATCTTACATGGTGTATTTTGGTCAAACTAGTAGGAAATGGATAGGCGATCAATTTTTGGGTGATAAAAATGACTCCTCCATATTTTAACAAACTTGGTTACTTGTAAAAACTTCAATTTATCCAGTAATTTTTCCCAATTATTTCAAAAATTGTCCAATAACCTCCATGTAGCAAAAAAACAATTCTTGTTCGAATATTTTACTCCCAACAAAAAAAAAATATTTTACCCCAGTATAACATTGTCACTAATAGTTTGGAATTATTATTTTTTACTAAATTCGAATATTCCTCCCAAAATAATATCTTTGCAGTTAAACATTATCCTATATATTTTAAAAAATACCCTTTCCACTCAAATTTAGGGAAAGAAATGATAATTATGTCGAAACTTTTAAAAAAATGATAACCATACCTTGGTTCGATGCAAAGAAAACCCTTGCTTTTGTCTTTCTTTCTTGCACAACTAAGGTGCAAAATCTACAGATAAATTCAAACTGATCTAGGTTTCAGAAAATAATATCTAATGTGTATCTCATCATTCTAATCCACATCCAGGATTTCATATAATCTGATGGAAAATAAAAGTGTATTATGATCAACTTACTAAAAAAGCTGTGATATGAGATATTTAGAGAAATTAGGACCTATTTATATATCTAGATCGAACCGTAGGATCATGAAGAAACCTAAAAAAAATAGTTCTACAAGGAAAAAGTGGCCTCTTACGAAGATCATAAGTAAACTAGTCTCAACTTACAATTGATCTCTCAAAATAAATGAGAAGGAATTTGCATTCAAACCTCTCATACCATGCAAGTGTGCAAAAACAACCAAGGAGAAAACTTTAAAGCCTAAAAGACCTTCTACAAAGAGAGATGATTGAAGAATGAAGGAGAAGTCACTTTGTTCCTTGAGTAAAATGGTTTACAACAATCTAATTATGGAAGCTTCTAGTGATAACTAGAAGATAAGTGTCACAATGTCGTAGATAAGGATGCTACATAAACTTACGAGTTCTGGAGCTTCTCTATTGGGACTCTAACAAAAAAAATAAATCTAGATAATAAATAGTTGTAAAATCAAGTGATGTGAAAGGAATCTATCAATGATGCCAATTATTGCATTAGCAATAAAAGTATTGATAGTGAAATGGACCACTTCTCCTCCCCAAAATTCATCATCAATCACTATGAATATGGTCATGCCAGGCATCCATTACAATGTGCATGTGCCATATTTCTTTGTATTTTTGTCTATGTTTTTATTAGAATGTATGTGAGCAAGAAAATGACAATGAAATCAATTAGATTATGTTATGGAAATATTAATTAGAAATGTTTCTATTGAATCTCTAGAATCTATATAAAATGAATTCTGGGGGGGGGGGAGGGTTGTGTTTTAGAGTAGGACTAGGAACAAATTTAGATGAGATGAAAATAAGAGTCATAGTAATAGATCATTAGAAGTGATGTTTCAAAATATGAATGAATTAATGTCAAAACCATAGTTTAGAAATACACCATTCCCAAACAATTTATGTCTATGTAATTGTTTAATACATTTTTTTTCATTCCTCTTCTATGTGAATAATTTTTTTTTAGTAAATTTTTGGTAAGGAATATTGCAATTACAGTATTTTGGAGTGGAGGATGAACAAATGCGGTGTATGAGGAAGGAGAAAAAGAGGTGGTTCTCCCATCTCTTAGTTGTCTCAATGACCTCAATAGAGAATTAATCAAAAGGTTAATTTCTCTGCCAATTCTTCCCATTTGGACCCAAACCCAAACAAAACAACATTAGGATTGATGGTTGTGTGTTGTTGTAGCAATGTTATTTGCATATGGGAAAAGTAGCAGTTGACATATGCATAAAATGAAAGGGCATGATAAATTGTGCCATGGTGATGGATAGCACTAGAAGCTAGCGATGATGGATATGATTGGCAGTCGGTAGTGAGAGGTTAGGTGGCCAAAAGGGCAGTATTGGTTGTCTAATTGATCTATGACATGGAACAATTTACCTATCACAATTAAACATGGGACTCAAAGGAGGGAAGTACATTACATAACAAAGTGATTGTGTACAAAACCCCAAATTTTTGTGTGTGTAATGAGAGAAAGTGAAAGGGAGCCAAATCCTTCAAATGAAAAAAAATCCCAAGCCACCAAAATCACGTTTTATCTCTTTGAAAAATGGGACTTATTTCATGAGGTTATTCAAAGCTCCGCCATTTTTTAGATTGTTGTTCACATGGATGTTTATTTTGTTCGTAGCACAAGACTTGGTTTTGAGGTCACATAACATGTGAAAAGTACAAAATTATTAATGTCAAGTCTCAGTTTTTGGGTTGAAAAGCATTATATCTACTACCCATCTACATTCTGATTTCCTTCCCCCACTCCAATTATTTCCCCTATCTCTATTTAAGGCACTCAAGATTTATGTCTCCTATTCTTTAATAATGTTCCTTATGTTCTTGCCCGAGGGTGGTGTTTTGTCTACATGTTATCCCATGGATCGAATTGAATTAGATAGAAATAGAGGTGGCAGAATAATAATGGAGGTTGATAAAGTGAGTTGTATAGAAAGGGTTTGGTGTTTTAGCAAGCATTCCGATTAGGATGTGAGGTCATGATTTTTATGCTTAGTGAATGACGGTTAATATATTTTTGTGTTTATGATTTCATACCCTTTGAGTGACATAGTTATAATGTATCATGTAAGTGTAGAGTTGTATAAGCAACAAACTTTCAATGTTTCATTGATTTAATGACCATAAGTCATATTATAGGTAACGTAAGATACCCAACCATAATACCTATGGGTCTCAAAGTATACTTCTCTCAATAATTCCCTCCACGAGTCTTAAGCAAGGACTACAAACTTGCAAAAGAAATGTGGTAGAAAAACTCCATTATCAAATTATTTTGACTAATCAATCAACAAAATAGACTCTATCCCACAAGAAAGAAAGAAAAAAAGTTTGTGCTCATCTACTTCAAAAGAAGATAGCAATTATTTGCTCCCTCTTTGAAGACTTTTACACAAAATTTTCCAAATATTTCTAATATGAATAACCTTCCACATGGCTCTATCATCAATCAAAGGCAAGACCCAACTTATTGCTTTATCGTCATTGGTTTCAAATATAAAAATATTGGACCACTAGCAAACAATACAAAAAGATATGGTCAGATCTCGAGAATTAAATTTTTTGGACAAGGGATTTTCTAGACAACATTTGGACAAGGTTGATACACATTTGGCAAGTAAAAAATTCTCAAATATTTTCATGTGGTGGATGATTTCCAAGTTGAGGCTTATACTCAATAATTATAAACATTATCATATTTTCTCCGCCTTGGAAAAGGTATCCATATTCCATATATATTTGGAAGGTGCATGTAAAAACAAAACTAGATTCTATATATACGTGGAAGGATAACAAGTTCTAAGGATAAGTATCTATAACCTTGTATTACAATTGACATGTATCCTTGTGTTCCATAAACTAATATATTAAGAAAAACGTAGTGTAAACTCCAATTGCATCCTTATCAGTATTGTCTATATTGTGATATAATCATAGACTACAACACATGAAAGTCCAAATAGTCTTCATCTTTCTTAAAATATATGCAATAGATTCCAAATGCATTCTTATCAATAATGTAAATGTATGCAATAGAGTCCAAATGCATTCTTATCCATACTGTATATATTACATGTCTAAAAATGTATGCAATAGATTCCAAATGTATTTTTATCAATACTGTAAATATATGTAATAGAGTCCAAATGCATTCTTATCAATATTGTATATATTACATGTAATAGATTCCAAATCTTTATTATTCAGATATATTTTTGTGAAATAATAATAGAATATTTTTTAATATATATATATATATATATGATTTCATGTAATAAATTTGGTTCTCTTTAATTAATTAAATTATAAATTTCTAAAATTTTCCAAACTTGGCTATATCTATCAAATTTTCCAAATATTCTAAAACTTATAATCTAATTACAAATATTTAAAACTTATAATCTAATTACACTTAGCTAACAAATCCTACTTATAAATCATCGATTATAAGCCAAACAAATAAAATGTTAACTATGGTTTCAGTATCACAAAATAGAGTCACTAAAACTAACATGAAGCTATGGACATCAACCTGCCAGTATGAAATGAGGTGCTGTATTTGTTTGCAGTAGCGTTGGTGTTTGTATTTATTGACAGCTCACATGAACAAACTCATAATGATTGCAATTTTTTTGTTTCTTCTGCCCATAGAAATAGACAAGAATGGAAGGACGCTATCCTTGAATGGAAGGACACTATCCTTGGCATCAGATTATGAGCGTTCACAACTTGGATAGTGAATTTCTACACGCAAATCCTTATCCAATCAATCAATATTTTGAAACTAGCATCCATTCTTTCATGTCATACTTAATATGCAGCACCATGACGAGTATCCCTTCATTGATGATCAGTAGAACATTGAAGAAGGCAGAGGCCATGGTGGAGTTCAAATAGAATAAAGATAATAATTGTTGGTTAAATGAGGAAATTGAAATTAGATAAATATTAATTTTTAACATGAGTTTAGCTAAATTCAACAATAAATGAATAATTGACTAATTGTCGTTGTGAGAAAATCTTTCAGCAAAAATTACATCAAAATAAATTTGATGGACGCATTTCTAATCAGCGAGTGTGGTTCATCATCAAAACAAGTTGACTATCTTATTTATTAAACTTCATTTTCATTTAATAAACAAAATATCTAAACAATATCCCATCCAATTCGTGATTAATATTTACCTAAAACATGGACTAACTTTCTGGTGCACACCGAGACAGCCATAGTTGTCAAAACATACTCGACAGCTGTGAACAAATTAAAGGGCGACGGAAATCATAGCATGCGAGAGAATGATCTAAAATGCTTCCCATCTTTATGATTTAGGTGGTATTGTTTTAATAATTCTCAAAAGAAACTGTTAATATTTATATTCAAAATCTGTTAATCCAGCAGCAGCAACACAATCATAAAAGGGTTTTATATAATCTTAATCTTTAGACCATGTCTAGAAGTCTTAAAATGATGTTTTAATGATTGATTTGGTTTACTTATTTCAGAAGTATAAAACAGATATTTATAGGTATATATTCTATATAATATAGAACTAGTTTAGCATTTGCTAGTATGTAATTAATTTCTTGGGATAATATTTTTAAATTGGATTATAATTTTAAAGTTAATTAAGGATTTTAAAATAAATTTTTTTTTTTTTTTGGCCCTCTCTTCAAATGGGAAGATGAATGAGATCTTTTTCTCATGGCATTGGTGAAAGATAGTGATTTAGAAGTTGTAGTTGAATATATTTTTCTTCTTCCCAAAAGGCAAGATGGATGAGATCTTGTCATCATGACATTGGTGAAAGATAGTGATTTAGAAGTGGCAATTGAATATTTTCTTCCTTTCCTCAATGGGGAATATGGATGAGATCATTTCCTTATGGCATTTGTGGTGGCTAAGGGCTTAGTAGGATGAACTTATTCCTTGCATCCTCCTCTTTTATCTTAACATCCTTTGATTCCTCTAATTCCTCCATTAATTCCTCTTCTTCCTACTCTTCCTCATCTATTGAGTGCAAAGGAGTTAGTTCCATAGGAGTTTCCTTGCTTCAATTGGAGCTTGCGTTCTTGAGGTGTTTCTTGCACCAGATCCATGTGTGTTCCCTTTATAGTAGTATTTGTTGCTTTTGTTGAGTCCTTCAATTTTGTTGCTCAATATCACGGGGGATTCACTCAATGAACCTCTGACATATCGGGTGTGTTCATGGCATACTAAACAATACCCCTAATTTGAATACACACTAGAAAAAACCTATAAAAAGCACATTATTTAACCCCCTACCAATATGAACCCAATACACCTCCCCAATTCAAAAAAACCCTACTTTCACTAGATATTGTAGGTATCCATTTTTTCATTAACATTTTCTATACCCCTTTATATTTTTTCATTAACCCTGAGCTCCGTTTTTTATACCTACTAATATAAAAACCCTTTACCCCATATATATCCCCCAATATATTAAGTCATTTTTTCCTCAATATATATCCCCCAATATGAACCCACGTGGTATGGTATTGCTCCCCCAGTGACGCCCTTGTGCTCAATATTTTGGCTCCAAATGTATTATCCGTTGGGTCTATTGTTGTAGCATACTTAAATGCTTCCTTTGTAACTTTGAGGACCTCAAATCTATTTTTGTTCATGATAGCTTTCCTTTTTGGTTTACCCTTCATCATGTTACCTTATGGTGGTGCTTTTTTCTCTTATCTAAGCCTAGCTTGAAAGGATTTTTCTCATGATCACTAATGGTATTCATATTATGCTTTGTGAAGACTTGTTTTCCTAGATCATTGTGCAATTCTTGGTGAAGTGTTCAGATTTATGACATGAATTGATTTGAATGGGATATGCTCATAATTTAGGACTTCTGGGTGGTTCCATTTTCCCATATTAATTTGTATTGTCTTTGGGAATCCCTTCTCTAAATACAATTCCATACATATTCTAGCACACAAGTATAAATTTCCTTCAATTATGAAATAGCCCAACTTGTTCCCTCTCTCTCTAAGAGTAGTATCATCCCAAAACATAAGCAGCAAATGAGGTAATCTAGCTCATAGAAGGGATGTTGTCATATCTACTTCGACATTGAAATGAAGAGACCGTCAAGTTAGAAACAAACCCCTTGATCCTATAAAAGGGTCCTTAGTGGAAGATCAAGTCTCAATCTTCCTCGTTGTGGAACAAGAAAAATGAAAAAAACTCTTCCTAAAGAAAACAAAAATTACAGGTCCTTGGAGATTAGAAGCCCCTTGTTCTACTACCCACAATTATATGGATATTGCACTAGGAAACAACCCCGTGAAATTTCTAATAGGGCATGTTGATGGAGGATAGGGGATTTTTTTCATAGAGTTGGAATTGAGAAGCCTAAATGAAGGACGGCTTCCTTCCTTTTAACAAATTTATTTGGCACTAGATGAGCTCCTTTGGTTGGCTTCATATTTCTAACCAACATTTTAAAGGCCTCAATTTCTACAAGTATATTATCTACCATTGTCATATTTTGTCCACAACAAGAAGAAAATAGATCGAGAATGAATTGTAATGAGATTAGGTGTGGATTTGTGAAACAAACAGTAGATATACCAATGAATAGGTCATGATCTCCTTCTAGCATCCTTGAGCTTGTGTATGTTCTCCAACAAAGTGGAAAAGAATAGTGGTGATTGCTAAGTTAAACCTAGCCATAAAAAAGACTTTTTTGTCTCATCTTGAATCTCTTAAACACCATCTCTTAGGGTTATGGTAAGGAATATGAACCATCATTGGGAGTCGAAGAGACTTTCTAAGATGAATCCAACATTCGTAAAACAAATATTTATATGTGTATCATTTTAATGAAAAATCATTCACGCTTATCTTTCATTTTGTTGTGTACAATCTAACGGTGGTATTAAAGCAAAGGTATTTTCAACTCTTGTCTTTTTCCCTTTTCTTTTCTAATTTATGCTTCTCCTATCATGTCAAATCTATACTCCCACCTACATCTATGAATCTTTTGCATACTTTTAAGTATTTTCCTACAAGTTGAGTATCTTTGTTTACGATAAACCCTGGTATTTTTGTCTCACACCCATTCTCCATTCTTGAAAACCCATCATTGAAGCTTGTTCGCAAGCTAGTTGGCTTTCCCATCTACATATTGGTGTCTTATGTTGTAACCCTAGACTTGGCTCAATTCATCCAGGATTTCAAATTCCTATAAATCCATATCTTATGGGAGAACCTAATTTTTTACTCAATTCATCCCAAAATGTTGAGTTTACCTTGCAAATGTAACAGACCTAGGCAAAAGTTCATGTAATAAAAATTTAATAAAGGAAAAAAAAATAAGACCACTGTTAAGGGGCACTTATTCCAAGTTGAATGTTGGGAAAAATATCCTAGTGGGCATCGTTGATTATGTGTTTATGGCTAAGGAAATTGGCAAAGGCAAAGGTAAAGGCATTAAAGAGGAAAAAAATATTTTTGGCACATTTATTTATGAAAATAAAGGTCACAGGTTGCATATGAGGAGGAAAATGAAGAAAAATAATGGAAAACAAATAAATTAGAGGCCTCTTTGATAAAAATGCTTCCAAGGATCAGTTGGTACCTTTTGTCAGTTCAGTTTTGGAGCTCTCTCATTATTCTCTCTCTCTCTCACTCACTCTTGGATACTTAGAGTTTTATTGGAGCAATTCAGCAGTGTGCCAAGGAGGAGGAAAACAAGAAAAGAAAGGACAAGAAAGGAAAGGAAAGCAAGGATCAAGAAAGAAAGAGCAGGATCTAGCAGCTTCAGCAGGAATACTTGTAGGTAACATATTGCATGTGTGATTTCCTAGTTGGTTTGGACATGCTTGGCTTATGCATGTTGGTATTTGGTTATCTTGTTGTCGGTGGCATGGTTTTTCCGGGTTATGGCAGTGGTTTTCAGCCTTTCCTTACCTTTTCTGGAAACCATGGTGTGTTGGGATTTTGATCTCAGTTTTGAGCTTTGGATTTGCCGGATGGATTTCTGAATCCGGGGCTGAGGTGGTCTCAAGTTTCATTCCCAAAGGCCTAGGAATCCCTTAACTTGTTTTGGCAAGATACAGGGTAAATATTGAGGGAGGTGTCTCGATTTAAGGCCTAGTGATACGGAATTGGATTGCGGTAAAGCCTGAGAAACAGGGAGACAAAAAATTCCTTAAAGATAGTATATATTACATGTATTAAAATGTATGCAATAGATTCAAATGTGTTTTTATTAATACTATAAATATATGTAATAAAGTACAAATTCATTCTTATCAATATTGTATATATTACATGTAATAGTTTCCAAATGCATCTTTATTCAGATATATTTTTGTTATATATATATATATATATGTATATATATATAAATTTTCATGTAATAAATTTGATTATCTTTAATTAAATTAAAAATTTCTAAAATTTTTCTTATTGCTAATAATTGACTGAGCTATCTCTATCAAATTTTCCAAATATTCTAAAACTTATCATCGAATTACAAATATTCTAAAACTTATAATCGAATTACATTTAGCTAACAAATCCTACTTATAAATCATCAATTATAATTATGGTTTCAGTATCACAAAATAGAATAACTAAAACTAACATGAAGCTATGGATATCAACCTACCAGTATGAAATGAGGTGCTGTATTTGTTTGCAGTAGCGTTGGTGTTTGTATTTATTGACAGCTCACATGAACAAACTCATAATGATTGCCCTTCCTTTGTTTCTTCTGCCCATAGAAATAGACAAGAATGGAAGGACGCTATCCTTGAATGGAAGGACGCTATCCTTGGCATCAGATTCTGAGCACAACTTGGACAGTGGATTTCTTCACGCTTCCAGTGATGTTTCTCTGCAAATCCTTATCCAATCAATCAATATTTTGAAACTTGTCCAAGCCCATTGCAAAGAAAATTACAGAGCATCCATTTTTTCATGTGATATCATGATTAGTATCCCTGATCAGTAGAACATTGAAAAAGGCAGAGGCCATGGTGGAGTTCAAATAGAATAAAGGAAAATATTGTAAGGTAAATGAGGAAATTGAAATTGGGTAAATATTAATCATCAAACATCAACAGTGACTTTGGCAAAATTCAACAATAAATTAATAATCGACTAATTGTCTTTCCATTTTAATATTAATAGTTGACTAATTGTCTTTCCATTTTATTTATTAAAGTTCATTTTCATTTAATAAACAAAATATCTAAACAATATCCAATCCAATCCTTGATTAATATTTACCTAAAACACAACCATGGACTAACTTTCTGGTGCACAACGAGACAGCCATTGCAGATATGAACGCTTAAGATCAGATTCCTGGTTGTCCAAACAGACTCGACAGCTGTGAACAAATTAAAGGGCGACAGAATTCATAGCATGCGAGACAATGATCATAAATGTTTCCCATCTTTATGATTTCTGGAAGACCTATATATAGTTTCCGGGCCTGGATTTAGGTGATATTGTTTTAATAATTCTCAAAAGAAACCGTTAATAATTATATTCAAAATCTGTTCCAGCAGCAGCAACACAATCATAAAAGGGTTTTATATAATCTTAATCTTTAGACCATGTCTAAAATTCTTAAAATGATGTTTTAATGATTGAGTTGATTTATTTATTTCAGAAGTATAAAACAGAGATTTATAGGTATATATTCTATATAATATAGAACTAGCTTAGCATTTGCTAGTATGTAATTAATTTTTTTGGGATAATTTTTTTATAATTGGATTATAATTTTAAAGTTAATTAAGGATTTTAAAATAATGATTTATTTTTTATTTATTTTTTATTATATTTTTTTTTTCCTTTCTTTGAAGGGGAATATGAATGAGATTATTTTCTCATGGTATTGGTGAAAGATAGTGATTTAGAAGTTGTAGTTGAATATGTTCTTCCTCTTCTTAAAAGGCAAGATGGATGAGATCTTGTCATCATGACATTTGTGAAAGATAGTGATTTAGAAGTCGTAATTGAATATTTTCTTCTTCTCCTCAAAGGGGAATATGGATGAGATCCTTTCCTTATAGCATTGGTGAAAAATAGTGATTTATAAGTCACAATTGAAGATGCTTGGTGCACTAAGGACTTAGTAGGATGAAATCATAGATAAATGAGTTTAGTGCACTAAGGGCTGGCTAAGGGCTTAGTAGGATGAACTTAGTCCTTGCATCCTCCTCTTTTATCTTAACGTCCTTTGATTCCTCTAATTCCTTCATTAATTCCTCTTCTTCCTACTCTTCCTCATCTATTGAGTGCAAAGGAGTTAGTTCCATAGGAGTTTCCTTGCTTCCATTGGAGCTTGCGTTCTTGAGGTGTTTCTTGCACCAGATCCATGTTTGTTTCCTTTATAGTAGTATTTGTTGCTTTTGTTGAGTCCTTCAATGTTGTTGCTCAATATTTAGGCTCCAAATGTATTATCGTTCGATCTATTGTTGTATTATACTTACATGCTTCCTTTGTAACTTTGAGGACCTCAAATCTATTGTTGTTCGTCATAGCTTTCCTTCTTGGTTTACCCTTCATCGTGTCACCTTGGGGTGGTTCTTTTTTCTCTTATCTAAGCCTAGCTTGAAAGGATTTTTCTCATGATCACTAATGGTATTCATATTATGCTTTTTGAAGACTTGTTTTCCTGGATCATTGGGCAATTCTTGGTGAAGTGTTCATATTTATGACATGAATTGATTTGAATGGGATATGCTCATAATTTAGGACTTCTGGGTGGTTCCATTTTCCTATATTAATTTGTATTTTCTTTGGGAATCCCTTCTTCAAATACAATTCCATACATATTCTAGCACACAAGTATAAATTTCCTTTCCATTATGAAATAATCCAACTTGTTCCCTCTCTCTCTAAGAGTAGTATCATCCCAAAACAGAAGCAACGAATGAGGTAATCTAGCCCATAGAAGGGATGTTATCATATCTACTTCGAGATTGAAATGAAGAGACCGTCAAGTTAGAAACAAACCCCTTGATCCTATAAAAGGGTCTTTAGTGGAAGATCAAGTCTCAATCTTCCTAGTCGTGGAACAAGAAAAATGAAAAAGACTCTTCCTAAAGCAAACAAAAATTACAGGTCCTTGGAGATTAGAAGCCCTATGTTCTACTACCCACAATTATATGGATTTTGCACCAGGAAACAACCCCATGAAATTTATAATCGGGCATGCTGATGGAGGATAAGGGATTTTTTCTTAGAGTTGGAATTGAGAAGCCTAAATGAAGGATGGCTTCCTTCATTTTAACAAATTTTTTTGGCACTAGATGAGCTCCTTTGGTTGGCTTCATATTTCTAACCAACATTTTAAAGGCCTCAATTTCTACAAGTAGATTATCTACCATTGTCATAATTTTTCCACAACAAGAAGAAAATAAATTGAGATTGAATTGTAATGAGACTAGGTGTGGATTTGTGAAACAAGACAATAGATATACCAATGAATAGGTCATGGTCTCTTACTATCATCCTTGAGCTTGTGTATGTTCTCCAACAAAGTGACAAAGAACAGTGGTGATTGCTAAGTTAAACCTATCCATAAAAAATTTTGTTGTCTCATCTTGAATCTCTTAAACACCATTGGGAGTTGAAGAGACCTTATAAGATGAATCCAACAGTCGTAAACCAACTATTTATATGTGTATCATTTTAATGAAAAATCGTTCACGCTTATCTTTCGTTTTTTTGTGTACAATCTAACAGTGGTATTAAAGAAGAGGTATTTTCAACTCTTGTCTTTTGCCCTCTTCTTTTCTATGTTATGCTTCTCCTATCATGTCAAATCTCTACTCCCACCTACATCTATAAATCTTCTGCATGCTTTTAGGTATTTTCCTACAAGTTGAGTATCTTTATGCATGAGAAACCCTAGTCATTTTTGTCTCACACCCATTCTCCATTCTTGAAAACCCATCATTGTAGTTTGTTTGCAAGCTAGTTGGCTTTCGCATCTACATATTGGTGTCTTCTATTATAACCCTAGACTTGGCTCAATTCATCCAGGATTTCAAATTCCTATAAATATATATCTTATGGGAGAACCTAATTTTTTACTCAATTCATCCCAAAATGTTGAGTTTACCTTGCATATGTAACAGACCTGGGAAAAATTTGATGTAGTAAAAAGTTAATAAAGGAAAAAAAAATAAGACCATGATTAAGGGACACTTATTCCAAGTTGAATGTTGGGAAAAATATCCTAGTGGGCATCACTGATTATGTGTTTATGGCTAAGGAAATTGGCAAAGGCAAAGGCAAAGGCATTAAAGAGGCAAAAAAAAAAATTGGTACATTTATTTATCAAAATAAAGGAAATTAGGAGAAAAGGAAGCTAAAAGGTCAAAGGTTGCATGTGAGGAGAAAAATGAAGGAAAATAATCAAAAATAAAGAAATTAGAGGCCATTTTGATAAAAATGCTTCCAAGGATTAGTTGGTACCTTTTGTCAGTTCAGTTTTGGAGCTCTCTCATTATTCTCTCTCTCACACACACTCTTGGATTTGCCAAATGGATTTCCGAATCCGGGGTGGAGGTGGTCTCAAGGTTCATTCCAAAAGGCCTAGGAATCCCTTAATTGCTTTTGGCAGGATACACGGTAAATATCGAGGGAGGTGTCTCGATTTAGGGCCTAGTGATACAGAATTGGATTGTGGTAAAGTTTGAGAGATAGGGAGAAGGAAAATTCCTTAAGGATAGTGATGGATTCTGGATGGCATTTTGAAGTTCTGCTCATTTTTGTGATTAGAGCACTAGTTTGGTGTGATCATGATATGGTGAGGGTGGAGGTGGTTTAGCCTCTGGATTCCCTTGGTTGTGTTTTGGATGATTTTATCCATGATATCCCACATTCATGCTTGGAATACGACACGGGGGTGATTCATTGAAGAGAGAATTGGCTCAGCCATGTCTATGGTCGGGTGAACGTGGAAGTCTAGAACTTGGTTGTTATTTTCCTATGTTTAATGGAAGCTAAGTTCTCTTACTTTTGAACTTATTAATATGTGGATTTTTTTTTATCTCACTGTTATTTCCATGGTTTTATGTTAGTTATAAGCATGTTTAAATGATTGTTTCATGTCATGGTTACTTCATGTATTTACTTGTAATTGTTAAAATGATGGATGCAAAACATAACTGATTTCATATATAGTTAAGGAAGAGGCTGATGATCCTTCTTGTAATGCTTCATAAGTGTTTTAATTCATTCATGATTTGTCTTGTATTCTAGACCTTTAGATTTCATTCATGCCAAGTGTTTGAAAAAATGTCAGTCCTGGTTGGGGATGGTCAGGCCTAGTCCTGGAATTAGCTTTTGGTTATTCAGAATTGTCTCCATGTTTTTAATGATTCCTAAAATCTATAGGAATTTTTTGGAAGTGTCTAGTATTTCGGGCTTAAAAGGTGCCCTAAATTCCGCGAACGTAGGCAGAGTTCTAGGTAATTTGGTCCCTGGACGTAGGTATGCAGGCTTCTGCATGCGTCCAGAGCCTCCCAGATGCATGGATACAGGCATGTGCATGCGTCTAGGGGGTTTTCTTTATGAAAGATCAACGAGACACAGAGATAGGTTAGGTGGATGACTGGGATAGCCTATGGGGGTCCTATAGCAGGTGGTATAGGTATGTGTTATGGTTTCCATGTCAATTCCACTTCCTTAAAGTCACCAAGGAAGTTGAGTTTGTCTTGACTTCTCCTCATCTCATGTTTACCCTGGTTGGTCGATTACTTGGGTAGGTGTGAGGGGAGGTGTATATCAGAGCGTGGTTGCGCTCTCCTTGGGAAAAGTATGATGTTTTCAAAGTTTTCATCGCCATTTATTCATGTCAGTTGTGTATGTGGTTCTCACATTATGGTCCATGTATTGGTTTCATCCCCATGGTGTTGGTCATGGTGGAAGTGATGTCGCCATGAAAGGGTTGATGGTGTTGTCATCAATGTATTTTCATAAGCATATGATTGGTTATATATGTGAGGTGTGTACATGTGGTCAAGTTGCATTGGTATGGCTGAGGTTATTATGCATAAGGTCATGGTGTGTATTTGATATGGTCATGCATTGATGACTGGAATCTAGCTATAATGATGCTTATGCGCTAATATACCATGTGTTGTAAGTCTATATGTTGTCATGATTATGTTTATACATGTATTACGTTGATTGGTTGATCTTTCATATGAGATATCCTCCCCAAATTATGCTAAGGTACGTTGGTTTATTGTGATTAGGTTTAATATGACATGAGATGCTTTGCAGAAAGAATTGAAAGATGGCTAGCAAGGTGATAGACTACAAGGATTCCCCTAATGAATCTGATGAGAAACATGGTGTTGGGAACTCATCTAATCTAGCATTTACACTGAGAAGTTTGAAGGAATATATAAGGATTTGTAATTTGGACAATTACAATATCATACAGGGACAAGGAAAAAAAGGCAGAAGTGAATGTGGAAATCCTTTAGAGTTTTTCAGATTTGTAGCTACAGGAGCCACTCTAGATCAATTATGGACAGGAGGATGGAACTAATGGTGCATATGGCAGTAGGTCTCCCAGTGGTTATAGGTCAAGTAGATATGACACAATTAGATATGGAAGATTCTTGGACACTCCTGATAGGAGAGGGGACAAAAATCGGTACCATTATAGCTCTTGTTTAGATAGGCATCATGATCATCATCGCTATCATCCTTACAGGAGGAGTAACAAAGGATATTTTCCAGATGATTTTAAGAAAGAAAATTCGCCTACCTTTGATGGAGAGATGAAGAAATAATATGATGCAGAGTCATGGGATATTGGTATGAGGAAGCTCTTCAGATTGCATGACTATTCATAAAACATGAAAGCCATAATAGCCACATTTAGTCTCAAAGTTAAATCATACATTTGGTGGGAAGATGTGAAGAATGTCAGGGGTATTTATGAGTAGGAACTAACTTGGAGTGAGTTTGAGAGGTTATTTCGGAAGAAGTATCTGTCAGAGAGGTATTATGATGCTAGGGCTAAGGAGTTTTATGAGTTTCAGATGGGTTCCATGATAGATGAGGAGTATACTATCAGGTTTTTGGAGTTGTTGAGATATGTGCTTTACCTCAAGGAGGAGAAGGATAAGGTTCATATATTAATCAATGGGTTGCCAATATCCTATAGAGACCGAATTGATTTCGATGAGCCTAGATCATTGGAGGAGGCCATTTGAAAGCTGAAACATTGTTATGAATAGTTAAAATTCAAATTGAGCGTAAGCATGATTTCAAAGGAAATGAGAAAGCTAAGGGAAGATGGCCACCAAAGCGAGAAAGACCGCAACATGTAGGTGAGAAAGAAAATGTGGTTCCTTACAAGAATTTCAATACAACTAGGAAAGGACCTGGAGAGTAGCAAATTAGAGGTGATGGTAGAGCACCATTGCAGAGTTGGATATGTGGAAAGGATATTTGTAAGAGGTATTTTCCATAGTATCAAGGTGGTAGACCCCAGATCTATAGTGCACAGGAGGCGCAGACAGTTGGGAATGTTGGGCATAGTATTCCTCATATTTATCCATTTAGTGGACAATAGGCAAGTAGATCATCATGCTTATATCATTGAGATGGACGGTAAGATTTTTGATCATGTTGTTTATATTTTGATTGAACCTAGATCTAACTATATTTATATAAATCCTGACCTGGTGGATAAGTGTGGTTTGAGAAAAGAAATGCATGCATAATTTTGGTAGTGCAGTTGGCTATAGGTACAAAGAAAATAGTTCACCATTGGGTAAGAGCATGTGCATTTGAGTTGAATGGCATGCCTACATTGACGCACTTGAACATATTTCCATTGGAATCATAGAATATGCTATTGGATATGTATTCATTATATCTTCACAGGACCAACGTAGATTATTATGACAAAGTCATTGAGTGCTTGGATGAAAATGGGGAACCAAGAGTCTTGTAGGGAAAGAATAAAGCCACATCAGTTAGGATGGTGAGATCCATACAGGCCAAGCACAATCGCAGGAAAGGGTGTGTGTTATTTGGAGTTCATATCTCTAGTGACAAAGGTAAGGAAATTGAGGATGTAGATGTTTTGAGTAGGTATCTAGTCCTACAGCAGTTTTAGGATGTGTTTCCAGTAGACATTTCAGATTTTCCACCTCACAAGGAGGTAGAGTTTTCTATTGAGTTGTTACTAGGGTTAGCACCAACATCAAAGCTACCTTACAGGATGAGCACACTTGATTTGGTAGAGTTAAAGTTGCAGCTGAAAAAGATGTTTGACAAGGGATACATTAGGCCAAGTGTATTTCCTTGGGGCACACTAGTGTTCTTCGTGAAGAACAAGGATGGAACTCTTATATTATGCTTTGACTATAGGAAGTTGAATAGAGTGACCATCAAGAATAAGTACCCATTACCGAGGATTGATGATTTTTTTGATAAGCTTAAGGGAGCAGCAGTGTTCTCTAAGATCAACTTGAGATCATGATATCATTAGATACACATCAAAGAAGAGGGCATCTATAAGACTGAATTCAAGACCAGGTATGGGCATTATGATTTTGTTGTAGTTCCATTCGATTTAACTAATTCCCTAGCTACATTTATGTGTTTGATGAATAGTGTGTTGTGTCCTTATCTAGACTAGTTTGTGATTGTATTCATTGATGACAACTTGGTTTATTCCAAGAATGAGGAAGAGAATGCAGAGCATTTGGCAGCAGTGTTGAGGTTGTTGAGAGAGCATCAGTTGTATTCTAAGGTTAGAAAGTGTAGTTTCTTTTAGACTCAGGCACATTACTTGGGATATGTTGTCTCCAAGGAAGGTATTGCAGTAGATCTAGAAAAGTTAAGATCCATCATGGAATGGGAAGCTCCTAGAAATGTAGATGAGGTGATATCTTTCATGGTATTGGCAGGCTACTACAAGAGTTCCATCAAGAAATTCTCATAGATTTCTTACCCGATTACATCATTGCAGAGGAAAGGTAAGAATTTTGAGTGGAAAGAGGAGTATGAGGATATTTTTTAGTAGCCTAAGGACATGCTCTAGTGTTAAATATCGCATATCCAGACAAAGATTTTTTATTGTGTACAGATGCTTGCAAGATAGGGCTTGGTGGAGTCCTTATGTAGGAGGGACAGACAGTATGCTATGAGTCACGTAAACTGAATGAAAATGAACGAAATTATCTGACGCATGATATTGAGCTAGAAGGGATCAGTCATGTACTGAAGATGTGGAGGCATTATCTTCTTGGCAGGAGGTTTGTACTAATGAGCGATCATAGTGGGTTGAGGTACTTATTTGACCAGCCGAATATGAATGTCAGGAAATCTAGATGGTTGGCTATGATCAGTGAGTTTGATTTTGAGATCAAGTACATAAAAGGTAAAGAGAACAGGTTCATGGATTCTCTTAGCAGATGGATACAGGTAAATAACATTACAGCTATGAGCTCCTATGGGAAGGATTTACAAGATATGATCTTGCAGGCAGGTCAGCAGGATGTCAGATATATGGAACCTAGGCACAGATTGTA
The DNA here is from genome assembly GCA_034641835.2 of Pinus albicaulis. NCBI lineage: Eukaryota > Viridiplantae > Streptophyta > Pinopsida > Pinales > Pinaceae > Pinus > Pinus albicaulis. Next base: position 660,895,289 of record CM076571.1, read on the forward strand.
ACCAAGTATAGGTACAGGCACAAGTACAGGTATAGGTATAGGAATAGGTGTACATGAAGTGGACTATTGTCTTACGACAGATAGATTGGTTAGGTTTAGAGACAAGATATATGTGCCAGAAAATAGTGAGGTCAATAAGGTGATATTGAGGGAGTTTCATGTGAAACCATATTGAGTTCACCCAGGCTATCAGAGGACACTGACTGCATTAAAGATATTTTATTATTGGTTGAATCTGAGGATGGATGTAGCAGAGTTTGTGGCTAGGTGTTTGGATTTTCAGTAGGTAAAGGCAGAGTCTATACATCCAGGTGGCCTACTACAACCTATTTCGATTCCGAAATGGAAATGGGAGGTCATTTCCATGGAATTTATCATAGGTTTGTTGATGACAGTGAGAAAACATGATTCTATCATGGTGTTTGTAGACAGGTTGACAAAGTTTGCACACTTCACTTCAGTGGATATTGTGTATTCATCTAGTGATGTGGCACAGGTGTTCATCGGATATGTAGTCAGATTATATGGTGTTCCAAAGAATATTGTGTCATACATGGATGAAAAGTTCACTTCCATGTTTTGGAAGGATTTATTTGCAGGTTTGGGCACAAAGTTGGCCTTCAACATAGTTTATCATCCGTAGACAGATGGATAGACTGAGAGGATCAACAGGATCTTGGAGGACATGTTGAGGATGTATGTGATGCATTAGCAGCAGAAATTGGAAGAATATATACCATTGGTTTAGTTTTCATACAATGATGGGTATTGGGATTCATTGGGTATAAGTCCCTTCGAGGCACTGTAAGGGTGGAGTTGTAATACTCCCATCAGTTTGAGAAATCCACTTAACAGGGTGTTTATTGGACCAGACATGTTGGTAGACATGGAGTAGGAAATGCAGGTTATAAATAAGAATCTAATGGCAGCATATGATAGACATAAGATTTATGTAGACTAGCACAGGGTATTTAAGGAGTTTCAAGTTGTGGAGCATGTTTATTTGTGCATGAAGCCCAAGAAGAGCTCCTTGAGGATTGGATCATGTGCGAAGTTGGCACCACGATATTGTAGGCCTTTTGATATCCTTAAGAGGATTTGACCAGTGGCCTATCGACTTGCACTGCCTCCGACATTAAAATTCCATTATGTAATTCATGTTTCATTTCTTAAAAAGTTATGTAAAGTATGTTGATCATGTTATTGATTGGTTTGTATTGCAGGTGGAGCAAGAAGGAGAATTCTAGCTGGAACCATAGTGCACATTGCAGCGAAAGCAGCTCATACTCAGGAACAGAGCCATCAAGCAAGTTAAAGTGCAATGGAAGCACTTTGGTCCTGATGAAGCTACATGGGAGATGGAGGATCATATGTGGGCAATGTATCCTTCATTGTTTGTCAGTTGAGGCGAAGCAGTTTTGGTTTGGTGTTTAGTATATGTTTGGCATATGTTTTTTGTGATTCTTTTGGTATATATACTTATGTGTATGGATGTAAATAATTCCATGAACTAAGTTATAAAGCTCCAATAAGTGGTATGGATGTTATATGTTCATGTTGTCATGGTTTTTATTTGAGCATGTTATTCATTGTCAATACTGCATCAAGCTAATTTATAAAGCTCCATGAGCAGTGTGTTTTCTTTTTAGCAGTTTTGTTGAGGTGTAGGTGTGGTTTAACACCACGGATAGTGTTCCCCAATGGGGAGGATTCTATAACAGACTCGTGAAATTTTTCATGTAATAAAAAGTTAATAAAGGCAAAAAACAATAAAACCACAGTTAAGGGACACTTATTCCAAGTTGAATGTTGGGAAAAATATCCTGGTGGGAATCACTGGATATGTGTTTATGGCTAAGGAAATAGGAAAATGAAAAGGAAAAGGAATTAAAGAGGAAAAAAGTATTTTTGGCACATTTATTTATGAAAATAAAGGAAATTAGGAGAAAAGGAAGGTAAAAGGTCACAAGTTGCATGTGAGGAGGAAAACAAAGAAAAATAATGGAAAATGAAGAAATTAGAGGCCTCTTTGATAAAAAGGCTTCTAAGTATCAGTTGGTACCTTTGTCAATTTAGTTTTGGAGCTCTCTCATTATTCTCTCTCTCACACACACTCTTGGATACTTAGAGTTTTCTTGGAGAAATTCAACATTGTGCCAAGGAGGAGGAAAGCAAGCAAAGAAGGACAAGAAAGGAAAGGAATGTAAGGATCAAGCAAGGAAGAGAAGGATATAGTAGCTTCAGCAGGAATAATTTCAAGTAACATATTGCATGTGTGATTTCCAGTCTATTTTGGACATGCATTGCTTATGCATGTTGGTATTTCGTTATCTTGTTGTCGGTGGCATGGTTTTGTTGGGTTATGATAGTGGTTTTAAGCCTTTCCTTGCCTTCTCTAGATGCCATGGTGTGTTGGAACTTTGATCTCAGTTTTGAGCTTTGGATTTTTTGGATGGATTTTAGAATCTGGGGTGGAGGTGGTCTCAAGGTTCATTCCCAAAGGCCTAGGAATCCCTTGACTGGTTTTGGCAGGATACATGGTAAATCCCAAGGGAGGTGTCTTGATTTAGGGCCTATTGATCTGGGACTGTATTTTGGTAAATCCTAAGAGACAAGGAGATGGAAAAATCCTCAAGGATAGTGATGGATTCTATATGGCATTTCCAATTTCTTCTCGGTTTTGTGATTGGACCACCAGTTTGGTGTGATCATGGTATGGTGAGGGTGGAGGTGGTTTGGCCTATAGATTCCCTTGGTCATTTTATGGATGATTTTATCCATTAGATCCCACATTCATGCTTGGAATATGGCACGGGGGTAGATGGCTTAAGAGAGAATTGGCTCATCCATGTCTATTGTCGGGTCGAACATGGAAGTCCTGAACTTGTTGGTATTTGTATATGTTTAATGGAAGCTAATTTCTCTTTATTTTGTACTTATTAATATGTGAATTTAATGGTTGTTATCTCACTATCGTTTCCATGGTTTTATGTTGGTTATAAGCATGTTTAAATTATTGGTTCATGTCATGTTTATTTCATGTATTTACTTGTAATTGTTAAAATGATGGTTGAAAGACCTAATTGGTGTCATATGTGGTTAAGGAAGAGGGTGATGATCCATATTGTAATGTTTCAAAAAAAATTCTAGACATTCATGCTATGTCTTGTATCCTAGACCTGTTTATTTCATTCATGCAAAGTGTTTGACAAAATGTTAGTCCCGATTTGGGATGGTCAGGCCTAGTCCTAGAGTCAGTTTTTGGTTATTTGGCATTTCTTCATGTGTTTAATGATTCCTAAAAACTATATGAAGTTCTAGGAAGTGTCTTTGATTTTGGACTTAAAAAGTACCTTAAATCATGCAGATGCAAGCATAGTTCTAGGTAATTTGGTCGTTGGACGTAAGCATGCAGGCCTATGCTTGCGTCCAGAGTCTCCCAAATGCATGGATGTAGGCATGTGAATGCATCCAAGGGGTTTTATTCATGAAATATCAGTGTGACCTGAGGATAGGTCAGGTGGATGACTGGGATAGCCTCTGGGGGTCCTGTAGCAAGTGGTATAGGTCTGTGTTATGGTTTCCACTTTGATTACACTTCCTTAAAGTCACCAAGGAGGTTGAGTTTGTCATAATTTCCACTCATCTCATGTTTAACACCATTGGACGGTTACTTGGGTAGATGTTAGGGGAGGTGGACCTTACAACATAGGTAGTTTACTAAGTGAACCCATAATTCATAGCAGTGTTAATTCTTAGTTGAGAGTAATTACTAGTTCCAAATACCAATCTATTGTATATCCTCTTTGATAGACACCTAATCGAGCATAAGTAATTAAATGATTTCTTTTTTCAAACTATAGGAATTGATGGCATTGATACACCCTATTCCATTGTTTCATTCAGTTTATGAAAGTTGTCAAAGAAATTGTGTTGTTAGCTAGTGAGGCAAATGTGAATCTTTCTCATTCAGTTAATGCAACTCATCCATGACTCAAGTCTCTAGATGCAATAGCTTGTGAAGCTCACCATGAAATCATCTCCTTGATCATACTTACTAGTGTGGTTGTTGGGATCTTGTGGTGAGAAAATAAAGTCTCTAGTCTCATATATTTTTAACCTAATTGAATTGCTTCTATTTTATCAATGCTCATTCTGGTGATTTCAACATTTACATTATATATCGATGTTGCATACATCATACAATTGCGGTATTTTTTTCTGAGAGGTTCCAATGACATTACTTTGTATTCAAGCATATGTACTTTTTCCATAGTAGCGACCTTAATACAAATTTATTTTGGACTTTGTAATAGCCCCTAGTTGATTTTCTATGTAAAAAAAGTATAAGACCAAGGTCATGGGACATGCATTCCAAGTTGAATGTTGGGAAAAACATAGTGATGGGTATCACTGGTGATTAATTAATGGTTATGGAAATTGGAAAAGGCATTGGCAAAGGAAAAGTGGCATTAATTGGCATTTTATTTATGAAATAATGGAAAATACAAGAAAACGAAGGTGAAGAGACACAGATTTGCATGAGAGGGAAATTGAAGGAAAAATTAATGAAAATGAATAAAGTAGAAGCCTCAATGATAAAAAGGCTTCTAAGGATCAGTTCACATCTTTTGTCAGTGTATTTATTCTTCATTTTAGTTTTGGATCTCTCTTTTATTCTCTCATTCTCTCACACTCTTGCACACTTAGAGTATTCTTGGAGCATTCTTGGAGAACTTTGATATGCATTGGATTTGGAGAAAGAAGGCAAAGGAAAGCAAGAAATTTCAAGGGAACATGTGGATCAGTAGCTACAACTAGATCATTTTACAAGTAACAGGTTGCATGTGTGATTTCCTTGATGATATATGGATGCATGTGATTTTTGGTTATGTGTTGTCATTGGCATGGATATTTTCCTAGATTGACTATGCTTTTAGCCTTGCCTTATCATTTCCTAGATATTCATGGTGTTGTAGGTTTTTCCACTTGATTTTTTATGATTGATGTCCATGTTCTTTATGGATGTGGGTTGGAACAAACGCTCTTGAAGCCCTGGAAAAACTTAGGATGAGTTACTAGTCTTGGAGCATAGGTTGGGATAAATTCTCTTGAGCCCTTGGTGGGTTTAGTTACTTTTCCCTAGATTTGGGTTGGAAAAACGCTCTAGAGCCCTGGAAGTTTGTGGGTTGAGTTACTAGTTCTTAGAGCCCTGGATAGCTTGGGTAGAGACAATTATGGTTGGTGTTAGTGATGTATGACCATGGAGGTGGAATCATTGTGGACGAGGGTTGAGATGGTTTAGCCTTTGGAAGCCCTAGTTTGGTTTCGTTTTGGTTTATTCCATGAGATCCTACTGCAATAATTTTGTTATAGGTGCTGCTATTGGAACATTGTCGTGATGCATGCATTAGCTATCGATTTCTTGTTTATGTGACTACTTCAGGTTCCAATCTTATTTTTCCTTCTTCATCAAGTTCTGGCAATATTGTTTGAACTGGAAGTTTGTCACCTATAACCTTCTTTAAGCATGAAACATGGAAAATTGGATGCACTTGCGAAGAATCAGGAAGCTCCAATTTGTATGCCATAGTACCAATCTTTTGCAACACCTTCTAAGGACCATAGTACTTTGGAGATAATTTACTATCCCTCTTAGCTTATTTGAGGGACATTTGTTTGTATGGTTGTAGCCATAAAAATACCCATTCTCCTACATAAAACTTCTCTCGCTATGATGTTGATCTGCATGTTGTTTCATTCGATTTTGGGCCAAATTTAGGCTATCCTTTAAGATTTGGAGAACTTGCTGTTGATGCTCGATGTGATGTTCCACTGCTTTAACCTTAGAATTTTCTCTTACAGATGATGTGATGGATGGTGGATGATATCTATAAAGTGCCATAAATGGGGTAATTTTTACTGCAATATGGAAGGAAGTGTTATACCACCATTCAGCTAGAGGTAACCACTTGACCCATTATGTTTGTTTATCAGATACAAAGCAACAAAGATATCCTTCCAAACATTTGTTCACTATCTTAGTTTGACCGTCAGATTGAGGATGATAAGATGAGCTATGAGCTAGTTGAGTACCCAAACAAGAAAATAATTTCGTCCAAAAATTTCCAATAAAAATGGGATCTTTGTCGCTTACAATAATCTTTGGGTCTCCATGTATCTTTTGATTTTTTTCCATAAATGCAGTAGCAATTTTACTTGCTTTAAATGGATGAGATAATGCACAAAACTTTGGATACTTGGTAAGTCTATAACCTACCACCATGATGACACTCTTTCCTTCGAACGTAGGTAAACCTATGATAAAATCCATTGAAATATCTTCCCAATGTTGACTTGGAATGGATAAAGGTTGTAGAAGACACGTGGTCTTAATTTTATCAACTTTATTTTGCTAGAAAACCAAACATTCCGACACCAAATTTTGAATATCAAATTTAAGGCCATCCCAAAAAAAAATTTCTTCACCCTGTGGTAGGTTTTTAAAAATCATGATTTTCCTCCCAAAGGAGAAGAATGCAATTCCAAAATAATCTTTTGTTTTAGTTGGGAATTATTACAAAGATATAAGCGATATTTGTACCATAAGGAATCATTTTTCCAACTAAATGTAATGCACTAGGATCTTGTTGCAAATTTTGAATGAGTATCCACACTTCTTCTTCCTTCTTCCATTCATCCCTTGCTTTGGTTATCCAATCTGGCTGGATAATAGAAATGGCACAAATCAATGCTTCCACCTCTTCATCCTTTCTTGAGAGTGTATCTGCAACAACATTTAGGTTCCATGTTTTGTAGATGGTTTCAAAGTCATAACCCGACATCATTGTGACCCATTTTTGCTACTCTTCTGAAGATAGTCTTTGCTCCAAAAAGTGTTTAAGACTATCATGATTATTTTTACCTTGAAGTGTCTTCCCATTAGGTAAGGTCGCCATTTCTCAAAGTGCATGTAGTATTTCCAAAATTTCCTTCTCATAAATAGCTTTCTGTAAATACTTTCCTTTGATTGGACGAATTTCAAAAGAAATGGGTCTTCCTTCTTTCATCAAAACAGCACCAATTCCATTTCCCGAGGCATGACATTCCACAATAAAAGTTTTTGTGAATTCTGGCATAGCTAATACCGGTTCTAGGCACATTACCTCTTTAAGATGTTCAAAGGCCTTAGTTGCTTCAAGAGTCCATTAAAATGCATCTTTCTTCAATAATGTTGTTAGAGGTGCTACTATTCTCCCATAATTATTAACAAACTTGTGATAATACCCTATTAACCTGAGAAATCCTCGCAATTTCTTTATGGTTGTGGGGACTTTCCATTCCTTAATGAATTTAATTTTGTTAGGGTCTACCTTAACACCATCGTGAGATACAATATGAGCCAGATATTCCACCTCTTTTACTCCAAAGAAACATTTGGAGGTTTTTCAATATAATTGTTTCTCCTCCAATAGCTTGAGAACCTTGTCAACATGTTGAACATGATCCTTCCAAGACCTCTTGTATATTAGTATATCATCAAAAAATACTAACACAAATTTTCTAAGGAAGGGTTTGAAAATGGAACTCCTCGACCCTTGAAATGTAGAAGGTGCATTGGTAAGGCCAGAATGCATGACCAAAAATTCATAATGACCCTCACGAGTTATAAATGTTGTTTTCGGAATATCTCTAGTATTCATTCTAATTTGATGATATCCTAAACGAAGGTCCAACTGGGTAAAATAAATTTCTCCATGTAATTCATCCAATAATTCAACAATCACATGAATGGGAAATTCATCTTTAATAGTGAGCTTATTGAGCTCCCTATAGTCTGGAGATATATGCCATAATCCATCCTTCTTATGCACCAATACTACTGGAGCAGAGAAAGAACTTTGACTAGGCTGAATTATACCAACCTCTAACATTTCTGCAATCATACATTCAATTTCGCTCTTTTGGACATAAGGATATCTATAAGGCCTAATGTATGGATGAAAAATTCCTGTAATCAAATGAATATCATGATCATGATCACGAATAGATGGGAGTCCTTTGGGAGTTTCAAACACCTTGGAATGATTGTCCAAGACTTTTTGGAGATTTGGAGAAATAGATGATTTTGATTTTGGAACTTCTAGTGAGCATAATTGTGCAATTATGCCTCACTATTCTTTCATCAAAAGATTTTTCATGACATTAGATATTATTACCTTTCCCGACTTCCGTGTGATACCCCGTAATTCAACTTCCTTTCCTTCCGAAAAAAAATTAAAGAAAATTTCTTGAAAATTAAAAGCTACTGTTAACACTGGAAAATCGTCCAAGTAGAAGACGACATTAATTAATGTTAGGAAGAAGAATTTACAGGGCTGAAAGACATTAGATAATTTGGAAAGTGTTTAAAAATCTCTAAGGTTTGAGGAAAAATCAAATTTGAGAATGTCATAAATTCTTTTGCATGCATAATCATTCGTAAAGAGTGCCTTTGTGCGCCTTTTGACCCAAAATGCGCGCAATCGTGGGAGTGGCGAAAGTCACTTTCTGGGACCACAAAAAGAACACTCCAAGATAGTGATTCCTCACTTGAAGCCGCCTAAGGATAGCCACCAAAGCCTCCTTAGACATTAAGGGAGCACACAATGGAATATTTGTGGCACACAAAGGAATCACCCCCCTCTCTTGGGTCACCATCCACAATGTACCAAGAGAGGGAAGGAGGGTTTGAATTATCCTATATAATGCCACCATGAGATGAAGAACTTGAGAGCACATTGTTATGTTGGACAGAATTTCCCAAGAAATAATAGTAGTGTGTGATCCAGAGCTGAAGATAGAGGGAACTCAATTATTGGCCATCCAACAAGTTCAGTCCACCACAATAGAGAGAGGGAGACTTTGCACCGAGGCAAGCTTGGAAGTAAAAAAATCCTTGCATTGGGACTTAGAACCCATGTTCTAAGGGCCCTTTGGTAAGAGGGTTAAAGTTTCATCCTCATTTCCTACCAACACTCAATAAGAGGGGCCGAAGAACCACTGTTTGGATTATTTCATTTGTTTGACTCTATTCAAAGCTTTTGTTTATTTTTTTTTTTAGTTTAGATTTTATTTTATATATGCATGCTAATTCTCTATCTAGTATGTTTATTATTCTAGCTTGTTCCACTAACTTGCTTGAATCCACTTATTTTTCTTCCTGTGACCAATAACTTAAGTGGGTAAACCACACCCCTTAAGTTGGTGTAATTTTGTACATGCGTGCAAAAAACACACTAACACAGGATTGGCGACTCAACTAATGTTTATTACCAAGTTTATGTGGTTGTGCCTTTTTGCAGAGACCCCTGTCTGTGCTGTGGAGTGGAGCTGAATTTCCCCCTTTTTTCTCTTGCAATCTGTAGTTCATCCAAAGTGATAGACTGAAGCAGAACAACTCCAAAAATTACTTTTTCAGGAATTTGCATGCTTTTCCCATTCACATACATGCCCAAGGTGCGCATTCAGAGCTGAACCACACGCAGGCATCACGCCTGTTTCAGTATTTTGCACGCAAAAAATGGAAACAGAAATTTCTCCCACATTTGTATCTTTTCCTTCTTGTAAAGTGCTTGGCAGCCCATAATACGTCTACCAACACTGGTTGAGGTACCCCTCAGCTTGCTAAAGCTCACTCTTAGCTGCTTTTTGTAGGCTTAGTGTCAGTTTTATTTCAAGTTGATTTTTGCAAAGTTCACACATAGTTTAAGTGGGGGGGAAAATAACTTGCATTCCGAAAAAAAAATTATGTTTTGAAAATTTTGGTACCAACACACCTAGATAACTAACCAAAGTAAGTGGCCCAAGACCACACATGCGTAGTTAGTTTCTTTTTTCTAGTGTAAAAGTTATTAGTTTAGTTCAATTTTTGCACAAGGAATTTCGGCACTAGGATTGAATTGTTGATAGAAGAGCAAGTAATCTATGCTACCTTTGCACCCTCTGGTGATCCCAGGTAAGCATATGAACGCTCCCTATTCACAACTCGCCATCTCCCTATAGTTAATCACATAGATTAACTAGGAAAAATAGAAAGCGGCCCATGTCCGCACATGTTTTTATTTTGAGCAAGGAACAATACAACATAGTTTAATAGGGGATTTTGAAAAGGATCATCGCATATCCACACGTTGAAACTATGTGCTTGTCCAATTTTTTCTCACACACATCCACCCACTAAGAAAAACAAAGACACCTAAAAATAACTTAACCAAACTCACTACTTCTCCCCACAATGGCCAAAAAATAATTTATATTTTAAGTTAGGATCAAGGGGGTAGGCATCCAATAAGCCACTTTGATAATTCTTCATCTTGAAACATAGAATTTGACTATTTAGGGAGCTTTAAATCCACCTATCAGCCCACAGAGAAGAAAAATCGAGTGCAGAAGAAACCCGTTTCAGAGGGGGTTAGGCTTAGGTGTAGTGCGGGCAGGTATCAGTCAGGGCTACCTGACTTGGCTGATACTTGGTACTGTTAGCTGAATTACCAAGAAGCCCAAGACTCAAACACTCACGTGGGACGGTGGTACTTAGTGGCCAAAACTAGGGCATCCTTTTCCTATATGTGACGATGCAGGCAAGGGCCAGACCCTCTACCCTTACCTTGGTGGATTTTCATTCACTGATTGGGGGTGTCGCCAGCTCTTACGGGACGTTGTGCCAGCACTCGCAATATATCTTCTCAAGGCCCAATTACATTTGAGTGTGTGAGGATGAATAGGTCTTCTAGGATTTGAGTATCATACACAAATAAATAAAATCCACTTTTTTGATTGCTTGATCACATAGGATTAATTTAAAGGGAAAATTTATTTTATTTTCACTTTGTTTTATGTATGTGACTAGAATTTTACTTTGATCATAGACTCTATCCTCTCAAATTTTTCCAAAACTAGACCTAGTCGACACCAGAACAGACCCGACAGGACCTCGTCGATCTAGGCATCTTTTGGACCTCCCCCCATTACCAGGAGGGGTTCTAGGTTTTTCATTGTTTAGGCATCAAAGACTTAACACTGCCACCATTATTGGTTCATCCTTTACTGGGGCATCCTTAGTTGGGAACCCTAGTCGATCTCCCAATGCCGCACCACACACCACTCATCCCAGACCCCTAAGGGGTAGAGGAGTGCAACCCATTCGGGAAGCCAGTCGAATACACAGCAGGGTACGTCACAGACTAACCCTCTTCCTAACCAGAAATTTTTGTTTTTGCAAGTTGCAATGGCGTCAACCTCCTAGTCACCTTTCTTAGCTTCATTGAATCTACTCGATTTAACCAAACTAACGAATGACCCCATCGCACAAAACCCTACATGGCCTCCCATGCCCACAAATATCCCTTCAGATATTCCAAAGTTCGAAGGAAAGCAAGCGGAATACTCAGGTAATCATGTCATGACCTTCCACCTGTGGTGCTCATTGAACAGTATCATTGACGACACTATTCAATTGAGTCTATTTCAACGCACTCTGACAGGAGTAGCCATGAAGTGGTACATGGAGTGTTACACCATTTTTTGGTCATCTAACCTATTATCATTAGATGGACCCAAGTACACCATGTAAGATCAATTTTACCCTCAGTAAAATTGCCTTCACTATGTTAAATAACTTAATAAACCACATTTATTAGGTTGTTTATGGTCTAAACAGGAAATCCCAAAAGGAAATATTAAACAAACCTATATTTGTTTGTTTTTCCTCATGGAATAATTAATTAAACCATAATTTAATTATTATTCCCAGTCATGTTTAACCCAAAACAAAGAAATTAATTAGATAAACCTTTATTTATCTTATTATTTTCTAGAAATAATTATTTAAATCTTATTTAGATAATATTCCTTGTTAAATATGACCAAATCACCCACAAATAATTAAATAAATCATTATTTATTTAATTATCCTTCAACCACTTCCTTAAAAGATAAATAAATCATTTATTTATTTATTATTAACAAATAAAGGGATTTGACCCAAGTCAAATACTTTTTCCCTCCAACAAATATAATAAAATATTCCATAAAAGGTGGATCTAGATTTCGTTAACATTATTTTAATCATGCACCAAGATCTAGAATGACCCAATATTTTGTTATAAATAGGAGGGTTTTTCCTACCATTCTTCACCTTTTGTTGCCTATTGGATCACTCTCGATCTAAACTCTTGGTCTGACTTTGAGCCATTATCATTGTCATATTTTCCATTATTTGTTGTGTGAGCTCCCTTTGAGTTCTATCTTTGTCTGGGTTTTCTACACCAACAAGAGAGAGAAATGTTAGATCTGAAGTGCTGAGGACTTCCAAGAACCCATCCCATTGAGGAGAATTGGAAACATCTTCTTGTTTTCCTCCCAGGTGCCCTTAATACAAAAATTCTTTCAAAAATTGTTCTTGCCTTGTCTATTGGATATATGGAGCAAACCCTTCTTTTTACTGCTTAATGTCTTTCTATGCATAGATCTGGTTTTTTGCAGCTCTTGTCTTGATCAACTAACTGCAGATCTGAAGATATTGGCAGCCATATTTGATGTTAGGGCTATTAGTTATGCGTAGCTAAAGTGATCTTTTTTCGTACACTTCGACAAAGGATTCATACTAACAATTGGCGACTCCACACGGGTTTTCAATTACGACCGCTGTCGTTTTTCATATTCCTGCATATCCAGCTACTTCAGACCCTAGGGTTTCTTTTCAGCTTTTTTTTTTCCTATTTTCATGTGGTTTTTCACCTATAAAACCCTAAAACATTAAAATTTCTAACTTCCGTGTGTTTCTGGCCCTATTGCGCAGGTGACAGACATCAGCCGCAACTGAGACGACAACTTTTCCGCAAATCTGCTGCCGGGACAACCGGAGTTGGAGGTTGCACTTTTCAGCCCGTAAACTGTGACCTGGACCTCCAGGTCGCACTTTTCTGCCCATTTTCTGCGACCTGCACTGAAAACAGGTCAGAACCTGCGACCTGCCATTTTTTCAGCTGTTTTTCTGCAAATTTTCTGGGTTTTTCTGAAGCTTCTGGCAGGGTTTTCCAGCCTCTGTCTTAGCCCGTTTCGACCTGTTCCTAATCTGTTTTGCTCATCTAATTGGGAACCTAGCCCCCTAGGGCTTCAGTACCCTCCACTTTTGGTGGAAGATTTTTAGCTGCTTCAGGTGTCTGATTTTTCAGAGTTTCAGCCTTCCCTTTTCCAGATCTGATACCTCCTTTTCAGATCCCTTTTAATCAGCTCTTCTCCCTTTCAAATCACCTCCTGAAGATTTTTTTGGATCTACTTTTAGGGCCTCCTCCTTGCCCCTTCTGCTTTTTGCTGATTTCCTCCTTTTTTCCAGCCACCTTGCCTCTGCCTCTTGGCTGTGATCTGCACCTCCTTTCAGCAGCTTTTCCCTTTAGATCCCTGTCCCTTTTGACCCTAGATATATTGGCCTATTTTTAGTGTGTTTTAACTAGATTTTTGCCCTCTTTTAGATTATTTTTGAGCGACCCGCCTTCTTGGGTTGAATCGATGCACTAGTAGCTGTTAATTTTCTGTTATTTCAGCATTATATACTGTTTTTACAACATTATTTTCAGTTACGCAGCACACTTTTTCTCTTGCTCTCAAAACAAAAAGGGTTTAAAAATTAAAATTAACGCACGCCACACACTCACCCTAAGCGAAGAAGAGCCTGGTTTACACTGCCAGGCAAAGACTATAAAATAAATTGACACTGCACCTTTTCGCCCTTGTAATCACTTGACTCTGCACCTCCCTTCCTCTGTCGGTCGTTCTTCTTCCCCTTGTGCCGTGTTTGTGTTGCCATCATTGCACCCCCAAGGCGCGCTTCCCGGAGACTTCTTGGCCTTCACCCTCAGTTTCCGGTCGATCGACCTGCTCCGTCCCACCATCGTCGAGCCAGCCCTCCTCCGAGTCCGCACTCCGACTCCTCTTCTGATTCATTGGGTTCTCCTTTTCATTCTGGTTCTCCCCCTGTCACCTTCACTATGTCTGGTCCAGGGCCTAACGCTAGCGGTGCTCCTGGCCCTAATGCCAGAACTACTACTAGCGGAACCGCCACAGGAACTACCTCGGCTGCACCCTTGCTGCCGTACATCGCAGGCCTCAGCCTCCCCGATTTCAATCAGTTGATCAATGACCCTATCCGTCACGATGTTGGTTGGCCTGCTATGCCAACCAAGCTCCCCTCTGACATCCCTAAGTTTGAAGGCCTTGCTGGAGAAGATCCAACCAATCATGTCCGATCTTTCCACATGTGGTGTTCTTCCAATTCCATTACCGATGATTCCATCCGTCTTCAGTTGTTCCAACGCACGCTTACCGGCGAAGCTTCTAAATGGTATGTTGACCAAGCCACTTCTTCCCATACCACCTTTGTGACCATTTCCCTAGCCTTTTTATCCTATTTCCAGCTTCCTCTCCGATACGATACTGGTACGGAGCTTTTGACCTCTTTCAAGCAAACCTCTTCAACACGCCTTTCCACTCATGTCCAGGAATGGCGACGAAGATGAAGCTTGTGTCGAGCCCCCCCCTTCAAAGATCGGGTTTATATGGACTGGCTCCTTCGCACTCTCTTAGCTCCCATTGGCAAAGATGTCGCCTCCCATTTCCCTCAAACCGAAGAAGCCGCCCTCCAAATAGCCTTGAAATATGACCTGATCTATGCACAATCTGATTATTTTTATATTGTCCTTCCTGACCTCCCCAGGCCCGGAGGCGCTAATGCCCCGAGGGCATCTCATTCCGGCGACGGTATCATTGGAGCCCTTTCTCATCCGTATGCTCAACCTACTATGGGCTATGGTTTCCCTCAGGGAGGGGCCAGCACCTCTAGCACTCCCCCCCCCCCAGGTAGCATGTATCCAGGATACGGCATGCCTCATCCTTTTGCCCAACCTTTTGCGTACCTCAATGTTGCCCAACCTAACCATTACCCTTATCCACAGCCTGGTGCACCAGCTCCTCCAGCATATGTGCTTCCATCTCCCTTGCCTCCTCCACCCCCGCAACAGCACCTACAGCCCCCTCCCGGGCAAGTCTTTGCACAGCAGGGCGCGACTAATCCCCCTGCTCAAAGAAGACGGAGAGGAAATCCAAATCAATCTGCCCCTGGTACTCGTGGACCTAATCCTCAAGGGGTTGACCCTAACACTGCTAACCAGCAACAGGGCACTTAGCCCAAGCCGGATAGGCCGCTTCGCACAAATAAGCCTTGTTCGTGTTGCGGTGTTTATGGTCACTACACCCATGATTGTCCCCTCTTACCACAGATGTGGCAGATGTGGGAGTCTCAAGCCACATTGCGAGGACAACATGCCTCCCCTCATGCTCCCCCTAATGTGGCCACTACTCAACCAGCTGTGTTTACTGATCCTTTCCCTCAGCAAGGATTCGTGGCTACCCAACCACCTGACGGACAGGTCGCCACTCCACCTTCCCTTTCTGGTTCCTCCGATTACCAGATCCTCATGATGAACTCTGATCCATCCCCAACCGTCGACCTTCACCTTCAAACTCGGTCTCGCCAGTGCCCCAAGCCTTCCGCTCATTCTGCCCCCGAGTTCCCTTCTTCTGGTTCTATAGAGCCTCTTTCGACATCCAATGGTCCCTTACATATCCCTCAACCCAAAGTTGAGGTCCATACCAAGATTCCTAAAGGACCGTTACGTCGAAATGCTGCTTCTGGTCGAGCTGCTCATTCGTATAGCATAGTAGATGATTTGGCGCAATCTCCTGCTGCCATTTCCACATTGGAACTCCTCCAATCGTGCCCTTCCCAAAAGAAGGCTCTGCTATCTGCCATGGGCGCTGTAGATCCTGCCGATGACCAAATGATTGTTTTCGACGCCCATCAATCAGAACATCCTCCTCTTCCTGCTTCCGTAGCCTTCCAAATCCCAGTCAAAATCCGGAACGCTAACGTTTCTCGGTGTATAATTGATGAGGGGGCATCCACCTGTGTGATGTCTGCTTCGGTTTGGAAGCAACTCGGATCTCCTGAGTTGGCCCCTTCCACGATCACCCTTCGAGCATGGGACGGCCACGCCTCCCAGCCCATTGGCCTTTTCCGTAATTGTCCTATCACCCTTGCCGGTAAGACCGTTTGCGTTGACGTCGAAGTCATTGACGCCCCTCTAGACTACAACATTCTATTGGGGCGAAGCTACACCTATGCCATGTCTGCTGTCCCATCCGCGGTTTTTTGCAAGATGTCTTTTCCTCACAATGGAAAGATAGTCACCATTGACCAGTTGACTTACCATGAGCCACCGTCTCAAACCTCCTTAGAGATGACCATCTCTTCTGTAGCCAATAAGCAAACCGTTGATTCCTTGACCAGTGTCTCCCCCGGCGTTTACAAAGATTCCTCCCTGCTTGGAACTTTTCCTGGTCTTCCCCCTCCTCATATCTCTGATCCCAGCTTATCAAATGTTTGCACGATGCAATCATCTCGGGCTGCCCTTAAGCGACCCGCTTCGGCTAGTCAGCAACCTCAGATTCAACCTCGCCCACCGCAACCCACTCCTAGCCCTTCATCTCCGCCAGCCGGACCTCCTCCTTCTGGCCCTTCTCCTACAGCTGGTATCCCTGAACCCCTTTATCCCCCTGGATCGGTTCCCCCAGGCCTTAATCATCTTGGAGCCGTCCCTCCTGGTAATTATCCCGCGGGTCAGATACCTTTCCTGGCTTCCCCTCCCGGAGTCTATTCGGTCCCCGTCATGGCCACCCTCTCTCTTCCTAACCTGACCCTGGGTATACCCGTCTGGTACCTTGACCCTCCAGCCGCCACCCCTCCTGGTCACCCCAAACCCTATCTTGCTTTGACACCGGTTCAACCGGTCCCCCTCGCTTCCTCCGTTGCCACCATGCCCCCTGCACCTCCCCAGGACCCTACCCCTGTGGTTACAGCTCCAGGAAAGAAAGGCAAAGCTCGCAAGGGGGCATCCAAAGACAAGGCCACCTCGACTGACCCAGCTCCTCCTCCACCTGCAAAGCCTTGCGCCTTGTGTGATGTCGTCGGTCACGCCACCCATACTTGTCTTGAGTTGCCCCGCATTCAACCCATGGTTAAAGTTGCATTCCCTGAGTCTACGGTCTCCGACCCTTCTCTTCCGTCCTCGTCCGTAACCAAGAACCCAAAAACTATTCGCACTAGCAAACCCTGTGCTTTGTGCGGTGTCCATTGCCATTACTCCCACCATTTTCCTCACCTGACGCATTACCGCGCCTCTTTAGAAGTAGTCCGAGAGTATGAGGTTGAACAAAATCAATCCGCCTCTCCCATACTCGCGCAGTATGCTTCGGGTCAGCTTGAGGTTCCCCCCGCTCCCATCGACATCCCCCCCCTGATGTCCAGATGACGGAGTCCACTACGACCATTCTTTACCTATAATCCTCTGTGAGACCCTTGGAGCACATTCCCCTTGAATCCTCCCCTGTTGTTTCACTTGACCCCCCTTCAGTGATCACCCTGGGCTCCCCATATTTTAACCATTTGTTTCCCTGTTCTCCCGTCATTCCCCGTGACGATCCGTATGTGCGCCTTTCTTCCCCTACGGATGATTTAGATAACTTTGCCACGTCATGTGGTGACCTTTCCACCCTTGACCCCCTCTTTTCCGCCCATACCCGAGATCACTCCACCCGTATCTTTGTTGACCTCCGCAGCCCGAGTCCCCGCCATACCTCCTATAGCCCTCATATACCACCCTCTAGTTTGTATATGAGTCATAGCCATCCTGCTCATTGCACTCCCTCCCGCAGTTGCCGCTCGATGTCTTCTGTACACTCACGCTGCCGTCATTGTATCTCCTCCCCCCATTTGTTGTCTTGTAACACCATTCCGCAGGACCTCCCGTCCCCACCCTTTATCGGTTACGCCGATGGTGCAAGTCGTTACTCCCGGAATCTAGCCTCGGCAGGTTGGGCCATTTTCACCCCCTTGCATGCCCTTTTTCTCTCAAACGGGGTCTGCATTGGTACTGCCACCAACAATCAGGCCGAATATGATGCAGTGCATGGTCTCTTAGCCGATGCCCTCTTTCATCGCATCCTCCATCTGCATGTTCGTTTGGATTCCCTACTTCTTTTCATGCAACTAAATGGTGTTTATCATGTGCATAACCCTGTGCTGTGTAGACGATATTTACGAGTGAAACTCTTGATGCGTGAATTTGAAACCATCACTTTCAACCATGTACCTCGAGAACAGAATCACTATGTAGATAGTATTGCAAACCATGTTCTAGATTGGCATTTATCACACGCATTTCATACAAGACAATAACATTCATAATCTTTAAAATGATGCATATCCATAATATGTGTCGCAAAACATGTGTTTAGAGTCCATCTACTTTGATACATATGACATGCCCATCGCATGTTACACAAAAACTCAAAACTGGGGGCACCACCTACCCCTACATACACACTAGGGGGCACCACATGCCCCACACCTAATCACTATCTGGCGGATCCCGAGCCAATGGCTCTGCCCCTGCAGCCCATAGATCACGTATCCCCTGACCGGCCATCGCCATGCGTCGCATGACACCTCGCCATTCCGAGGGTAGACCAATACACGACTCTATGTACTGGTCATCTAAGTCCTGCCACCGGCGCTCTGATACTCCGGTCAGCAACCTTTCACATCTACGGTGGATGTCCTCCAGAAGGGTGGCTGCATCCTCATTATGCGCTGCTCTCGACCCACTCGGACCTGCAGCTCCAGATGCTGCCGGTCGTCCCATATATCTGGCCGGTTTTACCGGAGCTATATCTGCATACCAAAAGTACATGAATCAGTACCCTATCTACTATTCACTAACTTTAACATGCCCAAAAAAGAATATCAATCTGTCACTTACCATCGGGCCCCCATACTCGACCAGGCGGAAGTGGCAAGTTCGGATCTCCACAATAACTCATCCCACTATAGGGATAGTCGTCAATGTATAACGGCATCTGATCCCAGTGGGCAAAGAACTCAGGTCGAAACACTCGTCCGACCGCCCCTCCTCCTCCTCTGCACAGTAGCCGCCCCCACCGGCACATCTTGGGCTCTCTCGGGCCCCCATTTGGGAGCTTTATACGAGGTCGTAAGGTCGGGATCTTCTCAAAGAAGAAGGCGCACAATAAAGTCCCATACGAGCAATCGTGGTTCACTTGCCGCTTGCAGAGCGACAACTGTCGTTTTAGCGACACCAGCATCATTTGGGCCCACCCATAGTAGGTCCCACTCAACACACTCTCCACAATCATCATCTGCCCCCAAGTGATGTGATGGAGCTCCTGGTTGCCCAGGATACGCAACACCGCTGCGGCCACTACACGGGTCTCTAATCTCTCTAGATCCCCGATCGGTATCCGACTCCCCTTGACTTGGAGACCCGGTCGACAATGTCGCTCCACAAACTCCATGATATGTCGCCCCCGCGATAATACTGGCTGCGTGTTTCCCACCATCCCCAGTGGTGGGAGACCCATTAGGAAATACACATCCTGGACTGTCAGTTCGATCTTGTGCTCCTGCACTACAAAAACCTCATGCTCTGGATCCCAGTAACTGATCATCCGGGCCAACAAAGGCTCTCCTACTCTCATCAAAGGGTTCTCCAAAAACTGTAGAACCCCAAACCTGGCCAACACACGACAGACACCCTGATCTGCCTAGATCTCTGCCCGTAATGTACCCAGGTCTCTCTCTCTCCAGTTAACCCGTATATCTGCCATATCTGCACAAAAACATCATCTTTGTCAGCATACAGATAGGGAATACCATAACCAAACACAAAAACCAAACTCTCAGCCATAAAACAGCACTAAAACCCCCTCATCTTCCAGGTCGCACTTTTCTGCCCATTTCTGGGACAGGTCGCAGTTTTTGCCCTGAAACCTGCTTCCCAGGTCGCACTTTTTGGCCCAAAAAGCACGACCCGGCTGTAGAGATGAAGGAGGGTCTGTTACTGAGATTTTGGGCCCTAAACTGAACTTTCAATCCATCAAAATGAAAGAGTAAGGTTAGGCCTCTTACCTGCAACTGACGGATCTCGATTCCAACAGTCGGTTTGTCCGCTACGTTCGCCGCAAGATTTAGGGCCTTCTCTCCTCTTTACATTCACCACAGCAACACTAGAAAATGAGTGGATTTGGAGGGAAAACTGCCTTATTCAAAGAGAACCCTTGTTTCTTCTTTCGCCTGCTACGACCATACCGTAGCTCCGTTTGACAAACCGTCTGCACCGTTGGAAAGCTCTCACCGAGCCCTCAAATGGGTATCTGTTATTTTTTTGTGATTTGATACTTCACCAGGATACATTTTGTCCAAGATGGGTCACTTCACCTCTCCTTAAAATCGCATCTCTTCACTTACAACACTTGTACTTGGGGCACCACTTTGCCTCCTTACTTGTCTTTGTTTGTGTTGATTTTCGTCGTGAGTTACCCTTTTGTACTCATGTTTTCATGGTCCCCCACTGGACCTTTACTGTGTGGTAGCACCATCATGTCGCTCTTGTTTAGAGAATCCAAGTAGAGTCATCATTGCATTCATGGAGTCTATCCCGAGTCCCTTTGTACCCCGCTATAGTCCTCCATCCCTCATTGCTTGGTTTCTCTCTTGTGTCGCACATTATGGCCTTCAGTCCCACTGTCCCTTATCCCTGATGATATTGTGTCAGTCGCTGCCATGTCATTCATGCCCTTTATGCTCTAGCAAGGGAATTCATCCATTCGCTACTCAGTCCCCTCCATTCCACCATCATCATTGGTATTAGTCTGTCCGTCGCTCTACTATTTTCTCTCGTGCCTTAGTTGAGGATCTCTCATTGCCTCACCTATGGCGGACCTCCTTCTGTCGACATCAGCTCCTTCATTCCAGAAGACAGGTCTAGAGGGCGGTGTACCTTGGTTCCAGCTTCCACTCTTGTTCGGTGCCTCGGATCAGGCAAAGGGATCTCTCATTTTCCTTTGACTTGGTTGTTTCTCCACGCCAGCTCCTTCCCGCATGACCGAGATCCGTATACTTGATGGTTCAGTGATACAGCAGCAGCTCTTGATGATTCCCGGGTGTGTGTGAGATGTCTCAACCCTCATGAGGGGGTGGCCCTGCAGGTAGCCCCCCACATGCCCGGATGACCTCCTCCTTGCAGCCTTCGATGCAACTCCAGATATTTGATGATGTTGGCCTTAGCCACTTGCAGCGCCTCTTTGATTTGCATGTATCAGTCAGATTTTGCGAGCCCTTCCCCATTTACAGGGGGCATTTGGGTTGTATTTGTATCTCATGTACTCAGATATTATTGTATAAGTCCTGGCTGTTATCCCAGGCATAGCATGTATGTGGGATCCCTCATTGTATTTTTATCTAGCTCATGTTTATGCCAGCTGTACTTTATGGTTCAGTTCCTTGTTTACTGGACACACTATTCTTTTGTACTTTGTCTCGGCGGGCATAGGTATGCCTCCCCCGCCGCCTTTAGCACAGGTACCCTCTCATAAAAAGTGACTTGTTGCACCTGCAAGTCTCGTCTCCTCAGGGTCTAGTTCTTCAGCACATTAGTCTACCTCACATTTCTCTCTCTGACTTCCCTTTTGTTGTCTGGTGATTGAATTCTTACAACGTACTTCGGTCATACGATTTGCTCCTAACACTCGCACGCTGGGGGGCAATCTGTTACACCATTTTTTGGTCATCTAACCTATTATCATTAGATGGACCCAAGTACACCATGTAAGACCAATTTTACCCTAAGTAAAATTGCCTTCACTTTGTTAAATAACTTAATAAACCACATTTATTAGGTTGTTTATGGTCTAAACAGGAAACCCCAAAAGGAAATATTAAACAAACCTATATTTGTTTGTTTTTCCTCAAGGAATAATTAATTAAACAATAATTTAATTATTATTCCTGGTCATGTTTAACCCAAAACAAAGAAATTAATTAGATAAATCCTTATTTATCTTATTATTTTCTAGGAATAATTGTTTAAATCTTATTTAAATAATATTCCTTGTTAAATATAACTAAATCACCCATAAATAATTAAATAAATCATTATTTATTTGATTATCTTTCAACCACTTCCTTAAAATGATAAATAAATCATTTATTTATTTATTATTCACAAATAAAGGGATTTGACCCAAGTCAAATACTTTTTCCTCCAACAAATATAATAAAATATTCCATAAAAGGTGGATCTAGATTTGGTTAATGTTATTTTAATCATGCAGCAAGATCTAGAATGACCCAATATTTTGTTATAAATAGGAGGGTTTTTTCTACCATTCTTCACCTTTTTTTTCCTATTAGATCACTCTGGATCTAAACTCTTGGTCTGACTTTGAGCCATTATCATTGTCATATTTTCCATTATTTGCTGTGTGAGCTCCCTTTGAGTTCTATCTTTGTCTGGGTTTTGTACACCAACAGGAGAGAGAAATGCTAGATCTGAAGTGCTGAGGACTTCGAAGAACCCATCCCATTGAGGAGAATTGGAAACATCTTCTTGTTTTCCTCCCAGGTGCCCTTAATACAAAAATTCTTTCAAAAATTGTTCTTGTCTTGTCTATTGGATATATGGAGCAAACCCTTCTTTTTACTGCTTAATGTCTTTCTATGTATAGATCTGGTTTTTTGTAGCTCTTGTCTTGATCAACTAACGGCAGATCTGAAGATATTGGCAGCCATTTTTGATGTTAGGGCTATTAGTTATGCGTAGCTAAAGTGGTATTTTTTCGTACGCTTCCACAAAGGATTCATACTAACATGGAGAAACCCTTTGCTTCACATGGAACCTTTAGCGCCCTCGCCACTGCGTCCCTAACATATTTTCAGTCACCCATTCACCATGATTCTGGAATGGAATTACTGACACATTTTAGACAAACCCCCGTCGTCCATATCTCGGACCATCTCCATGAATGGAGGCAGCGTTGTAGTTTATGTAAAGATAAACTCAACGATCGAGTTCTTTTAGATTTGTTCCTGAAAAACTCTCACTGCATAGATTTCAAAGGATGTGGCGTAGCAAAGGCCCGTATCCGAAGAGGGCGCCATTAGCAAAGCCCAGTAGCTTGAGTTGATTTATACATAGTCATGATATATTTACAATATCCTGTCGAACACCCCGTTCCTACAAACTTTTCAAGAATTGACAGGCATGTCGAACTCTGCAGATGGGCTAATTGGGTCATTGACCCAAATTTACCTAGGCAATAGTAGTCAAAACCCTGATTACATGTATAGTTCTACAGAGAATGTACCTCAACCCAGCTTTCAAAGTCATCATATGCCTCAGCAAAATTTGACCAATAGGGCGCAAGCGCATCACCATGGAAGACCCTATCCTCTATCTCAGGGGACCCAGTACGCAGAGAGAAACACTGACGGAAGAGCTCCTCTTCAATAGCGAGGTGCAAACCAAGGACTGTGTTATGCTTAGTCCCCAGCACAATACCCGCCTATGCAGACCAATGCATAGATGAACATTATGTAGCTTTCCCACAACCAACCACACCAAATAACCAGGAGAACTACCCACCTAACATGGTAAAGAAAAAAGGAAAAAAAATCCCAAAGGGAACCAGGGACAGGGGGGCAACAACCAACAATTCCCATTGTGATCCCAGGCTAGAGGCAACTCCAACCGGAATCCAATCCAGGAGCCAGGCAATGCTCAACAACAGAGCAAAAGGCCACCTCTTCAAACAAACCATTCTTGTTCGATATGTGGTGAGTATGGCCATTATACTCACCACTTTCCCGATATCCCTGAGCTGAAGAAGCTACAGAGCAACCGAGGACAAGGAGGATCTTCCCAAAAAACAGCTGTAATGCAGGAACATTTCCCCCATCAAGGGACGTTAAGCACTCAACAAGAAAATCAGGACGACTCTGGGAAAATAAGCCATGAAATCTACATGACTGGCAAAGAGATGTTTTTCCAAACACGGAATCACAATTATGACACCCCACTAGACACTAATGCGTCAGGGGCAAGTAATAGTGCACCGATTGTACCTTTGACCATTTCAAATATGCCTATCGAACCATTGCAAAATATGGCGAAGGGCCTAATAGGTGAGAAGGAAAATACTCCAAATCAGTCCATTATTATACTATCATGGAAGATTTATCACAATCTCCTGCTGCTATGTCAGATTTGGAAGTATTGCCCTCATGTCCAAAACAACGGAAAGTCTTACTTTTTGTGTTAGGCGCTATCAACCCTGCCGATACATGCCTAATGGCTTTCAACTTAGACAAAGCCACCCCCAGGCTTCCTTCTATGGTCGCCTTCCAAATACCAGTGTCAGTCCAGAATATCACCATTCACCGATGTGTCATTGACGAGGGTGCATCCACGTGCATTATGTCAAAAAATGTTTGGCAGAAATTAGGATCTCTCGAACTAAAATGGAAACCTTCAGTCATCACGCTTAGAGCATACGACATCCATCCTTTGACTCCCGTCGGCCTCTACCAAAACATCCTGGTCTACTTAGCCAGAAAGACGGTCCACATAGACATTGAAGTCCTGGATGCTCACTTGGATTAGAACATACTCCTTGGTTGGAGTTATATGTACGCCATGTCAACCATAGCCTCCTCCATCTTCCGCGTTATGATGTTCCCCCACGAGGACCGCATCATTACTATAGACCAATTGATGCATAGCGAGAAGCGACCCCTAACAAACATTGATGTAATTATACCCTATGTAGAGACATCCTCGGATGCGCTTTCACAGTACCAAGTATATGGCCCTAGCCAGTTCAAAATGTTGTCCTTTCTAGGATCATTCGTAGGAGATCCTCCCATTATCCCTAAGTTATCACCTGATGTCACAAGGGCCCTAGTGTCTATGATGTCCACATCAAGCGCCGAAACTAGTCAAGACATGGACATGAGCAGTAATGGCACTGAGTCATTGGCCATGGCAACCTCTCTAGCCTACAACACTTCCCAAACCCTTTTCCTCTACCCCCCAGCTGGTTTCATCTCCCAGCAGGTTTTGGCAACACTCATGTTACCAAACATATCATTGGAAATACTAGTTTGGTATCTCCTCCCCCCTACAGGAACAAGAGCCACTCACATCACTGCCACAGGGTTAATGCCCCTCAGTCCCGAGGAGGTCCCACCCGTCCAAGAAATGATTGAAACCACCCATGCAAAGGAAATTTCCATTGAAAAACTGGTGATTATGATTAAGAAAACCAAGAAAAGAGGAAAGAAGATGGAGACTCCCGCCGTACAATGGGAATCACCAGTTTGCGCCATATACGACGTAATAGGACACCCTACCCATATCTGCCTAGAGCTTGATGAATTAAAACCACTCCTTGGCTCTGAGACAGACATCGCGATGCCGCGTTACCGTAAAAAGGAACCTACCACCAAAGGTAAAGGCAAATAATTACATACCAATCATGCATGCAGTATCTGCAACAACTATGGGCACTATACCCATCATTTTCCAGAGATACTGCGATATAGGGATGCCTTACACACCATTGAGCGATCCTATTAAGATGATCCCTCCATCCAGGCATCCGGAAATCAACCTCATACCATCCTGTACCTACAGGAAGAATGAAGGGAACCAGAAAGACCCCCAGTTGTACCCCCTCCTGTTATACGTTGCACACTGTGCGATGAACGTGGTCACTTCCTCGAATAATGTGCAGCCCTGGAAATCATACATAGATGGTATCCTATAGAACAGGTTTACTATGTTGGATTATGAGCAACACAATTCACATGTCCTTTATGCGCCGACAATCACCTTCTGGAGAATTGCCACTATATCCCCTGATTCCCGCTAGTCCTCTTTAGTTTACGCTCAGCCATAGTCCTCCTCTCCCAAGAAGATGACATGGACGTGGAATCCACAGAAAACTCCACAACCTAAGAGGATGTGACAAGCAGATCCATCCTATTCTTGTCAGCTAAAAATCAACCAATCAGGGAACCCCTAGTTTCCCCCAACCTCTCGCTACAGAGAAGACCAACATGCACGTTATGCAAAACGCCTAATCACACGGTCACCACCTTCCCTGATTTAGCAACATTACGATGCTGGTTCCCTGCCAGACCACAAACTAAGCATGATGGGACCCCCATATCTAGGCTATTTTGCCTAATATGTCAAGGAAATCAATATGAACAACACTGTACTTATATCTCACGAATTTGTCCCACCATCGATATGATTCATACCATAGAGAAGAAACAATACAACCTCTGTGAGTGCTATAAAAGGTACACCACCTCCGGGTTAGCAACCCCACACCCACACGAGCGTGATGGGAAAGCTAGGAAAACACACCAACCAAGCGCGGCCCAGGCCAAACCTAGGATAACATGCAGACTATGCGACCTGAATGACCATCGGGTCAGTCAGTGCAGAGAACTAAAGCCCCTTGCAAACATTTTTCACATAGTCTCTTCTCTCCCTCATAAAATTCTCTCTACCCAAGAGAATATCACGTGTTCCTATTGTAGGATTTGTTCACACTTTCACCATACGATTAAATATGTGCATCTCCCCAAGCTAAGAGCTCCAAGAGCAGCGTTGAGTCTACACTCCCCCAAAGAGTTAGACACACGCAAGCCAATAATATGGAAATGAAAGCACAAGACATCCTCTTCTATGATCGATCTTTTCCAAGCATCCACATCAGGGACAAAAAGTAGTGTCGATTCCCATACAATCTACTTTGTTGGCACAGTGATACCATGCACTATCTGCACTACCCAAAATCATGCACCAAAGGTATGCCTGCTAATGGAAACATTCAGCCACCTCTACAGTAGGCACAATTTCCACCCATAGGAAATTGACCATCCGAGCAGGGAACCCTACCTTGCGCTTGTGCAAACTCCCATCACGAAGATTCTTCCCCCATTGAATGTTGATGAGACAATTCACCATATATGATTTGTATCAACGCATATCTGAAATAGGATTGCAACCACCCCCACGTCCCAGGATTTCCACCTTATTCCTGTCAAAAAAGATCAAGGTACCTTGCACTTTTTCATTGATTTCTGTGAGATCCAAAATTTTCATGTTGCTATCAAACTGCTCGATGATACCCAGCTTCTAGAACAGTGCCTAGTACAACTAGAGCTCGTTGACAAAATTCTACGACAGTCGCTGCAACACAACGAGGCCCATAAGAAAAGTGTAAAAGCATCATTTGACTGCCATTTCAACCCTCTCTCATTCACCAAGGGAGAACTAGCCCTTCGCTATGATGTCACAAAAGAAGCCCTAGGGCTAGGAAGTTTGAAACCTTGTGGAAAGGACCCTACATCATCAAACATTTCCTATGACAAGGGGCATACATCTTGATGGAACTAGATGGGACATGCCTTAGTAACCCTATCAACGACCTTTACCTCAAGAAATTTTACCCATAAGGGCCAAGATGGCCCTTCCTTAGAGTGAACGTACACAAACCCAACCACTAAAATTTTTTTACCAAAAGACTTATTAAACACACTCAAAGTGCCGCCATGGATCACCAACCTAAACCTTATTTTAGATTTTCTGATGGAGCATCAAGATGGTCTCAAAGTTTAGCAACAGCTTCCTGGGTCATTTATCACCCGGACCAATCACCACTCTACACAAACAGTGTGTGCATCAGTTCAACAACAAACAATCTGGCAGAATATGACGTCGTCATCAGACTTATGTGTGACACCCTCCATCAAGGCATACGCCACATGCGTGTCTACCTCGATTCCCAGTTAGTAGTGTCGCAGTTAAACCAGACATTTGAGACAAGAGATACAAAACTATTTAGAAAATATTTGCGTGCAAAAAGATTAAGCAGACAGTTTTATTATATTACATTTACACATGTACCAAGTAGTCAAAACCAAACAGCTGATCACATAGCTAATAATATTCTAAACTGGAATGCATCTCGGATAAACCATCATACATAAAAAACCAAAAATATAGATATCCAGCAGCATAACATCATCCATAAACTGAAACAAGTGACACAACATGTAGAGCCGCAAAAAATATCTCTCATCTATATATATATATATATATATATATATATATATATAGATATATCATGATGTATGTGTCTGAGTACAAAAATAGTGTCGCCGACCCATCGGCCAGCCCAAGATACACAAAAATTCGTCAAAAAATAGGGGAAGCATCCTCATAATGGGTTCTTTCCCCATGTACAAGTATACTCTAGGGCAGTGCCCCCTCAGAAGGGGCACCTGGACCCACAACTGCTCCCAGTACTACCACTGGAACTACCATCACAACTCAGACTGCCACCCGATGTAAAATAGGCTAATAGTCCCACTCCCAGGCCATCACCGTCTCCAACTAGACATCCTCGAGATCATCCATAAAACCCTGAGAAGGCATCCCTTGGGTCAAGTGGTCCACTCGACCCCAGTAATCCTCTAGAACTGCAACCCAAGCAGTCAGTTCTTCATTGCGAGCCTCCACTGCATCTGCACGTTTCGCCTCTACATCGACATGAGCTCGCTCCGTTGCAGCCTCTGCAGTAGCCGAGACGCTGCCCTCTCCAAATGGGCCAGCACCACCACCAGGTCCTCCAGCAGCATCTCCTCCCTGCCCTCTAGCATCGCCCCAAGGTCTCCGAAGAGGACTGTGGCCAACCAATCAAGCCACGGGGTGACCTACCTCGCCAACATCTGCAAGAGTAACCAAAACTATGTCAGTGTCACCATAAAAACACATAAGAACATATATACTCAAATAAATGCGGAAAACATAAAAAACGTACATGTTGGCCCCCAAGCATAACCAGGAGGGAGACCTATCTTTGGATCCCCCCAGAAGTCCATCCCTGCATATGGGAATGGCAAGAACATCTAGGGGTTCACCTTGAACCGGGACTCTATCGTAGTGTTCCAGCAATGCCCCACCATGCCCCCACCACTTCACGGTATCACCGAAGCCCACCTCCTCATACGAGGCTCCCATGGCCCCCTAGGAGGCACCACCACCATAGGTCTTAGCAGCACTAGCCTCTCGTACATAATGCTATATAAAATTTTGGTGTACGCAAACAACTTCGATCCATTGCAGACCTTGTTGAGATGCATCACCATATCGTCATAGAAAAAATGGGAAAAATCATAAAAGTGTACGACCCTCAGCCAACGCAAGACTCCAACCTGTGGGCCAGATGCCCGGTGTGGAGCCGACAACCCTGCAAGTTGCACAATCACCGCCAGAGCACATTGCTCTGCCAGATATGTCACTGATGCAATACTGATGCACCCCCCCATAAGAGGTGCCCCACAAAAATGACATCTCCAAAACCTCTCCAAATCCACCCTCCCGGAAGGGAGTGGCTACCTTAGCACCTCACCATGAGGTAGTAACCCGGTTACAAAATATACATCCGTCTCAGGATGGATGGCCAGGTTAGTCCCACGCAACACAAACATGTTGTGCCTCCTACACCAATGTTGGATCAAGTGACGAAGCAATAGGTTCTGCGACTGAAGAATCTCATTTCTCACAAACTTTAGGGGCCCCCATTTCACTAGCTAATGACGCACCCCAACATCAGCATCCAATGAAATTCAGATCTCGGGCCAATCCCGCTCCCTCCACAGCAACCTGTCATCAAAGCAGGAACCCATCAGCAACAGAAAAAACATAAAAAATTGGCAAAACTCAAAACAAAAATTCCTCGCCATTTTGCACGCTTGTCCCTCAGACAGGTGCGCATGTATTTTCCACAAAGAAGGGGAACAGAGTGCTTCAAGCGTACTTATCCCTAGAAAATGTGCACGGAGGACGTGCTTTTGCCCCGATCGCCTGCGCAATCTAGGGCAAAAATCACTCAGAATCCGCACAAACCAAGTTTGTATGGACCCCGTCACCATTAGACTGGAAAAAATAAAGTGTAGGTTGTCATGGAGGTTACCTTGGCATGATACCACTAAT
The DNA here is from genome assembly GCA_034641835.2 of Pinus albicaulis. Classification (NCBI taxonomy): domain Eukaryota; kingdom Viridiplantae; phylum Streptophyta; class Pinopsida; order Pinales; family Pinaceae; genus Pinus; species Pinus albicaulis. The sequence goes on from CM076571.1 coordinate 660,925,315, forward strand.
CCCTAGTTCTCAGGTTGACCGCAACGGAAAGAATTTCTACGCAGAAGCCTCTAACCTCTCAAGAACTCAACAAGTACAAATGAATTGAATTAGGGCCATATTCACCTATATATCACCCTTTTCAAAATCTTGGGAGAACCATAATGAGAGATCAGAAGGTCCATTCTCCGAACCATAAGCTGCACCATGATCTGTACTCCATGACGAACAGAGGCAATGCCACACATTCACACTCCCGAAAAAATAAATTTTCAGCACCGGCAGGTATGCCCTCTCTCATATTCTTTTTTAAAGCTCATGACTTTCAATAATATTTGATAAAGAAGATGCTTTCACTTGAGGTAGTTGTTTTTGCAGGAAAATCTCACAAACCATTCACAACTCCATCCATCGAAAGTTCCAGAGTAGGTATCATTCTACCCCCAGCATGATAGAGTCTCGGAAAACTCTACATATCCTGACATCATTTCTCTATCATAAATACACCATAGGCTCCACATATCTAACCGTGTTTATCATCACCTCACCCTACACATGATAAACATCCTCGTTGGTCGGTAGAGCCCCCCCCACCATAGCGCTCATCACCCACAGTAGACCATATATCACAGAAAAAGTGATGCCATGGCCATACCACTCTAGTCCAGGAAGCACCTCATGCCCATCCACCCACCATGCATAAAGGTCAAGTTTTACCATACAAAATAAAACCCCCTTCCTGGACGACCAGGTTGTATAAGCATATCAAAAGCATACTATCGTGCCTCGCTTTTGGCCCACCATACCTCTACTAGCATAATCCCATCTGTGATACTTTTTCATCTGCTTCATCAACCCCACACATGAGACCAACCAATGGAGCCCCCACCCTCAGCAAAACACCTTCCTCACAGCATCTGCGAGCGAACACTTTCATGTTTTGGGGCACCCATCTCTATGTTTTGTACAAACCAAACCCCATTTTTTTATTCTTTTGGTAAGTGTACAAAGACCACAAATGATGCACTATGTCCCCCACCCTCTCATTCATTTTTTCTACCATGGCAGCAATCCCTAAACACCCTCAGTCGGAGTATCACACCCCCACGCACAAGCCACCATGACATTCATAGCTAGTTTTTACCCACCCTGGAAGTCCTATCGAATCCAAGGATTTTGCCATCAAAAATAACTATGACTGTCGCCAAGCTACTTAGTACACTTTGACCTTGGGCCACTGAATCCCCATCATTAGTTTTCAGTCACCCCTCACCAACATTCCTATGTTAAACCCATCACATCCAAGTCCCTGACCCTTCATGTCAGCAACCCCTCGTTTGGTTGAGGCTTCCCTTTTGTCGACTTCAACACCTATTTTCCAAAAAGGAAGCGGTACCTTGGATCACCCCTCTCCATAAAAGGGGCATCCTTGGGTGGCACTGTGGGAGACATCATTGCCCACAGATGTCATTGATCCTCCTGACATTCGACAACAACAAAATCTTTCATGTCAAGATGGTATCGTACCTTACAACCGTTGCACTTTGATCAAATTCATCGAAGACCCATGTCTTCACAAGCATCTCTTTTAGCAATGCTTACACAAGAAGGTCCCATCCAGCGCCTATGTGTACAATGCACAGCTATATTCCATACCAATTTTACACATATGGGTACCACATTCCACCTATTTTCAAAGAAAAAACACCCTGAAGGGTGTCAACAGTCGTTGTCAGCAACCACCAGATTACTACCATATCAGTGACACAGACAGAACATGTATCTGTCAAATAGATTTGTTTAACTAGCCATAGCATCACGAGCATGGGACATGCCCACCTCTTATAAAATTTGTATATATATTGTATTATATTTTCTTACATGGGTCCCATAGGACATGGTCATTCTTCGAACCAGTGCAGGGTGTTTTCAATTCTGAGCTTCAGGCAGGTCTCTCTCTCTCTACGCACAATATACAGAAAAGAAACTATAATGTAATTTGGCTATACATTTCTTCCTATACCTCACACATTAGGGGGAAACTGTTAACACTGGAAAATAATACAAGCAAAAGATGACATTAATTAATGTCAGCAAAAGTATTTACAGTGCTGAAAGACATTAGAGAATCTGAAAAGTATTTAAAAATCTCTAAGGTCTGAGGAAAAATCAAATTTGAGCAAGTCATAAATGCTTTTGCGTGCATAATCCTTCGTGAAGAGCGCCTTTGCACACCTTTTGACTCGAAATGTGCGTAATCCTGGGAGTGGAAAAATTCACTTTCTGGGACCACAAAAAGCACACTCCAGGACAGTGATTCCTCACTTGAAGCCGCTTAAGGACAGCCATCAAAGCCTCCTTATACTTCAAGGGAGCACACAATGGAATATTTTTGGCACACAAAGGAATCATCCCCCTCTCTTGGGTCACCATCCACAATGTACCAAGAGAGGGAAGGAGGGTTTTAATTCCCCTATATAAGGCCACCATGAGATGAAGAACTTGAGAGCACATTGTTATGCTGGCCAAAATTTCCCAAGCAATACTAGCAGTGTGTGATCTGGAGCTGAATATAGAGGGGACTCAATTGTTGGCCATCCAATAAGTTCAATCCACCACAGCAAAGAGAGGGAGACTTTGCACTGAGGCAAGATTAGAAGTAAAAACATCCTTGCATCAAGACTTAGAACACATGTTCTAAGGGCCCTTTGGCAAGAGGGTTAAATTTTCATCCTCGTTTCCTACCAGCACTCAATAAGAGGGGCCAAAGAGCCACCATTTTGATTATTGCAGTTGTTAGACTCTATTCAGAGCTTTTTTTTATTTGTTTTATTTTTAGTTTGGTTTTTAGTTTATATATGCATGCTATTTCTCTATCTAGTATGTTTATGATTCTAGCTTGTTCCACTAACTTGCTTGACTCCACTTATTTTTTTGCCTGTGACCAATAACTTAAGTGTGTAAACCACACCCCTTAAGTTGGTGTGATTTCGTACATGCATGCACAAAACACACTAACACAACTACCATCCCCAAATATTGTAACCATTGTACTCCTAGTACAACATAATCACCTCCAATCGGAATTGAAAGCATTGAACTATTCAATACATATTCCCCCATGGTTAGCTTGATATGATGTCATTTTACAAAGCAATTTATAGTTCCTCCATTTGCAACCATCACTTTACATTCTGGTGCTAGGTATAGGAAGAAATTCAATTCCTTGGCTACGTTATAATGAATAAAATTATGGGTATTACCCAAATCAATCAACACTATTACCTTTTTCTTCTTGATATGTCCTTCTATCTTGAGAGTTTGAGGAGTGGTAATTCCTTCCAATGCATTACACGATATGGTCGGACTCATTTCTTCTTTCTATGGGGTTGGTTCCTACTGTATACCTTCTTCTTTTGAAATTTTTTGTTCATTTTCTTCCTCCTCTTCAAAATATATGCAAAATAATTTCTTCTCGGCACACTTATGACCTTTATTGTATTTGTTATCACAACTGTAGAAAATCCCTTTTGCTATTTTTTCTTTCAATTGTTGTGTTTTCAACCTTGTAGGTTGTGGAAATATAGGAGTTGCAACACTTCCATATTTATATATGTTCTTTGTAGGCTTCCTTGTTTCCATAATTTTACATTCAATTTTTCTTGCCAACCTGAATGCCTTCTCCAATGAATCAGGTTCCCAAAGGCAAACCTCATGTTGGATGTTATACTTTAAATTCCCTATGAAGACATCAATCCTGTGTTCTTCTGAAATATCAGTTACCCTTATATTCAATTTTTGGAAGTCCTCGATGTGCTTCACCAATGAACCCTTTTGTTTGAGATTTATCAATTGGCTAAAGAAGGTGTTTCTCTTTGTATCCTCATAATGTGCTATCATTTCCTCCGTAAAAATTGACCAAGTGACAAATTGTTTATGGGAGAAAAGCCATCGATACCATAAAAATGTATTTTGTTCTAAATATAGAGTTGCAATGCGTACCTTTTGTGTGTTTTTCACATTATTGAGATCAAAATATTGCTCCATCTGTAGTATCCATGTTACATGATCCTTGCCATCAAACTTCCTCATATCGATCTTTGGAATATGGTGGGTCTTCCATCCAACATTAGAGTTTATGAAATCACGATTAACATTTATTTTTGCTCTCATCATGAGTTTCCTCTACTATCTTTTCACCACTAGGAATCATTTCTTGTATCAACTTTGTCAAACCTTCCTTCAAACCTTCCAATGTTTCTTCCATACCATTCTTCAAATCATCCATCTTAGTTTACACTTATTTCTTCAAACCATCCATATTATCTTCCACACCTTTCTTCAGACCATCCATATTAGCTTCCATTCCCTTCTTCAAACCATCCATCTTAGCTTCCACGCCTTCAAAACTTCCATTTCATTTTTTGTTGCTCTTTGCGAGAGAGAAATTTGATGCACTTTCTCTTGTAGTTTTGATATATCATGTTGCACTTCTTAATCTTCATGAGTCATAGTAGAGTATTCTGAGGGCTTAATGGGTGTTGAATTATTGTTATGGGGCATTTTAGAACCCAATACTGATATATATACTTCAATATGCCTTGGAATCACTTGAAACTAATTTTTCAAACAAGACTTATGCAATTTGAAAAAAAAATACATATTTTTTTCTTTCTTTTGAGGAGCTCGATATTGAAACTTAATTATCTCTGTGATTTTAGATATTCAATATCTGAAATTTGGTCATGTAGTATCCCTCTGAATCTTCTTTCGAATGCCACAAGTCTGACCTGATTTGGATGCTTCAAGACAAAGTTATATCCAATATCCCACAATGACCTAATTATGGAGTGGTTCAATTGAGCGAAGTTGTACGATGTGACATGTGTCACTATTTCCTCCTTCAGATCTAAAATTGATATAAAGGAAAAAAAATTCCGTGTACATTCGGCCACTTTTTACAGAATTCTAATTTGATGCTCAGAGAGAGAATTATGACGATTTTACCAAGGTCGCCTCTTTTAGATGAAATTTGGGAGCCTGCAAAAACCCTAACTTCCATAGATCATATCTTTGAAAATAATGCGAACCAATATCTGAATTTTTTACACGAAGTTCCTCAAGATATCTGCTTATCATGGTAAAAAATTCAGCTTTTTAATCTTCGCAGAAAAAACGAGAAAAAATTCCACGATGGCCTGTTTGGAGCAAGGAAACCCTAGAATCCAAAGCTCTGATACCAAATGTTATGAAACCAGCTCCAAAATTAGAAGAAAAGAGAGATCAATGCCTTAGAAATAAGCCACTTCGAGGGGGAAACCTCCTTTACATTACATAAATGAAAAATTCTTGGTTGATACAAATGAGAAAACCTCCTTCTATATATAGGAGTCCATGGGGTCACAATATAATCCTAGACGACCTAAAAATAATAATGTAAGGGCACAATAATAAAAATATGGGGGTTACAAGGGTACAACAATAACAATAAGGGGGCTACACTAACAACAATAAGGGACTACACTAGTAATATAGGGACCTAGCAGTTTTCGTGCATGAGGTCATTGTATGTATTTAGTGTTATCATGCATGATGAAGATATATATATATATATATATATATATATATATATATATATATATATATATAATGTAAATATAAATTGATTTGTTCACACGAGATAACCTCCAATGTACTTCACTGAGGTAGGTTGGATTATATTTGTTTTTGGTTTATCTGACATGATATGTTTGCAGGAAGTAAAGGATCATAGATGACAAGAAAAACAGTGGATTACAGTTCACGTGACTCTCCTTGTAGATTAGATGAGTGGCAAAGAGATGGGTACTCTCCTGACATATCAAACACCTTGAGAAGTTTAAAGGAAGAAATCAAGAGTTGCAAAGAAGATAATGACAAGATCATTTAGTCATAGGAAAGGTTTTCCAAGGCATAGGTAAAGAAAGCATAGGTCAATGCAGTGATTCTTCATAGTTTATTATATTTGCAAGAAAGAGACATCCATGGGTCAATTATGGATAGGAGGTTTTATCACCAAGTTGAAGTTGATGGACTTCTCAATAGTCAATTTTGAGTAATTGTTTCAAACTACTTTTGGTTGGAACTTAGCCTTTCCAACTTGAGAGTTCTCTCTCAAGAGAATGTATGATATTCAATAGATAATGCTTGGAACAAAGATGGCTAACTCTTGAGTGTGATTTGAATGGTTTTTTTTATGTAGGTGAAGGATGTGAATTAATTGCTACCATTGGTCATGGAATCAGAGTTAAACTCAATTACATGGAAAACAACTTTCATGGAAGCTGAGGCATGTGTACTCTCATCAAAACATAACTTAAATGGTAAATTACATGCATAAAGGAAGTTGGAGCATGTTTAACCATGAATTCCAAGTGATTACACATAAAGCAAACTGAATTAACATTAAAAAGGTAGATAATATAAACACACATAAGAGTACAAGATGAATCTCAGGTCTGAGAGAAACTTTTTACAACTGTATATTACTGAATAAAAAAATATTACAAAAGTAGGATGTAGCATAACATCAATCAACCTTTATCTAAATCTAAAACTCCTCTATTTATAGAGTTAGGAATCATAGAAATGATTTTCCACCTTTCTAGCTTCGAATTCCCACCTCAGAGACCTATTTCAAATAGGATTACATCACTTGGAGACTTCCTAGGGATATTTCTGTTGGGCATAGTTTGAATACAAAAACTACTCTTCTTTCACTAAATAGTTAAACAAAACCCTTTAATAACCCTTATCAAATGCAACCAACTAATTTTTTGAGTGTATTGTACTGATGATGTGTCATTATGCCATGTGGATGCTGAGTTGGAACTCTTCCAAATCGAATTTTACAATTTTTACATAAATCTGGTTAGTGAAAATTCTGAAAAATAGGCCTCAAAGATGAGTGCATAATTTACAAACCCTGATGGCTTTGAAAAAAATAAGAGAGGTTTTTGTATATGGGCTTGTTCTAAAGAAAATACTCCTTCATATTTCTAACATAAATTTTCATTTGGTCATAAATTTAAGTTGGAGTTGACTGCGAAAATAGTCATGTACAGTAAAGTTTAGGAGAGTTCGTAGCGTTTTCCATTTGGAAATTTCTACAACCATTCTCTTCTCTGCTCATTGGAGGGTCCTCATTAGGAAAAAATACTTAAATACATGCCTTTACCCACTCCTCTTATGATAAAATTTGGAAATTATAACATAAAATCATCTTCAACGATTTCATAGCGAAAACTCAGCTTTAAGCCTATGGTACGCTACGAACTTGCCTGATAATTCCAGAATTTGAAATTTCCACTTCTTTCCTCCAAAATGTTTTATAGAGCTATGTGAAATGAATATAGGGAGAATTATAAAGCAAAAATTTGCTCAAAACATGTCTTACCCTCCTCTTGGAGCAGCATGTGGCTCATCCTCCATAATAAATGGACCTACTTTTTTTTAAAACTAGGGGCCGTAAATGAGCTCCTATCTCCCGATCCCTGATATTTGTTACAAAACAGGAGGATTTTTTTGGAAATAATATATTTCTAAAGAAAAACCTCCCTTGGGTTTTCTAAAACCATCTCGAGATGTCCAGAATCTGCATTTGAAAAACTTGTCTAAAACAGGGAAAAAATGAACTCTGAAAATAGATCCCAAAGACATCTTCGAAACTCCCAATTGTAACACTTGTGAGAAAAGAGAGAGAGGTTAATGTTCTTTGATCATGTTTGAAAATAACCTCTCTCGGTCATTTAGATCTCATCTCTATTTACCCAGAAACTACTCTTGAATTTTACTTCTTAAACAGTAAAAAAAAACAACAATCCCCTTGTATCTTCTAGCGGAAACACATTCAGCCAAGATTGCTGAAAGCTTGTGCAAAACTTGAATCCTCCATAACCAGTTTCGGGTCCATAGGCTCATATCTAACTACTGAACCTCCTTCGCTAGTCTTCTTATGTGCAGCCATATTCTTCAAAATATCGATGCCTTGCTTTAACTCTTGACACCTACAAAAGATATATATGATAGCAAGATGCTGGTTGAAAAAGGTGGAAACTAACTTAAGATAGTAGCTAGACCAAAGCCAAAAAGGAAAAATGTTGGAAATGGATCAATAAGCTCACAAGTATCGAAAGGTAAGTGATATAACTTGAATGGATGAATGCTAAATTAGGAAAGGAAAGTGGGAGGGGAAAATGGAATGATGGTGGTGTGATGATTGTTGTTATCACCCAAAAAAAAAATTCAAAACATCATTGTGTCAAGTTTGTTTTTGGTCATGGTTCAAAATTGGGTTTAGAAGTCAATTTAGGATTTGATCAAGGGTAGGTTTTAGATTTTTATATTTTAAAGCCCATCCTTAGGTTATGATAAATTCTTCTTTTAAGTCCCTTCATGTCAAATATCCATCATTTTAATTTGTGGGTTATTTCCTAAAAAAATTCGTGTCAAAATTGTTCAATTAGCCAAGAAAACTCATTTTCGTAGTGCCACTAGTTCAAAAAAGTTGATTTGCACTACGAAAGCGCTAATAGTTTCGTAGCACAAACAGGAAAAAATACACTGTAGACACTATGAAAGTGCGATTTCTAAACTGTCTGGTCATCTGAGATGGAAAAGGTCATAAACTGTTGGGAAATGGTAATTTAGTGGTATGATGAGTTAGTTAATGATGAAATTCAATGTACTTGCCCACGTTGCAGTCATCATTGTCATGATAGGGTATGAATGAGGCATCATTCAGTTATGAGATGACATTTTAAATTCAAAATTTTTCCTAATTGGTCATTCGCGTTTCCTCTGCCTCCATTCGAGATGCCTAAGCTCTAAAGTGTTAAAGCCAAACCTGTGACTATTTTATACAAAGGTTTTCTTCATCCTATCAAGAGAGGCTGATATAAATTAATCAAGTGAGGTTGTTGTTTCACATATTCAAGCAAGGATGATTCAATTTATCAAGTGAGGCTGACAGGATTTCTGAGAAGCATGGCAGAGGAAAAGAAATTTCACAGAGGGGGACACTGCTTAAGGCATGAGTCTAAATATATGAAGGTAATAATTGAAGACCCAGTAGTGATGGAGGAGTTCAAAAGAGTAGGTTTCCTTCGGTTTTGTGAAAAATTGCAAGGCTGTCACACACAGGTCTCAAAGGAATTTTCCATGAACTTCGATGGAACAACTACTAAGGTTGGGATGCTAAGTATGTCAATTACACCAGAGATCATTTCTACTATTACAGATATTCCAAGAGGTCAATAAACTTGGTTCAAAGGTTTAAAATTTGATATGGAGAAATGTAAAGAATTCATGAAGCCTGAGTATGAAAACATGGACCTTAATAACGCAATCCCTAGAAGTTGCATCAAAGACACTTATTCAAAGTTGTTTCTCAACATTCAGAATTATTTTACATGTGAAGGTAGATATCATAAGGTTTACACATATCATTTCAAGTTGCTTCTGCATTTCACTGGTAAGATTTCACTCGATTTTCCTTTTTATCTGCACAAGAGTCTTGCAAAAATGGCTGATAAAGTACAAGAAAAATCTGAAGGTAGTGAAAAATCCTTGTTTCATCATGGTTTAATGAAGTTATTGATTTTATATGAACTCCAAGAAATAGGCAAGGATTGGTCATCTTTCTTGTTTATAAATGGTTTTGATTTGTAAACCCTAACCCCTGCAAGAAACCCTAAAACTAAAGGAGTTCCATCACCACCACCAGCAGAGCCTAGTCAACCTATGGTTGCAAAACCAAAGGAATTTGCAAAACTGAAGCCAAGGAAGAAAATTGAGAAAAGGGCAGAGAAAAAAAATTTTCTTGATACATCAACTCCATCATCTACAAAACAGAGGTCAAATATTGTCAAAGAGGCAAAACAGAAACAAGCTGTCAGCAAGCAGGAAATCAAAAGAGTAACAAGAAGCCACGCAGTGGCATTAAAAGGGAAGACAATTGTTACAGAGGAAAGCCCAGTAACAAATGGAAATTTAGATGACATACTTCATGTTATTGACATAGAGGATACACCCATTGTTCAAGTTGAGTTCTTTGGGGGAATATGAGCATAAATAGAAAAGGGCTAAGTCTGCAAATAATTTTGAGTTTGAGGGGGAAGATGCAGCTTTCATCTTTCAAGCAGGAAAGCCTATAACTAGGCATGCTAAAAAACTCAAGGAAGGCAGCCAGGAAGTTCAAAAATCTATTGAGATAGTTAAATCTCCTGAAGAAGTTGTTGATCTCTAATCACCTACAGTGAAGCATACATTCAGCAAAACAAAGAGGGGAAAAGAAGAAATGAGAGAGTTTCAACATATTGAGGAAAAATTGAGGTTGGAAAACCAAGAAATTGTTGTGATGAGAAAGAGGGATAGAAAGCATAGTGTTGAGAAAGCAAAGATTAAAATAATGAAGGCATTGTGGGAAGTTCAAACTGGTTCTATTTCTGAAACTCCAAGTAGTGCAGAGCAGTTTTTCAAATGGACAGTCCCAGCAATTAAGGAAGCCAAGTTTGTCAGAGTAATAAATACTCACTTGAGAGCTAATAATAGAAGACTTAAAGATCAAGTGGAGGACTTTGAGCAACAGTTGAAATTGATTCAATATGAGTTAAAGAGAAGAGGTATTAAAATAACAGTCATTGAAGAGTCAATAGCTAAATCAAGTGAAATTGAAGAAGGGACCTCATGAAGGCTGGAATGATTGTGCTTTTCAGTTGATATAGTTTTTAAATGATGAATCAGGTTTATTTTGAGTTTTTGGCACATTTACAATTTACACTTTGGAATTTTTTTGACAAAACTGCCCACTTAGCAGTTTCGTAGCGCAGACAGTGTAAAATGGGAGAAAAGCGCTACGAAACTGCTATAGCAGCTTTTTTTTCCCTTTTTCATCACATTTTGAGGGGTAAAATAATGTATCAAGAACTAAAATTGCTAGGGAGGATGTATTTAAAGGAAATTAAGATAATTCTAGAGGAAATAAGTCAAAAACTTGAAGAAAAAAGGGTTAAAGGGCAGCGCTATGAAAGGCGCTACGAAACTACTTTGTTTTCGTAGCGCATTGTATTACAGCTCATTTGAACAGTTTTAAGATCGTTTTGGACAGTTGGAGCTTAAGGAGGAGTTTTTTCAAGTGTTAATTCAATTTCCAACAGCTAAGGACCTCGAAATAATGAGTTCATGATGGTCAGAATGTTCCAAGAGTGCAAAGGACCCTATGCCTAAAAAACAGGTGATTGTTTCCTATTTTGGTGGAGGGCAGAAATATGGTCATGAAGAGTTGAAGCCTATAATCCAGAATCGACCATGTGTTGATTCACTTGGAAAATGATGTAATTTAATTTATATAAGGTTGTTATGGATAGAGGTAAGGAGTTTGAATCCTATTTGTAATAGGACTGTTTAGTAGATTAGTTGTCTTTTTGTAATAAATCCCATGTATTATGGTTATACAAGGTGTCAAGAGTCAGGAATTTGATGTATCTAGCCTAAGATGAGATCATCTGATGTTGTAAATTTTCTATTAAAGAATAAGAAGTCGAATACGTCAAGGGTTGGGCATTTCTAGCAAAAGACTGTGCTTATTGTAATTGACTGGTTTTCAGCTAATATAGAGAGTTTCCACTTAACCAACTTGGGATTCAGAAGGAGTTTTGGTGTGTTCCTATTCTATTTTCATCTCTTATTATCCTATTGCAGTGGTGTTTATCTATATTACTCAGAATTCATCTTTAGATGCTCTGACTTCCTATATAAATGAACTGACTGTGTTTTTTACAGTTTCATGTGTGTTATTTCTTGAATAAAACTATGATATGCCTCAATTTCCATGTTAAGTAGATTCATTGGTTACTGAAACTATTTTGACTCCATAAGCCCAATGTGTACTTTATGATGTGATTCTCAACCTATCTCTATCATTTATATGTTTATTACCCTACAAAGAGTTAGCCATCTATACTTTTATCCAAATCATTAACCCTTGAGAGAGCCCTCTCAAGCTGAGGAGGCTAAGCCTCAGTCAAAATATTAGGTTTGAAATAGTTACATGAAGTTGACTGATCAAGTATCCTATCAGGTCCAATTTTGTGATAACAATTGCTAAGCATCTAATACATCAAATAATGAGTCATAATAGGTATGAACATGATGAAAAACTGACCCTTAACCATTGAAAATATGATAGCTCATTGATCCCCTTATCGCTTGCAAAAAATCACAGGTTTGTAACGAATTCAGTTAGTGGGATGACAGATTCGCTATGAAACTATCAGGTGAGTTCATAGCAAAAACAACCTATTTTGCACTGAAAATGTTGCGGACTTAGGTAAAATGTCTCAAGTGTCAAAAATGACTTAATTACCCTCATGCATCCGAATTTTTTAAATTTACCTATGATAAGACCTTAGTCACATAACTGATAACCACTAAAACCCTTTAGGACTATACAACAAACATGAAATTTTATCAATTTTCGTGAATTTATTTGACTAAAACAACTTCACCTAACTCAAAATGATACCCTTAACCAACCTTATCGTTATTGATGATAACATTGGCTCCACTAGGGATGATGCACCCATGTGGTGTAGAAAAGAACCAACAACTCCAATGCCTTATTGAAAACTGAAAAGATGACTTTGATGATGTTCTCTCCAAGTATTTATGGCTTTCTCCTCGGGCTAAAACTTGTTAAAAACTGCAATCCAAGATGAAAACTAAATTTGTACATGTTGAAAATATGCTCGGAATAATTGAGCTTATTCACACACACCTACCTACCCTATACTGTTGAGAAACTACTGAACCAGATGACACAAAAATTCTAGTGAATCCAATCAAGTAGCTGTTGAAATAAAAATATTGTTTGACTATGCACCAAAAAAATTGAAACTAGAAAATATAATGGCAATTCACAATGGATCTGTTTCTCACAGTGATGACATGGCTGAAAAATCAGGTTGGAAAAATTTTCCATATAGTTTGCTACACGATCAATAAAGATATGATCTTTCTAATCAATATTTTCAAAATATTGAGCAAAGCAATCCTCATAGTTGAACACTTCACACTTATTTTCCATGTCATCATATACTTTCATTTATGTGTCATCATATATATTTTTTAAAACAAAACATTTCTCCATCTTGATGTCAAAATACAATAGCTCATCTCCTTGTTTTGGCTGGAAAAAACTTTCAACAGACTGCATATGATCTTGAAAATGATAAGGCTGAATCTGAGCTTCAACATCTTCAATATCTTTTTCAAGCTCAAGAGCCAATTCATCTAAAAATATGATCTTATTTTCGGTATTTCCTTTATATGACTTTAAATAAAAAGATAGTGATGAAGAAAATTTCTCACCAACTTCTACATCAAAGAACCATCCTGTGAATTCCTGAATGGAAAGAGAGCCTGCCAAAAACTATGTCTTCTCCATCCATGTTTCCAATAAAATAAGCCAAAAAACTGAAAATGATTTAATAGATCTAACAGGTAACCTTTCCACCCATCTTTTACACTTTCCTTGGAATGAATCATATAAAATCCTAATTAATGCATCTCCTTGTTTGACTCTAAGGAGCTCAGTAAAGTCACGAAACTTTGATACATGCTCTAAATTCAAGCTTAAATATTCTCCATCAAACTTAGGGCCAATACTTAAAAGATATGAATCCTTGGGAAAAATATTTGGAAATCCATAAATTTTTGAAAAATCCACACATGCATACCTTGAAGAAATTGTCGTTCCGTCCAAGTCTCTCATTTCCTAGTAGCGTTACTAGGAATATATGAATTTCTGAATTCTTCAAGAATGTTTCTGAACTCCTGCTACCTTCAAGAGTTCGATATTTCTTCTTGAGCACAAAATTTTGGGAAAATTAATCTTCAGTCTCCTAGTAGATGCACCAAAATGTTATCACTAAATTGAATTTGATGGGTTTCTCAACATTCCTTTCAAAGTAAATGTTTCAAACCACTTTTGGTTGGAACTTAGACTTTCCAACCTGAGAGGGCTCTCTTAAGGGAATGTATGATATTCAATAGATAATGCTTGGATCAAAGATGTCTAACTATTTAGTGTGTTTTGAATGGTTTTTTTTAGGTAGATGAAGGATGTGAATTAATGGCTACCATTGGGCATGGAGTCAGAGTTAAACTCAATTACATGGAAAACAACTTTCATGGAAGTTGAGGTATGTGTACTCTCATCAAAACATAACTTGAATAGTAAATTATATGCATAAAGGAAGTTGGAGCATGTTTAACCATGAATTCCAAATTATTACACATAAAGAGAATGAACATTAAAAAGGTATATAAGATAAAGACACATAAGAGTACAAGATGAATCTCAAATCTGAGAGAAGCTTGCTACAACTGTATATTACTGACTGAAAAATATTACAAAAGTAGGATGCATCATAACATCGATCAACCTTTATCTAACTCCAAAAATCCTCTATTTATAGAGTGAGGACTCATACAAATGGTTTTCCACCTTGCTAGATTCGAATTCCCACCTTAGAGACCTATTTCATATAGGATTATATCACTTGGAGACTTCCTAGGGATATTTTTGTTTGGCAGAGTTTGAATACAAAAAGGACTCTTCTTTCATTAAATAGTTCAACAAAGCCCTTTAATAACCCTTATCAAATGCAATCAACTAATTTTCTGAGTGTACTGGACTATTGATGTGTCATTATGCCACGTGGACGCTGAGTTAGAACTCTTGCAAGTAGAATTTTACATTTTTTACATAAATCTCGTTAGTGAAAATTATGAAACATAGGCCTCAAATATGAGTGCATAATTTCAAAACCCCGATGGCTTTGAAAAAAATGAGAGAATTTTTTGTATATTCTTGTACTGAAGAAAAAACTCCTTCATATTTTCCAACTAAGTTTTAATTTGGTCATAAATTGAAGTTTAAGTTGACTTCTAAAACAATCATGTACAAGAAAGTTCGGGGGAGTTTGTAGCGAAGAGTTCGTAGTGTTTTCCATTTGGAAATTTATGCAACCATTCTAAATTATATGCTCATTGGAGGGTTTTCATTAGGCCAAAATACTTAAATAAATTCCTTTACCACTCCTCTTTTGATAAACTTCGGAAATTATAACATAAAATCATCTTCAGCAATTTTGTAGCGAAAACTCAGTTTTAAGCCTGGAGTACGCTACAAACTTGCTTGATAATTCTAGAATTTGAAATTTCCACTTCTTTCCTCCAAAAACCTATATGTAGTTATGTGAATTTATTATAGGTAGCATTCAAAAACAAAATTGTCTCAAAACATGTCTTACCCTCCTCATGGATCAGTAGGTGGCTCATCCTCCATTAAAAATGGACCTACTTTTCTGAAAACTAGGGGTCATAAATGAGATCATATCTCCCAATCCTTGATATATGTTACAAAATGGAAGAAGGTTTTTGTAAATAATATAGTTCTGAATAAAAACCTCTCTTGTTTTTTTTTAAACTATCTCTAGATGTCTGGAATCTCCATTTTAAAAACCTTCCTAAAACAGGGGAAAAATGAACTCTGAAAATAGAGCCCAAAGACATCTTCGAATATCCAAATTTGTAACACCTGTGAAAAAATTGAAAGAGGTTAATTTTATTTGATCCATTTTTGAAAATAACGTCTCTCGGTTTTTTATAGCTCAACTCTTTTTACCTAGAAACTACTCTTGAAGTTGACTACTTAAATAGTCAAAAACCAAAACAATCCCCTTGTATCTTCTGGCAGAAACACATGCAACTAGCATTGGTGAAGGCTTGTGCAAAACTTGGATCCTCCATAACTAGTTTCAGGTCCATAGGCTCATATCTAACTACTGAACCTCCTTCATTGGTCTTCTTATGTGCAACCATATTCTTCAAAACAACGATGCCCTGCTTGAACTCTTGAAACCTGCAAAAAATGTATATGATAGCAAGCTACTTGTTGACAAAGGTGGAAAATAACCTAAGACAGTAGCTAGAAAAAATATAAAAAGGAAAAATGCTGGAAATGGATCAAGTATCTCATAAGGATTGAAAGGTAATTGATGTAGCTCTAATGGATGAAGGCTAAATTAGGAAATGAAAGTGGGAGGGGAAAATGGAATGATGGTGGTGTGATGATTGACAAGCATGTAATACATCGAATAATGACTCATAATAGGTATGAAAATGATGAAAAAATGACCCCTAACCACTGAAAATATGACATCTCACCGATACCCTTATCGCTTGCAGAAAAACATGAGTTTGTAGCGAATTCAGTTAGTGGGATGACAGATTCGCTACGTTACTGTCAGGTGAGTCCATAGCAAAAACAGCCTGTTTTGCACAGAATATGTTGCAGACTCAGGTAAAATGTCTCAAGTGTCAAAAATGACTTAATTAACCTCATGCATCCATATTTTTGAAATTTACCTATTATAAGACCTTAGTCACATGACTGATAACCACTAAAACCCTTTAGGACTATACACCAAACATGAAATTTTATCAATTTTCATGAATTTATTTGACCAAAACAACTTGACCTAACTCAAAATGACACTCCTAAAAAACCTAATTGTTATTGATGATAAAATGAGGAAAGGACTAATGGGGCTTATGGTAGCAGTTATCATGGAGGGCATAGATCGAATGGGGATGACACGGTCATAGGTGGTAAATAGATGGATACACATGAAAAGAGAGGTAGTGACTATGGGTTCTATTCTAGATATGGTTTAGATAGGTAGCATGGCCATCAGCATTATCATACTTATAAGAGAAATGAGAAGCAATACTTGTTAGATGAGTTCAACAAATCTAAGCCTCCTAAATTTGATGGAGAGCTGAAGAAAATGGAATATGGAGAAGCATGGTTACTTTGGATAAAGAAGTTCTTCGAGTTGCATGACTATATAGAGAATATGAAAGAAAGGATAGCCATTTTCAGACTCAAATGAAAAGTGGAAATCTAATGGGAATATGTGAAGTGTTTCAGAGGTATCAGGACAGAGGAGTTTAGTTGGCATCAGTTCAAAATACTTTTCAGAAAGAAGTACTTGTCAGAGAGATACTATGATAGTAAGGTTAAGGATTTCTACAAGTTGAAGATGGGATATATGACAGATGAAGAGTATATGAGTAACGTTTTAGAGCAATTGAGGTATGTACCATATATTAAGGATGAGAAGATGAAGGTTCAAATATTTGTTAATGGATTTCCTTTATAATTTAAAGATAGGATTGAGTATGATGAGCCTCAGACATTGGAGGAAGTAATTGGAAGTTGAAACATTGCTATGAGAAAGCTAATCATAAGTCGTAGCCTAAGCAGGGTTGGAAAGGTAATGAAAAAACTAAGGGAAAATGTGATAAGAAGTGAAGAAGGCCTCAGGATGTAGGTAACAAGGAGAATGCAACACCATAAAATAAATTAATGTATTTGATAGAGGACAGGTATTTCGGTTTGAAGATAAGAACAAGGGTGATGGGAAGAAGCCTTTTCAATGTTGGACTTGTGGTGGAGAGCATCACGGGAGAGATTATCCTCAAATTCAGGGTGGAAGACCACATATTTATAGTGCTTAAACGACATAGACATTTGGGGATGTTGGATAGAGTATTCCTCAAATTTATGTAGCAATTGATAATATACAAGCTTATCATTAGGCATCTATTATCGACATGGAAGGTAAACTTTGTGATCAGTTTGTTTCTATTTTGATAGACCCTAGATCTAACTATTGTTATATTAGTCCCGACCTAGTGGGTAAGTGTTGCTTGAATAAAGAAGTGCATACAAAATATTTATTGGTGCAGCTGGTTATAGGTACTAAGAAAAGAGTTCATCATTAGGTAAACTATTGTACATTTTATTTGAACGGTATGTATACATCAATGCATCTAAATGTGCTTCTGTAGGGATCATACAGTATCATTATTGTTGGGTATGGATTGGTTGTACATTCAGAGGAATAAAGTGGATTTCTATGATAAGGATATTGAGCACTTGGATGACAATGGATAAAAGATTATCTTGTAGGGAAAGAAGAAGACTACGTTAGTGACAATGTTTAAATCTATATAGGAAAAGTGCGGTTGTAGGAAAGGGTGTGTATTGTTTGCAATTCATATTTCCAATGATAAATGGAAGGATGTTGAGGATGTTGATGTCTTGAAGAGGTGTCTGATTTTGCAACAGTTTCAGGATGTGTTTCTAGAAGATATTTTAGAGTTACCGCCTCATAGGGAGGTGGAATTTTCTATTGAGTTTATTCCGAGAGTAACACCAGCATCAAATGCATCATACAAGATGGGCACTCTCGAGTTGATGGAATTTAAATCGCAGCTTAAGGAAATGCTTGATAAGGGATACATAAGGCCAAGTGTGTCACCTTAGAGTACAACAATATTGATTGTGGAGAAGAATGATGGTACTCTCAGGTTATGTATTGATTATAAGCAGTTGAACAAGGTGATGATCAAGAACAAGTATCCTTTGCCATGGATCGATGACTTGTTTGATGAGTTGAAGGGAGAAACAATGTTCTCGAAGATTGATTTGAGGTCATGATATCATCAAGTATGCATCAAAGAAGAGGAAATATATAAAACCATATTATGTATTAGGTATGGGAATTATGAGTTTGTTGTGGTTCCTTTCAGTTTTACTAATGCTCCAGCTACTTTCATGTGTTTGATGAATAGTGTGTTACGTCCTTATTTGGACAAGTTTTTGATAGTGGACATTGATGATATCTTAATATATTCAAAGAATAAGATCATGCAAAACACCTAGCAGCAATGTTAAGATTGTTGAGAGAGAATTAGTTATATGACAAGCTTATTAAATGCAGTTTCTTTCAAACATAAGTTCATTACTTAGGACATGTTGTTTCCAAGGAAGGTATAGCAGTGGACCCGAAAAATATTAGAGTTATCATGGAGTGGGAAAATCCTAGGAATGTGGATGATGTTAGATCATTCATGGGACTAGTAGGTTATTATAGATGGTTCGTCATGAACTTCTCATAGATTGCCTATCCTATTACATCTTTGCAGTGAAAAGAGAATAAGTTTGAATGGACTTGGGAGTGTGCAGCTAGTTTTGAGTAGTTGAAGCATTTTCTTACAAATTCTTTGGTCTTGAAGATCGCAGATCCTGACAAAGATTTTTTGGTAAGTATAGATTCTTGCAAGATATGACTCGGTGAAGTCCTAATGCGAGAAGGATATGTGGTGTTTTATGAGTCGAGGAAGTTGAATGACCATGAGAAAAATTATGTGATGCACGATCTTCAGTTAGAAACTAATATTAATTCCTTGAAGATCTGGATACATTACCTTCTTGGTGGATGATTTATTTTGACGAGTGATCATAGTGGGTTGAGGTACTTATTTGATCAATATAATTTGAATGTAAGGCAAGATAGATGGTTGGCTACTCTCAGTGAGTTTTTCTTTGAGATAAGGTACATTAAGGGAAAGGAGAACAGGGTTGCAGATGCACTCAGCAGAAGAGTGTTGGTGAATCACATTGTAGCAGTGAGTTCTTATGGGATAGACTTGCAGGAGCAGATCTTGCAAGGAGGATAGCATGATGATAGGTATCAACAATTGAGGCACATATTATAGCATCACAACACAGGTAATAGGGATGAGGAGTATCATCTCACAGTAGATGGATTAGTCATATTTAGGAACCAGATTTATGTGCCAGATGAAAGAGAGCTCAAGAAGATTATCTTGACGGAATTTCATGTTAATTCTTATTCAGGTCACCCGGGATATTAGAAGACATTGACAGCAGTTAAGAAATTATATCATTGGTCGAGCTTGAAGAAATCGGTCGCTGATTTTGTTATGAAATTTTTGGACTGTCACCACGTAAAAGAAGAGTGTAAGCATCCAGGTGGTTTATTGCAGCCGATTTTAATTCCAAAATGGAAATGGAGGTCATTTCCATGGGCCTCATTACAAATTTTTCGAGGACATCGAGATGACATTATTCCATCATGGTTGTGGTTGACAAGTTAATTAAGGTAGTGCACTTCATTGCAGTTATGTCTATGAATTTATCTAATGAGGTAGCTCATATTTTCATCAGAGAGATAATGAGATTGCATGGTGTTCCTAAGAAGATTGTATTTGACATAGATGCTAATTTCACTTCCAGGTTTTGGAAAGAGTTGTTTGTAGGTTTGGGGACAAATTTGGAATTCAATACAACTTATCATCCATGGAAATATGGATAAGCACCTAGGGTTAAAAGGATTCTTGAGGATATGTTGAGGATGTATGTCATGCATCAACAGCGGAAGTGGGAAGAGTATATTCCACTGGTAGAGTTTTCTTGTAACAATGGGTATTATGAGTCCTTGAATATGAGTTCATTTGAGGCACTTTATGGATGGAGCTCTTATCAGTTGGAGTGATCCAGTGAAAAAAGTGTTGATTAGACTAGATATGTTGGTAGATATGGAATAGGAAATGCAGGTTATCATGTAACATCTGTGGTCAAAATTACATGTAATAAAGTAAATAAAGGCAAAATAAGACCAAGGTCATGGGACACATATTCAAAGCTGAATGTTGGGAAAAACATACCAGTGTGGGTGCTCATTTGGTTTATTATGGCTAGGGGAAATTGGCAAAGGCATTGAAAAGGAAAGAGGCATTAATTGGCATTTTATTTATGAAAATAATGGAAATTAGGAGAAAAGGAGGGTGAAAGGCCATAGGTTGCATGTGAGGAGGAAAATGAAGGAAAATAATGAAAAATGAAGAAAATAGAGGCCTCATTAATAAAAAGGATTATGATGATCAGTTGGTACCTTTTGTCATTTCAGTTTTGGAGCTCTCTCTCTCTCTCTCTCTCTCTCTCTCTCTCTCTCACACACACACACACACACTCTTAGAAACTTAGAGAATTCTCGGAGCATTCTAGCATTGGATCAAGAAAATTAAAGGAAGAGAAAAGAAAGCAAAGGGAAGCAAGTTTCAAGCAAGGATGAGTGAGATCAGGCGGCTACAACAGGATTACTTGTAGGTAATGATTTTCATGTGTGATTTCCTTGCTAGATTTGGCATGCATGGTTAATTCAAGTGTGTATCTAGTTCTCTTGTTGTCATTGGAATGGGTTTTTCTACATGTGGCAGTGATTTTAAACCTTTCCTTACCATTTCTAGATAACCATGGTGTGGTGGTTTCTCTTTTCTTTGGTTGAGCTAGATTGTTGGATGGATTCTGTTGGTGTCTCGTGTTTTGATAGTTTGGAAAATAAAAAGACAAGGCAACATCAGAACCAATCTTTAGAGTTACATGATCTAGTCCTCCTATTCTCAGAGAGGGATCTCTCAAGAGTTTGTTTGCAAAGGTTTATCTTGTGTGCTTTGAGTATTGGTTTTAGACTAGTTATTAAGTGCAGGTGTTTTTTTGTTTGTTTGGTTGGGTGGAATGATACAGAAGAACATGAAAGGCCTAGGAAAGATATATAGGACAGAGAAATATCTGGTTCATTGGGCAATGGAGTCAAAAAAATTTCATAACAAGCTCATCAATGGATATGGGATATCAAAGGGCAAATCTAACTTGGCCACAGGATCCTTTTGTTTTTGGAATGAGATGAACATTAATGATTTGGAAAGAGAGGTTTAATTCTCAACAAATGGAATTTGAAAGAATAATTTGAACAATAAAGAGCTCTTTGATAGACAAGGCTAACCATAAATTCTACAAATCACACCTTTAAGCAAATAATGATTCCAAAACAACTTTTAAAATGAAATCTAAGATTCGAGGAACACCCTATTTCCTCAAAGATTTATTTTAAAGGACTTAGAAATATAAAAGATTACTGATAATTACATTCATAGAAGAGGGAACACCAAAAACATCTATGATCATAATTATAATGACCTTTAAGCCAACTGTTTAAGTGAGGACAAAGGGCAAGATCAAAACAGACCTCTTTGATTCACTGTAAGCAAAGAACTTCAAAGGGAGACTTCAATAACAATTTTTAAGTGGCATCAGACAAGCAGGGAGAACCATAAATCATGTTGAAACCAACTGTTCAAACTATTAAGGAAATAAACAAGCATGAAGATTAAAGAGAGAGATTAAAGACTCTAAAATACTTCAGCAGAAGAAAACATGAAACAGTGAAGGATGAACAGGTCTAAGGTGCTTCCAAGAGTAATTTCTTAGCCTAAAAATTTCAACCTACTGTAGTAAGAAATTATGGAACATAATGGAAACAGAGGAAAACATAAAACAGATCAGAATACTTCACCAACAGCCAAGCTCATGGATCCAATGATAGAGCCTTCTCAGTCACAAGCATGCAACAACATCATCAAGGTTTCCAATACTTAAATTTCTTCTTCAACTTCAACGGACTATGTATTTATTTCAGAGAGTTTCAGTATTACAACTGCTGATCAAACAATAACCAACAACCAATCCCTCACTCATCTTCTACAGAAGTATATATAGAAGAATGAGGAGGTGAGATCTGATAAAAGATCTCTAATTACAATTAATACAGACTTAATTACCTCTTGTCCTTTGAGGGGCTCAATGAAGAAACTTACATGGGTGTACTCAGTATTAAATGTTTTTACATAGATTTTAAGCTCGGTGGGAGCTTTTGTTGACCTTTTGAGGCTCTGTGTGGCGTCGAAGTAACTCTGCAGATATTTTTTGCATTGAATTTCCTTGCAGAAGTAACTCTTTGGCTGCTTTTTGAGACAAATATCTGATCCTGATCAATAAATTCAGCTTCTGATTGAATACTTTGAGGCACAGGTGGCATTTAAGCAGCTGGGAGGAATCAATTTTCCTCAGATGTGGCGGTGGAGGCTTTCCTGTTGATAAAAACCCTTAAGATTGTCTTTAAACTGTATTTTAATTGGGGATTAGGCATTTGATAAACATTCTTAGACGTGATTCCCGCAAAATCTGTCTTTAATCCTCTGTTCTGATAAATTTTGGTCTTTGTCACTGATACTCTCTGACTGTGCCCGATCCATGGTTTTTTCTGGTGTGCAGGGCTCACGCAAGGATGATATGGCATCAATTCCTGAGGAAACACTAATGAAACATGAATTTAGACCCTGCGAAGGATTTTCTTTGGTGAATCAAAAAGCAGGAGGATCGTCACCCTTTTCCTTTGATTTTTCTTCGAGCATAGCGGAAAAATCACTTAACCCTGCAAAATACGAACAAATATTATAAAATCCATGCATATATAGGTTTATTACTAGGGAGGACACATGGGGGAAGCGTGGTCGTTGGATGGCATCATCTAACGATCAGGATTGATCGGGAGAAAATCATAGAGAGGCGGAAGAATTGTTTAAATCAGAGCCGTTGATCGCACAGAGATCGATGGTCGGGAGCGGAAACGGAAAGTCAAAGCAGAATACGTTGACTAGGTGATCGAATCAGGGCAATGGAATATGGACCGTCGATCTGCAGATCAGATCGACGGTGGAGATTTATTGAATGCCGCGCCGTAGCCTGGTTAACTGTCGGGCATCTTCGGTGAGCGATAGTTGTTGGATGGCCCGCCCCAGATCGGACGATGTACAGCGATATCGCGCGGGGTCCACGTCCGAATGTTAACGCGTGATGGACGGTAGTTTTATGAATAGTGCCCAGGGCACGCGTCAACCGATGAGTGGAATCACTGGCGATTGGGAAAAAACCATCGTCGCCCAAAGACAATGCGATGAATACCGCGTGGTTTTTTGGAAAGGTGAGTGGAATGTGGGGGCCACCAGGGAGACGGACTCTGCACCGTCGATCTGCAGATCAGATCGATGGTGGAGATTGGTTGAAACCTTGAGCTGGTGGAAAATTATAATATAATAAAAAATCGGAAAATTAATATAAACAGAGGTTTTTATTAATTTATAACGCGGCTTGGCGCCCGACTGCGAGGCCGTGGGTGCATGGGAAATAATGTGACCGAGGGTTAATGGAAAAAAAGGGCTAGGACCCATATATGCCCAAAATGTGGGTTTTTATGGTTTTTCAATGATTTTCAAAGGGTTAGAGAGGTTCGGATAAGGCAAAGAAGGAGTATTTAAACCTTATAAAAGGGATTTTGATGAAGGGGGAATGGGAAAAACATGAAAATGAGGGATTTTCATGGGAAAAGGAGGGATAAAAACTGAGGTTAGTTTTGGAAGAGGGGGGAAAGGGAAATGGTGCTTGCAGGAGTATTCTTTCTTGGGAAACAATAGGATTTTTGAATGGGGAAATAGGCATAGTAGTGAAAATTGGGACAGAGGTAGGAGGCCTTCAAGAGTCTTCAAGAGCCAACACTTTTTAGTCATAAAAGTTGTTCCTTGAAGGCTCCAAAGAGTTTTTAGCTAGCATTTAGTATAACAAATTTTATAGCTGGCTAATAGTAGCTCCACTTGGGGATGATGCCTTCTTGAAGGCATCAAGAACGTTCAGACTTGGATCCTCTAGGAGGCTGATCAATTGCCTCATCTATTGGGCTTCCCTTCCTTTGCTGAGATGATTTTCTCTGAAAACATATTAGTAGTCGTAAAACAATGGTTTTTTATCAACACAAGCTTCTACCTACCCAATCCTACTGATCTAACATTTTTTCTTCATTAGAGTGCACTTGGATTGGCAAACTCTCTTCACAACATTTTATTCTTTTGAAAGCATAAAACTAATCTAATTCTACTCGTTATTTCTCCCTGAACTCAAATTAAGCAGTTGAGTTTAGATGCTTCTCTACCTATTCTACCATCTGTTGGGATTAAACTGTCCAACAAATTTTTATTCTTAAATTCTACAACAGAAATTGAAAAGCATTCAAGTTAGGATTAGACAGTCTAACTTGATGCTAGTCTATATCATAAAAGACAAGCTGCACATAGACATTTATTTTGCACAAAATTTTAAAACAAAAATGGAAGGCTTGAGATCTGAAATTTGAAAACATTTCCTTCCTCTTTTCTACAACTCTGTTTTGATCTTTGTTTTGAGCTATCTTTGCTTTTCTTCTGGTTCAGGTTTTAATTTGATTAGAACCAGATTTTTTTACATCTTTTGACTCAGAATTTGAAACAGATTTGAGTCATTTTCTCTTTGAAACTTTAGGTTCAGATTTTGAGCATGTTTGAACCTTTAATTTCTATCCTAAACTATCTACTAATAAGCCAAGATTAAACAGTTTGGAAAATCGAATTCACTATCCTATCAGCAGAAAATTTAAAGCTAATTAGTCAAGATTAAACTGTTTTACTAACTAGAAGTGTGTTTTTCAGGGATGGAATTTAAGGTTGCACACTTTCAGATTTGTTTCTCTTTTTTGGTATGGGGCTATACCTTTCTTGTTTTCACAATCTGCCCTCTTTTCTCTCTTTCTCTGTTTTTGTATTTTTGATTTTCATAACTTTGAATGCAATGTTTCAGACTATGATATTTACAATGAAAAATAAAATGCTTTGAAACTTAAGATTCTTGGCAGAAGTAATGCTTGAGCATCCTGCCATTGACAGGACCTCCATATAGGTCTTCTCCATTGAATTATTTCAAGAAAAATGCATTGTGACCCCTCTCAGCATGAATAATATAGGGCCCTTTCCACAAGTTCTCAAATTTTCCATGTTTTCCCTTCTCTTCTTTTTTTGAATCCCACTTAAGAACAACATTTCCAACTTGGAAATTGTTTTCCTTAGTCCTCTTATCAAATAGATTCTTCATATTTTCTTGGACTAACTGTGTTCTTTCATAGACTTCCTCTCTGATCTGTTGTAAATGGATTATTTGGTTGATTCTTCTCTGCATATCATTCTCTTCAATCTGCACTTCTTGAAGGAGCTTCATGACTGGCACTCCCAATGAGGTAGGAAAAACTGCATCCATGTCATAGACTAGCTGATAGGGGGACATGTTTATTGATTTATTTGTAGTTAACCTATCAGCCCATAAGGCATGAACCAGTTTACTATGCCATGATTTCTGATTTTTTTCCAACAGCTTTTTAATGATATTGATGAGGCTCTTGTTGGAAGATTCAGCTAATCTATTTCCTTGGGGATAGTAAGCAGTGGAATGGCCCAAGGTTATGTGGTATTTGTAACAGAAATCAACCATCTTCTTAGATTTAAAAGCAGCAACATTGTCTGTTATGATTTTTCAGGGACAACCGAATCTGGATAGGATGTTGGTTTCAAGAAGCTTGATAATGACAGAGTCATTAGCATTCCTGGAAGGTATAGCTTCTATCCATTTGGTAAAGAAGTCAGTGGCTGTGAGGATCCACTTATGTTGAGCTGAGGAGGATGGGTGAATTTCCCCAATGAATTCTAAACCCCATTGTTGAAAAGGTGCCTCAACTCTGATAGGATGTAAGGGTAAGGGAAGAAGTTTTCTTTTGCCATAAAAAATTTGACACTTATGGAAAGACATGACCAACTTTTGAGTGTTTGGGAAAAGGGTAGGCCAATAGTAACCAGATCTAAGAATTTTGTTTGTTGTGGCCTTCCAGTAGAGGTGTCCTCCACATTCTCCGTCATGCAATTCATGCATGATTTTTCCTGCATCATCTTCAAGTAAACATTTAAGCAATATTCCAACAGCATTTTTCCAATATAATACTCCATCTAAGATGCAAAAACTCAAAGCTTTTTGTTTCAAAAATCTAGCTTCAGTTTTGGACAAAGAAGGAGGGGCATTTAGATATAAAAGCACATAAATAATGTCATCATACCAAGGAGAATTTAGAAAATTTTCTTCAATAAAAGGAGCAGTGGATTCTTCTTTTTCTTCCAACACATCTACCATATTTATGTCAAGTGCTTGGAAGTTAGACTCAGCCATAAGTTTTTCTAATCCTTGCCCTTTAACTAGTTTGGTGGGCCTAATTTCTAAGTCATATTCAAGAATAGTTGCAATCCATTTTCCCCTTTTACCATCAGGGTCTTGACTTAGAATGTCCTTGACAACAGTATGTGGAACAAAAGCAATTATGTGAGAGTGTAAAATATAGACCCTAAAATCTTTTAATGCTTTCACTAATGCTAAGGCTTGCTTCTCCATGATGTTATATTTGAGAGGAGCATCTCTTAAGGCCCTACTAAAGAAAGATATTGGTTGTTCTTGCCCCAAGTCATTCTTTTGAAGTAATACTGCAGCTATTGTATGCTCAGATGCAAAAGAAAAGATATAAAAGTCTTTGGTGAAATCTGGACTAATCAGGATTGGTGTTTGAGTAAGAGCTTGTTTGACCAGTTCGAATGATTGTTTAGCTGGTAAAGTCCATTTTACACCAACATCTTTCTTAAGCATGTTTGTAATGTTTTTTAATAGCTCAGCAAGATTAGGAATAAACCTCCTCAGGAAATTAATCTTTCCGATGAAAGATTGCAATTCTTTGAGGCTCCTTGGATGGCTGATCTGCAATATGCCATCTATCCTTGTAGGGTCTATTTTGATCCCCTCTTCTGAAATTATATGGCCAAGAATTTTACCTTCTTGGAGACCAAAGAGTGTCTTCTTGGGATTCAATGATAAGCCAAATTTCCTACACTTCTCAAAAACTTTTCTCACGTGAATCAAATGTTCTTCATCAGTTTTTGAGAAAACGGTTATGTCATCAAGGTAAATGATTATGAAATAGCCAATGTCTTCAGAAAATGCTATGTCCATGGCCCTTTGGAAAGTGGCCCCTGCATTCATTAATCTGAAAGCCATTTTGACATACATAAAGGTGCCCCAAGGTGTGGTAAAGGCAGTTTTGATTTGATCACTTGGGAGCACTAAACTTGGTTGTAACCTGAGAACCCATCTAAGAGGGATATCCTTTTTAACCCAACTACCCTTTGAAGTATATGGTCCATCTTGGGTAAGGGGTAGTTTTCTTTTAAAGAAGCTCTGTTTAAATTTCTGAAATCAATACAGAGCCTGATTTCCCCTGTATTCTTTCTAACAGAAACTAAGTTTGAGATCCACTCTGAATATCTAATTGGTATAATGATCCCAGCAGCATGCATTTTTTCAATTTCTGCCTTAACTAAAGGGAGTAAAAGGGGGTTTATTCTCCTTAGTTTTTGTTTAAAAGGCTTTTGATTTTCCTTCAAAGAAATTTTATGTTGGATGATGCTGGTATCATATGATTTTAGGTATTTGTATCCCCAAGAAAAAACATCTTTAAACTTTTTGAACAGCTCTATGTACTGCAATTTTATGTGAGCTGGGAGAGTGCTGGAAAGCTTGATCATATTGGGTTCTGTTAGACTGCCTATGTTATGTTCTTCTACATTTGTTTCCACAGGCTCCATTCTTGGTTCTTTGGCTACATCGTTAAAGTCAAAAAGGTGTTCTAAAGGTGTTAGACCTCTTGGGATTTTATCATTTTTGCATTGTAAAACTTCCAAGTCTTCTTGGTTTGCGTTTTCAATTACCTCTGCTTCAAAAGGATTCTCATAATGATTTATATCAGCAGTATATGTCATTTCAGCTTCTGGGATTTGTTCAATATACAAACAGTTTTCATTATGCCTAGATTCTGATGTTGGTATGCTGAAATCATTTTCTGATTTCAAGAAATCATCTATGTGTTTGTCCGAATCAAACACTTGCCAGTGATCTTCGTTGTCAGGCACAACAGGTCTATGTTTTACTTTTACACTAAGTTGTTGATTTATTTCAGGTATTTAGCAATTGCTGGCATTGAAAGCAAGTTCATTTGCTAGATGATTCAGTTCTATTGGAATGAAAATAAGTTCATACTTTTCAAAGGTTTTTAATAGATCAAGGGCAGCGTTTCGATATTCCCTAAGTCTTGGATTTTTAGCTGAGTATTGTCCTTTGATTTGTCTTATGATAAGTTCAGAATCTCCTAATATTGATATCCTTTGGGCTTCTAACTGTTTAAGTAGTTGTAAGCCTAGGATAAGTGCTTCATACTCAGCAATATTGTTAGTGCATGGGAAATCCAATTTATATGAAAAAATTTGCTTGGTATTTTGAATCCACACACCTGCTCTTGCACTTGTTTTGTTACAAGATCCATCAAATTTTAGGGTCCAAAGTATGTCATTCCTATTTTCATTTTCTTGTTGCTGTTGATTGGTAATGTTTTGAATTTGATTGAAGGGAAGATTTGATTGTTCTGGTGAACTGATTGGGTCCATGTTTTCTTCATCTTGTTGAGTAATTTCATCTTCGTTATATAAGATAAAGGAATCTAAACTTGATCGAATAGAATAGATTGGAGAGTTGTTTGGTTTTTCTATATTGCTCACAATGTATTTCATGTGAGATTCCTTCTATAGTCTTCTGTTTTGATTAAAAATGGAAATGGTGGCATAAGACATGTCCATTTGAAGGCTTCCCTGAAGTTTGGCTCCCCAAGATCTGGATAAGAGCATGCCATACTTAGGGGGAATGTCAACTACAACTATATCCATGACTAAACTCTTAGCAGGGATTTGGGACAAGTTAACACACAAATATTTGATTAAACCCAAACATTTGACTCTGCTTGAGTCAAAGGAATACAAGTCTTTGCATGGTTTAGTAATTTCTAAGCCTAGGATTTCCATCACTACCTTGGGCATTAGATTATGTGAAGCTCCTAAGTCTAACATGGCATTGTGTAAAATTTTCTCATGTATGTTCAAACTAACATAGAATGGAGGAACATCCCCTTCTTGGTATTTTCCTTCAACCTCTGGCCCAAACAATAACTCAGGTTTGTCATCTGTCAAGTTTAAGGTGTCAGTATCACTTCCTAAGTTCAAAGCTCTCAAAACTTGGTTTTTGTACACTTCTTGGGTTACTAGTTCAGCTAGGAGAATGGTAATATTTATCTTAGCAATCTCTCCCTCAAGGATGAAAGGAACAATTGACTTATTTGTATTTACATCTGTTTTTTCAATTGAATTCTTTTCAGCAACTTTGATTTGCTGAACCTTGTTTGGAATAGTAATTGGGACAGTTTTATTAGGACCACTAGCTGAAGTGCTAGGGGTATTCTGTTCAACATTTGGCTGGACACCTTTATCTTTATTCATGTCTGATTTCTTGGTTAAAATGTTGGTTTTCTCTGCTGTCTTTTTGGGCTGAGTTTCTATGTTTTTCTTGACAGCAGTGCTAGTGTTCTTATCTTTTGAATTATCTATGCTTCCCTTGCTCCTAAGATCATACTATTTGTGTACCTCCATGATTGCATTTTCAAAACCCAATATATAGTCATCAGAATATTCATAGGTATTTGTATTTTGATCATAAGAGAAGAAATCTTGTTCTTCCTCAGTGAGGAAAACATCATCCCCACTATCTGATCCAATCAAGTTTACATGAGATTCTTCCAACCTTTCCAACTCACTATCTTCTTCATATTGATCTACATAGTTCTATTGAAAGGGAGGTCTAATCTGTTGGTCACTTTCTTTTTGCTTATCTTGATTGTTGTCCCTTCTATAATTCTGATTTCAATTTATGTTTTGGGAGTTGTTCTAATTGTCTCTTGGTTTTTTTCTCTCAAGTATTCTCATCCTTTTCATGATCTCTTCCAACATCTGTTCTGTCTTTGAGCTAGATGTGGAGTGTATAGTGTCATATTTATAAGTTACCCTCTTCTCTGATCTCAACCTATTTCTTTTCTCAATTATGTTTGCTTCTATGCTCATAGCTCCTTTCTGCATGTCTTCTAAGGCTAAGTAATCCCTCTCCCTTAACTGATACATCATGTCAACGTCAAGGCCTTCGGGATATCTTACTAAGGCCTTGCCTTGAGGAGGTTTCATGTGAGGTGGAAGAGCATTGTAAATGCTATTAAACCTAGTGGAGTAGTTAGGAATACTCTCTCCTTGATTTCTCTTGAGGCTGCTATATTTTTCTAGTATTTGGAGAGGATTCTTTTTGAGTTCCCATTTGTTGATAATTTTTTTATTCAAGGCAGGGAGATCATTTATGCTATTAGGAGGTAAGTTTTTGAACCATTTCTTTACATCTCCTCCTAAACTCTGGGTGAAGATCCTCATCTTCACAGTTTCTTCTTCTATCTCCATGTAATCAAATGCATCTTCCATCTTATCTACATGATGTTGGGCTGTTGTAGACTCTTTTCCAGTGAAGTGAGAGATTTTAGATTGGTAATCATTTGGTAAGGGAAGTAGATGTTGTGGTAACACTAACGGGGCATACCATGTTGCCATGGCTGGAAATAAGTGTGGATTTACAAGAGGTGGATTTACAGTAGAAAAAGTGAGAGTGGGCTGTAATGGAGTGTTTTGAACAGTGGTAGTATGAATTGGAGTGGAAGAAATACTTGGGCCAGCAAACTAATTTTGAGAAGACTTGTTATGGAAAAGACTAAAGTGGTAAAGAAGCTGGGAATTAGGAGGAGTGGAAGGTGAGGCTTCTCTACTGAAGCTTTGTTGCAAATCTCCAATATCAAGGTCAGTTTGGTTTAAGTTACCTTGAGATCTAGTTCTAAAAATGTTCTTTGTATGATGTAAATCAAAGTGTGAATCCTCTAAGACAACAAGGTTTTCAGGGACAGAATTTTCTCTTAAGAGGCTCCTATTAGCAGCTGATTTTCTAGATTTAGAAGTCTGCCACAGAATTCTCTCAGGATTGTCAATGATTAAAGGAGGATTTGGGTCTGGATGGGATCTAGTGTTGATCCTATGTGAAGCCCGACTTCTTTTCAAAAATGAGAGAGGTGGGGGTTTTAGGGACTTTTTTTGGAAGCTTCACCTCTCAGGATGTTTTGTCTAAAATGGGACTAGGCTTCTAAACCTTCTTTAAGGTTGGTTAACGCATTCTTAAAGAGATTTGGGAACCTAGATGAGTAATAGGCCTACTGGGGCTAGTGGAGTCACCAGGTGGAAACTTTTAGTTTTTTATGAAGGTAAGATATTAGATGGTTCCGCCACCATGCTTGTTATGAAGCCAAACTAAAATGTTTTTGGGTTTTTCTGAGTTTATTGATTTTATAGGTTATGAGAGTGTCCTAAATCTGACTTAGCACTTAGCTAGGGTATCAAAACATACAGAGTTCACTCGTATGGCTTGGTAACTGCTTCCTTCAAGGTTTCATAAGGTTTAATAAGAATCCTAAGGGTTACTTAGTTTTTCACTGATTCAATTAAGTCCTATCATGATTACCATTGTTTGGTAGTGCTTAAGGGAGGTTACTTATGTTATACTAGACAGTGAATGTTTAATTTTGAAAATTTTACTCAGGGTCCCACCGTGATCGCCATTATGTTGGTGTCCCGTGTTTTGATAGTTTGGAAAATCAAAAGACAAGGCAACATCAGAACCAATATTTAGAGTTACAGGATCTAGTCCTCCTATTCTCAGAGAGGGATCTCTCAAGAGTTTGTTTGCAAAGGTTTATCTTGTGTGCTTTGAGTATTGGTTTTAGACTAGTTATTAAGTGCAGGTGTTTATTTGTTTGTTTGGTTGGGTGGAATGATACAGCGGAACATGAAAGGCCTAGGAAAGATATATAGGACAGAGAAATATCTGGTTCATTGGGAATTGGAGTCAAGAAAAGGTCATAACAAGCTCATCAATGGATATGGGATATCAAAGGGAAAATCTAACTTGGCCACAGGATCCTTTTGTTTTTGGAATGAGATGAAAATTAATGATTTGGAAAGAGAGGTTTAATTCTCAACAAAGGGAATTTGAAAGCATAATTTGAACAATAAAGAGCTCTTTAATAGACATGGCTAACCATAAATTCTACAAATCACACCTTTAAAGGACTTAGAAACATAAAATATTACTGATAATTACAGTCATAGAAGAGGGAACACCTAAAAACATCTATGATCATAATTATAACAACCTTTAAGCCAACTGTTTAAGTGAGGACAAAGGGCAAGATCAAAACAGACCTCTTTGATTCACTGTAAGCAAAGAAATTCAAAGGGAGACTTCAATAATAGTTTTTAAGTGGCAACAGACAAGCAGGGAGAACCATAAATCATGCTGAAACCAACTATTCAAACTATTAAGGAAATAAACAAGCATGAATATTAAAGAGAGAGATTAAAGACTCTAAAATACTTCAACAGAAGAAAAAATGAAACAGTGAAGGATGAACAGGTCTAAGGTGCTTCCAAGAGTCATTTCTTAGCCTAAAACTTTCAACCTACTGTAGTAAGAAATTATGGAACATAATGGAAACAGAAGAAAACATAAAACAGATCAGAATACTTCACCAACAACCAAGCTCATGGATCCAATGATAGAGCCTTCTCAGTCACAAGCATGCAACAACATCATCAAGGTTTCCAATACTTCAATTTCTTCTTCAACTTCAATAGACTATGTATTTATTTCAGAGAGTTTCATTATTACAACTGGTGATCAAACAATAACCAACAACCAACCCCTCACTCATCTTCTACAGAAGTATATATAGAAGAATGAGGAGGTGAGATCTGATAAAAGATCTCTAATTACAATTAATACAGACTTAATGACCTCTTGGCCTTTGAGGGGCTCAATGAAGAAACTTACATGGGTGTACTCTGTATTAAATGTTTTTACATAAAGTTTAAGCTCGGTGGGAGCTTTTTTTGACCTTTTGAGGCTCTGTGTGGCATCGAAGTAACTCTGTAGATATTTTTTGCATTGAAGTTCCTTGCAGAAGTAACTCTTCGGCTGCATTTTGAGACAAATATCTGATCCTGATCAATAAATTCAGCTTCTGATTGAATACTTTGAGGCACAGGTGGAATTTAAGTAGCTGGGAGGAATCAATTTGCCTCAGATGTGGTGGTGGAAGCTTTCCTGTTGATAAAAACCCTTAAGATTGTCTTTAAAATGTATTTTAATTGGGGATTAGGCATTTGATAAACATTATTAGCCGTGATTCCCGCAGAATCTGTCTTTAATCCTCTGTTCTGATAAATTTTGGTCTTCGTCACTGATACTCTCTGACTGTGACCAATCCATGGTTTTTGCTTGTGTGCAGGGCTCGCGCAAGGATGATATGGCATCAATTCCTGAGGAAACACTAATGAAACATGAATTTAGACCCTGAGAAGGATTTTCTTTGGTGAATCGAAAAACGGGAGGATCGTCACCCTTTGCCTTTGATTTTTATTCGAGCATAGTGGAAAAATCACTTAACCCTGCAAAATACGAACAAATATTATAAAATCCATGCATATATAGGTTTATTGCTGTGGAGGACACGTGGGGGAAGTGTGGCCGTTGGATGGCATCATCTAACGGTTAGGATTGATCGGGAGAAAATCATAGAGAGGCGGAATAATTTTTTAAATCAGAGCCGTCAATCACGCAAAGATCGAAAATCAGGAGCGGAAACGGAAAGTCAAAGAGGAATACGTTGACTGGGCGATCAAATCAGGGTGATGGAATATGGACCGTCGATCTGCAGATCAGATCGACGGTGGAGATTTATTGAATGCCACGCCGTAGCCCGGTTAACTGTCGGGCATCTTCGGTGAGCAATAGTCGTTGGATGGCCTGCCCCAGATCGGACGGTGTATAACGATATCACGCAGGGTCCACGTCCAAACATTAACGCGCGATGGACGGCGGTTTTATGAATAGTGCCCAGGCCACGTGTCAACCGATGAGTGGAATCGCTGCCGATTGGGAAAAAACCGCCGTTGCCCAAAGGCGATGCGATGAATACTGCGCAGTTTTTGGAAAGGTGAGTGGAATGTGGGGGCCACCGGGGAGACGGACTCCACACCGTCGATCTGCAGATCAGATCAATGGTGGAGATCGGATGAAACCTTGAACTGGCGGAAAATCACAATATAATAAAAAATTGGAAATTAATATAAACAGAGGTTTTTATTAATTTATAACATGGCTTGGCGCCCGACTGTGGGGCCGTGGGCACATGGGAAATAATGTGACCGAGGGTTAATGGAAAAAAAGGGCTAGGACCCATATATGCCCAAAATGTGGGTTTTTATGGTTTTTCAATGATTTTCAAAGGGTTAGAGAGGTTCGGATAAGGCAAAGAAGGAGTCTTTAAACCTTATAAAAGGGATTTTGATGAAGGGGAAATGGGAAAAACATGAAAATGATGGATTTTCATGGGAAAAGGAGGGATAAAAAATGAGGTTATTTTTGGAAGAGGGGGGAAAGGCAAATGGTGCTTGCAACAGTATTCTTTCTTGGGAAACAACGGGATTTCTGAATGGGGAAATAGGCACAGTAGTGAAAATTGGGACAGACGCAGGAGGCCTTCAAGAGTCTTCAAGAGCTAACACTTTTTAGTCATAAATCTGTTCCTTGAAGGCTCCAAAGAGTTTTTAGCCAGAATTTGGTATAAAAATTTTTATAGCTGGCTAACAGTTTCGAAGCTCAGTGTGGTGGTCTCAAGATTATTCACAAGTCCTAGGAATCCCGAGATGGGATACACGGTAAGTTTGATTGTGAACACCTTGATTGAGCCTAGGAATATTTGACTAGTGAATGGAAAGATACAAGGTATATCTCAAAGGTGAATACCCTTGATTGAGCCTAGGAATCTTGGGATGGGATACACAGTAAATATCAGAGAGAATACCCTTGATTGGACCTGGAAATCCCTTGACTAGTGATGGTGGGATACACGGTAAAGGCCAGAGGGTGGATACCTCATAAGCCTAGGAATACCTTGACTGGTTATGATGGGATACATGGTAAATCCGAGAGGTTGAGATGAAAAAATTCCTCACAGTTTAGGTGGATAGATCCGAAGGCATCCATGCTTATTTAGGGCCTAGTGATCTGGTGGGGATTTTGGTAAAGCCTGGGTGTATTGATGAGGGTTTGTTCCTAGTGATCTGATGGGGATTGTGTTAAAGGATGAGGAAGCCCCGATTGGTTTTGTTGTGAGTCCCACATTCATGCTTGGAATATGGTATGGGGGTGATTGGTTGAAAGAAATATTTGGTTCAACCCAATTTATGGCCGAGTGGTACGTGGAAGTCATATACCTAGTTCTATTTTGTGTATGTCAATAAGAGCTCCTTCCCTCTTGTATTTGATGGGAGAATTTACTTGTTCATATGTGGTTTTTATGGCTGATATATTCTTGTTATTTTTGTTGGTTATATGTTGGTTATGAGCATGGTTTATGACAGACTTGATGTATGGATCTCATCATGTTTTGATTATAAAATGAATGAAAAATGAATGTATGACCCAATAGATGATAATGCAGCTATTTTGATAATGCATTAATGCTTATTTGCGTATATCATATAAGTATGAGACCCCTATGCTCATATTTGTTGTTATGACCTATAGATTACAGATTTGTGACATGTTTTACGAAATTCTTGTCATGGTTAGTAGGGTTCAAATCAAGTAACTATACCAGTGATTGCAATATTAGCTTTGTTCCATTGTTATTATTCATTTATGAAGGTTTCTAGGAGTTCTAGGTAGTGGCCTGAGACCTAGCCCTAAAAAAATGGCTCAAAATCTAGGGTCATTGGCCCATAACTTCCTAAAAAATCCCACATTTAATGGCATTCATTGATGTTGGAGTGACTAGAAGGCCTCATTCGCATGCATGGATTGTCATGGGAGTGGTTGAGGGTCTAGATCAGTAAAATTTCAATTTGTCTCAAAGGCTAGTCACTTGGAAGGCTTGGTTGGCGCTTGAAGGTTCTATAGCATGTGTGGAAGGTCAGATTCGTTTTTTTTTTGTCAGTCCCACTTCCTTAATTGTACATGGGGATTTGAATCACATAATAGTATCCTCTCATCATATGTTTACCCCAGTGGACCAGTTAAATTGGGTAAATGTGGGAGGCGGGTGTTACATATCAAGAGGAATTTGAAAATAGTGCATGACATGCAGAAAATTTATGCAAATCAACATAGGGTATTTAAGGAGTTTCAGGTTGGGGAGCATGTGTATTTGCACAGCAAGCCCAAGAGGAGCTCCTTGAGGATTGGATCATGTGCCAAGTTGGCACCTCGGTATTACAGGCCTTTCGGGATCCTTGATAGGATTGGACCAGTGGCCTATAGACTTGCACTGCCTTCGACAATGAAATTCCATGATGTTTTCCATGTTTCATTGCTTAAGAAATATACAAGATGTCGATCATGTGATTGACTGGTTTGTATTTCAAGTGGAACAAGAGGGAGAATTCCAACTAGAACCATAATTCATATTGAAACAGAAATAGCTCATGCTTTGAAACAAAGCAATAGAGTATGTTAAAGTGTAGTGGAAGCACTTTGGGCCTGATGAAGCTACATGGGAGATGGATGATTAGATGTAGGATTTATATCTTTCATTATTTTTTGGTCATGCAAATGAGTTTTTGGTATATGTATATGTATATGGATGTTTTTGTAGATATTGCAATGAGTTATATTATAAAGCTCCAATAAGTGGTATGAATGTCATGTTTTTCATGTTAGTCATGGTTTGAAAGTTTTTCATTGTAAATATTGCATCGAGTTGTGTTATAAAGCTCCATGGGTAGTATGCTTTGTTTTTCAACAGTTTTTTGGTCATAGGTGTCATAGAACACCGAGTATGGTGTTCCCCCAGGGGGCGGGGTTGTAATAGCACCTGGTTGATTTTATATTTAAAAAAAATTATAAGGCCAAGGTCATGGGATAGGTATTCCAAGTTGAATGTTGGGAAAAACATAGTGATGTATATCATTAGTGATTAATTAATGGATATGGAAATTGGAAAAGACAAAGTGGCATTAATTTCCATATTATTTATGAAATAAAGGAAAATAGGATAAAATGAAGGTGAAGAGACATGGATTTTCATGAGAGGGATATTGAAGGGAAAATGAAGAAAAATGAAGAAAATAGAGGCCTTAGTGATAAAAAGGCTTCTGAGGATCAATTCACAACTTTTGTCAATGTAGCTTTTCATCAATTTAGTTTTGGAGCTCTCTTCTATTCTCTCATTCTCTCACACTCTTGCACACTTAGAGTATTCTTAGATAATTCTTGGAGCACTTTGTCATACATTGGATTTGGAGAAAGAGGGAAAAGGAAAGTAGTTAAGTGCAAGGGAATAGGTGGATCAGTAGCTAGAGTTAGATCACTTTGCAGGCAACAGGTTGCATGTGTGATTTCTTTGTTGATTTATGGATGCATGTTATATGCATGTGATTTTATGGTTATGTTTTATCATTGGCATGGATATTTTCCTGGATTATCATCATTTTTAGCCTTACATTTCCATTTCCTGGATATCCATGATGTTGTAGGTTTTTCCACTTGATTGTTTTTGATTGGTGCTCATGCTCTTTATGGTTGTGGGTTGGAACAAATGCTCTGGAATATCTAGAATAGCTTGGGTTGAGTTATTGGTCCTGGATCCTAGGTTGGGAAAAATGATCTGGATCTGGATCCCTTGGTGAGTTGAGTTACTAGTTCCTAAAGTCGGATTAGACAAACACTTTGGAGACCTAGAAGGTTGTGGGTTGAGTTACTAGTTCCTGGAGCCCTGGAAAACTTGGGTAGAGACTAATCTGATTGGTGTTAGTGATGTCCGACCGTGGAGGTGGAATCATTATGGATGAGGGTTGAGGTCGTTTGGCCTCTAGAATCCATGGTTTGGTTATGTTTTGGTTTATTCCATGAGATCCCACATTCATGGTTGGAATATGGCGTTGGGGTGATTGGTTGAAAGAGAGATTTAGTTTGGCCCAATCTATGGTCAGGTGGTATATGGAAGTCCTTCACTTGGTTGGTATTTTCATGAATCAATAAGAGATATTATTCTATTATGGTTCATGTATCCTTGTAGTGATTATATTGGTGATATTATGGCCGAGTTTCCATGGTTTCTATGTTGGTTATTTTCTGGTTATATGTCGATTATGTGATGTGTATTATCTATGGCTCTTGTCATGAGTCATTTAGTTATCAATTTGTTGATGACTATATGGACTAATAATGTTTTTGCAGCTATCTGAAGAGGGAATAGGGCCTTCTTGGTGATTCTCATATTAATATCAGACTCTTATGATCATATATGTACTCATGACCTCTAGCTTACATGTTTACCACGTGTTTGACAAAATTCCTAGTATTTTCTGGTCATTTGAAGTCATGTTTCTTACTCAATTTTGTATGTTTAGCATTTTAATTATGCCATTTATGTTCTAAGAAACATTTGGGAGTTATGGGAGTTGGTTTAGAGGATGGCCTGGAATTATGTCTCAGATCTTGGGACTGCACCCTCTCAACTAGGAAATTTGGGTCACAACCGGACTCAGGTAGTGTTGTGTGTGATTAGAGGCCTTCAATCACACGAAATCATTTTCATGCTTGCGGTTCAGGGTTAATTTGTGAGAAAAGCAGCCCCGACTCAGGGTTTGGTCACTTAGGGTGGTTCTTTGGCCCCTAAGTGTCTTGTAGCCCTGATGAATGTTGTTATTTATCAGTTTGTGGTTAGTATGCAAGCCCCACTTCCTTAACTGGAACTGGGAGTTCAATCCATGTCATATTAACTCTCTATCTCATTTTTACCTTGGCAGGCCTATGAAATTGGATAAATGTAAGAGGGGGGTACTACAGAATTTTAGTATTCTAAGGCCATAATGGCTATCGTGTGCTTGGACCTTACTTATGCTGATGAAATCCTATGTTTTAAGTTTTATTGGTTTTCACTCACCCATATGAGAGGATGTTTTTATGTTGGAGGTGCCTTCAAATATAATTGAATAGTGTATTTTTCACTTCCTCCAATAAAAACGCTAGAAATTGTTATTTATGTGAAAAATGTAGTCATATTTTAAAAAATGCTAACACTTATTTGGGCTATACTTTTTTGTCAGTAATATTCTTCACAATTTTATTTGCAATATTTCAAGATGGCCAAGTTCAAATCCTTATGAGACATTTGTTTGTGGGATTTTGAGTCGCTGCAAATAGCTTGGGAAGAA
The DNA here is from genome assembly GCA_034641835.2 of Pinus albicaulis. Classification (NCBI taxonomy): domain Eukaryota; kingdom Viridiplantae; phylum Streptophyta; class Pinopsida; order Pinales; family Pinaceae; genus Pinus; species Pinus albicaulis. Next base: position 660,965,239 of record CM076571.1, read on the forward strand.
ACAACAAAATAATGGTAACTTGCAAATAGATTTTTTGGTAATTTTACTAGTTAAACTGTATTGTAAATGGGTGCATTTTTGGTATAATTTGACACTCTCATCAAGTTGGTTACATGGAGGATTGAATTTTTAATATCCATCTTATTAAGCATCTTGGAAATATTATTTCCTTCTCATAATTATTTAATGGGGGTGGGGGGGGGGGGTTAATTTTAGTGATTGATATTCAAAATTAAAGTTTCCAAGTCCTATCGGTCAAGCATGTACAAGTAAGCTAGAGTTAAATTTAGGGTTGTAGAAAAACTGTGAACCATGAGAATTTAGTTTGTGGTCTTCCTAAAACTACCATCTACTAGAAGACTTTCGGCTTGTGTTAAACATTATATCATGGTCCACTTCAAATCACCATTTGCAAGCACTTCCAATCAGAAGAAGACATCAACTTCTAACCAAATTTAGAAACATTCCAAGAATTGTTGAGCCTTGAAGACAATTTCCACAGTTTGAAATCGTCTTCAAATCATGATATTCAAGAACTTTCATTTTGTAGAAGACATCAACTTCTATCAAATTTGGAGGTATTCTAGAAATTGTTGTGTTAAGTCCCTATAATACTAGTGTAGCCTATTTTTGTTATTCTTAGAGTATCCCCCTTATTTTTATTGTTGTGCCCATGTAGTCCCCATATTGTTATTATTGTGCCCCATAGAATCCCACTATTGTTATTGTTGTTCCCTTACATTATTATTGTTATGTAGGATTTGATTATATTGTGACCCCTTAGACTCCTACATATAGAAAGGCGGTCTTGTCATTTGTATCATCCAAGAATTGTTCATTTATGTAATGTAAAGTAATTTTCCCCATCGAATATGCTAGTTTTTAAGTCGTTGATCTATCTTTTCTTCTATTTTGTGAGGTATTTGCATAACATTTGGTATCATAGGTTTGGATTTTAGGGTTTCGCTACTTCAAACATGTCATCTTAGTATTTTCGCTATAACTTTTTTTTTTCTACGAAGCTTCAAAAGGTAAAATTTTTACTAAGTGGATCTAAAATCGTGGTGAACTTCAGGTAAAAATTTCAGAGCTTGGTTCGCTATTTTTCATAGATATGATCTAAGGAATTTATGGTTTTTTTAGACTCCAGAATTTAATCTCAAATAGGTGACCTAGGGAAAATCATCATAACTTTCTCTCCGAACATTGGATTGAATTTCATAAACAGTGACTCAAATTGCATGGACTCTAGTTTCCTGTGTATCGTTTTTATGGCCAAAGGTCGAAATAGTGACACATGTCACTCCATACAAGCTCTCTCTACTGAACCAATCTATAATCAGGTCATTATGGGAGATAGGGCATAAATATTTCTTGAAGAATCCAATCTAGGTATGACTTGTGGGGTTGGAAATAAGACTAAGAGGGATACCAAAGGATGAAATTTCATACCTTGGAGATACGAAATTACAGAGATACAACAGATTAAATATTGAGCTCCTACAAAAGCAAGAAAAAGGTGTGCATTTTTTTTAATTTGCATAAGTTTTGTTTGAAAAATCAGTTTGAAGTGATTCAAGGGGCATAGTGAAGCATAAATATCATTGTTTGATTCCAAAATTACTTGAAGAAACAAAATGGAAACACCTAGTAAAAAATAAGAAATTTCTACTATGACGCATGAAGAGGAGGAAGAAAATGATATATCAAAATTATGAGACAAAGTGCAACAAATTTTTCTCTCGCGAAGAGTAACCAAAAATGAAATGGATGCTAAGATGGATGGTTTAAAATCAGACATGAAAGTTTTGAAGGATGGATGAAAAGCGGACATGGAAGGTTTCAAGGATGGTTTAAAAGAATACATGGAAGGATTGAAGGAAGGTTTGACAAAGTTGCTATAAGAAATGATTCCTAACGGCGAAAAAATATTAGATGAAACTCATGATGAGAAAAAAAGAAATATTAATCATGATTTCATAGACTCTAACATTGGATTGAAGACCCAACATATTCCAAATATATATATGAGGAAGTTTGATGGCAAGGATCCGGTAACATAGATACTATAGATGGAGCAATATTTTGATCTCCATAATGTGAAACATACACAAAATGTACGCATTGAAACTTTATATTTAGAACCCAATCAGTTTTTATGGTGTCGATAGATTTGTTCTCGTAAACCAATGGTCACTTGGTCAATTTTTACGGAGGAAATGATAGCACATTATGAGGATACAAAGTGAAACACCTTATTTATCCAATTGATAAATGTCAAACAAAAGGTTTCAATTGAGGATCACAATGAGGACTTCCAAAAATTGAATATAAGTGTAAATGATATTCCAAAGGAACTTATGATTAATTTAATCATAGGGAATTTAAAGGATAACATCCAACATGAGGTTTGCCTAAAGTTGAAAGAAAAATTATGGAAACAAAGAAGTCTACCACTCACAACTATAACGATGGAAGTGTTGTTTCTCCTAGCCTTCCACAACCTACAAGGTTGACACCACAAAAATTCTAAGAAAAAAGAGTTAAAGGGATTTGTTACAATTGTGATAAAAAATACACTAAAGATCGTAAGAGTACTAAGAAGAAATTATTTTACATAGATTGTGAAGAGGAAGAAGAAAAGGAACAAGAAACGTCAATAGAAGAGGATATACACAAGGAACCAACCTTAGAGAAAGAAGAAATAAATCTGACCATATCTTGTAATGCATTGGCAGGAATTACCACTCCTAAAACTCTCAATATATAAGGACATATCAAGAAGAAAAAGGTAATAATGTTGATTTATTCAGGTATTACCCATAATTTTAATCATTGTGTCATGTGATGGTTGGAAATGGAGGAACTATAAATTTCTCTAGAAAGTGTGATGATATCAAGCTAACCATAGCGAAATATGTATTGAATAGTCCAATTATTCCCATTCCAATGGATGTTGTTGATGTTGTACTAGGAGTCCAATGGTCACAATCTTTGGGTATGATAGCTTTTAATTTTAAAGAACGTTTCTTGAAATTTTTTTGGGAAGGAAAGGAAGTTTAACTAAGGGTTATCGCAATCAAATCATGAAAGATAATCAACTCTAATGGAATGAAAAAGATTATAAACAAATAAAAATGGGAAATAATTGCACAATTATGCTCACTAGAGGTTCAAACATCAAAATCATCTATTTCTCCATATCTCCATAAAGTCTTGGACAATCATTCCAAGATATTTGAGACTCCCAAAGGCCTCCCACCTATTCGTGATCATGATCATTCTATTCATTTAATTCCAGGAAGTGTTCCTCCAAACATCAGGCCATACAGATATCCCTATACCCATAAGAATGAAATTGAACATATGGTTGTAGAAATGCTAGGGGTCAGTATAATTCAACCTAGTCAAAATTATTTCTCTGATCCAATAGTATTGGTGCATAATAAGGATGGATATACTAATCAACCTAGTAAAAATTATAAAAATCATGTTAGTATTTTTTTATTATATACTAATCTACAAAAGTATTGGAAGGATCATGTTCAACATGTTGACAAGGTGCTAAAACTATAAGAGGAGAAACAATTATATGAAAAAACCTCCAAATGCTTCTTTGGAGTACAGGAGGTGGAATATTTGGGTCATATTGTATCTCATGAGGGTGTTAAGGTAGAACCTAACAAAATTAAATCCATTAAGGAATGGAAAATCCACACAACCATAAAGCATCTTCGAGGATTTCTTAGGTTGACAGGGAATTATCACAAGTTTGTTAAGAATTATGGGAGAATAAAAGCACCTATAACAAAATTACTAAAGAAAGATGCATTTTCTTGGACTCCGAAAGAAACTAAGGCCTTTGAACATCTTAAAGAGGTAGTGTGCCAAGCGCCAGTGTTATCCATGCCATACTTTATAAAAAAGGCTTTACTGTGGAATGTGATACCTCGGGAAATGGAACTGGTGTTGTTTTATGTTAGGTCCCTATATTACTAGTATAGTCCCTTATTGTTGTTAGTGTAACCCCCTTTTTGTTATTTTTGTACCCGTGTAACCCCAATGTTGTTATTATTGTGCCCTTACATTATTATTGTTAGGTCGACTAGGATTATATTGTGATTCCATGGACTCCTATATATAGAAGGAGGTTTTGTCATTTGTATCATCCAAGAATTGTTCATTTATGTAATGCATTGGAGGCTTCCCCCTCGAAGTGGCTGATTTATAAGGCGATGATCTCTCTTTTATTCTATTTTTGGAGTCGGTTTCATAACATTTGGTATTAGAGCTTTGGATTCTAGGGTTTCACTGCTCCAAACAATTCATCATGGAATTTTTTCCATAACTGTTTTTCTACAAAGTTCAGAAACTAAATTTTTTACAGAGCTAAGCCAAAATCTTGAGTAACGTCGTGTAAAAATTTTAGATATTGGTTTGTAACAGTTTCGTAGATATTATCTGTTGCATTTAGGGTTTTCTTAGGCTCCTAAATTTCACCTAAAACAAGTCATTGTGGAATTTTTTCTATAATTTATTTTCTATTAATGTTCAGAAGCGGTAATTTTTACAAAGGAAATCTGAAATCCTGGGGAACTTCATGTAAAAATTTCATATCTTGGTTCATAATATTTTGTGATATACGATCTATGGAAGGTAGGGTTGTTTTAGGCTCCCGAATATCATCTCAAACAGGTGACCATGGGAGAATCGTCATAAATCTCTCTATGAAAATCGGATTGAAATTTTGTAAAACATGGCAGAAAGTACCTGTAATTTATTTTCCTTTATATCAATTTCATATCCAAAGGAGGAAACAGTGACACGTGGTACACTGTACAAGTTCACTCTTCTTCTCATTGTTGCTCATTAACTAAGTTGTAGATCTGCAAGGTGATACATGTGCTGTCTCAAAGCAAGGCATAATGCTAAACTCATAGCTAGCCATTGTACATAGGATCATACTCATCCCATCTTCAGAAATTCTACACTTCAACTCAAAGGGTTGAATGTAGCCCATCAATGGTAAACTAGGATGGTTCTTCATCTCTTTCTTGATTAGATCAAGGATCCTTTGTGCAGTGATATAACGTTGCTCCAAATCGGCATGATGTTCTAAGCCCTTGGTCATGCAATAGCCCTTGGATCAACTAACACTCAAAAACATCTTGCAATGTTACAAAAGTTTCCTCTTCCGGTGCAAAGGTCTTTCCAACTGTTGGTAAGAGTTATGGTTGCACTTCTTCAAGTGTACCAGTGCTAGTATCTGTCTCCTCCTCCTCATGCATCTCATCAATCATGCATGGGGCTCCAAAGGTCAAGGACTCGAGACCATTATGCAGCTATGAAAGTGATCCTCCTCTTGATCTAAGCACATCTGCAGCTGGTGGTGGTAGAGGCTCCTCCTCTTGAGTGATACTAAGGACATCTTCTCTTGAATATTCATGCACTATCTCCTTGATGATGGGAGATGTCACTATGTGATATGTCTCTGGGTTCTTCATACCATATCTCTTCTTCAGTCTTTGCATAAAATCTGCATAATCAGACACTTTCATGTGTGACAAGTGACTGAACCACCATTTTCTTGCTTCACCCTCTAGTTGCAGCGTTGTAAACTCCATAGCCTATCTTTCTGATATAGGATATTTCAGAAAAAATGTAAATAATTCTTTCCTCCAAGCCCTTAATGTGCTTGAGGAAGATCCATCAAATGTAGGAAAGAATAATCTATGTCTCTTTCTTCTATTGTTTCTTCTGGATCTCCTCTCTTCTTTGAGTTGCAGAAACTGTTGGAGAGAGATATTATCCTTCAATGCTCTAGGTTGTGACTTGTATTCAGACAGATATTCACTTAGGGTCTCATGCCCAAAGCCCTCATCATATTTAGACCAATCCTCTTTCTCAAATAAAGTGTATCTAGTGGAATAATGTGAAGCTCTTTGCTTTTCCGGTCTTCTTTGTTGCTGGACAGAAGTTCTAGGACCTTCTTCATCTTGAAAACTTCTTGAGGTTTCTCTTTGCCTTTATCTTCTTACTTCATTGATCTCCTTAGAGAGATCCTTCATAGATCTAAAGGAAGATGAAGAAATACTTAATACGTCCATAGTAGATCTCTACTATCTGCTTTTCTTATGTTGTCAAAATGTCCACAAGCTAAGACAAAAATCATGCTCTGATACCACTGTAATATCCCAAAATGGAATAATGCATTGATACACAAACATAATATTTGTAACACAGAAAATGTACATGTAATTTTACGATCAACACAGATATAGATAGAATAGTTGAACCATTTTATTATATAGGATAATATTCAGTTACACAATGTACAAAAGATGAGTGGATCTAGCCAAAGAGATGGCCTAGAATCACCCTGCAAACATGCTACAACTAGCACTGTGTAACTGGAGAGTTGCTGGAAGAAAATACTGCACTGTCCCTTCAGCAAATAATGAATCTATAACTGTAGAATAAAAATTAAAATAAATATCTACGGAAATCTAGAGCTCTGATGATGCCAATATTCTAGATCTGGGTTGTATGATGGATACCCAAGATAACCCAGAAAGGATTTTCCAGATCTATAACTTTGGAAAATCACCCTCCTAGAGTTTGATCCTTTGACTACTAGGTTATCCAGATATAAAGCTAGATATGACATATATATGGCTGAAATATGTCACAAGATTAGATCTAAGCTTGAATGGTTGATCCCTTCACTAGATCCTCAAGCTAGAAGCTCAAGATCTAGCTCCTCAATCCTCCAAAGAAGGTTGCAGCTGCTGCTACACAACTGCTCATGAAAACTGCACTGTAAAGGAAGGAGGCTCTCTAGCCTGTTGCTAAGATGTGAAATATAGCTCAGAAATGATGGAAATAATTTATACAATGTGAAGGAATGGTCCTCCACTGGATTAATAGCTGAAATGCTAGCAACTTCCCTTCTCCCTTGGATATAAAAGAATGTATTGCGCAATTCCTGAAGGGATTACTGCTACTGGGAGATGAGTAATAGATGGATTGATGCCTGATATATATCTGAATCACTGGAAGGTTGATATTGAATCTTAAGGTGATAGGATGAATCCTTCACCGGTTCCTCAACTAAAATATTGAAAGACAATCTCTTCCTCTCAACCTGATCTTCAGAAATGTGCAATTTCTGAATATGGATGTTTTGCAGAAAGTAGGAACAATATGGCACCAATGCCTGATGATGAATGAAGTAAAATAATCTTTCAAGAGCTACTCAACGAAAGAGGTGGGATTCCCGACCAGGAATACCCAATGCTAAACAACACTTGCAATCTTAGCTAAACATCCAAAGAAAGCATGGAATGTCACATGAAAATTCGAGATCTAAATAGATCATACATCAATAATAATCTTCACATGCCTTCTATTGTGCCTTCATCTTCTTTATATATATTATGAGCCTTATCATGCCTTTTCCCTCCTCATAACTGCTTTGTACATGTGGACATAGGTCTCCATGTTGACTGATGTATTTTCATGATCTCCATCATGTGTGAATGTAATGATCACCCTCTCCATCATGTGTGCATTAAATGCACCACTCCTCCATCATCTCATCATGAATTCTTAATGATCTTAGTTGATTGTATCAACCTCCATGATCTATCTCATTAATGAGACATGATCTCCACTCCTTTCACATTAAGTAGTTGCTCTACTACTCCATTATGTAGATCTAGATATGAAATATCCACATACACACATCAAAAGTGGATTTTATTCATATTTGAGGATTATGGGTCCCTCCACCCTTTTATTTACTTAATCAAGTAAGTTTATTAAGAGCTCTAATATTCCAAATATCATTTGAAAATTTGGGAATATTACAGTCCTCCCCGACAAAATGTTTCTTGACCTCAAGCAACTGCAAAATTGGATGCTACAACAAACATCATCCCTCCAAATGGCATCCTCATGTGGAAGGCCTTCCCATTTGTCACAATGTGCCATGCATGTCCAACTCCAAAGCTACCTCTCTAGAATTTCTGGAATGGCCTCCAACTGAAAAGTTAGATACCCTTCCTCATCAATGGGTCTCCAAGTGGCAACCATATGATGACCAAATTTCTGCTTTATACATGAGATACATAAGATGAAGTGGTTCATTCCCAAAGTGGAAAGTCCCAACTCATGAACTATATGTCCAACCCTCGACACATAGAGTAGATTGCATCTATCAATGCTCACATTATTAGCCCTATTGGCCATGTAGGAATCAAACATCACATCAACATAGTGAAAAACAAGAAGTAGAGACATATGGGAAGACATGAAAAATGTCAAACCATATTCTCCTAATAACAACCAACGCAGCAAAGCCTTCTGTTGCCATGCTAGATCATCATGAAAACAAGTAAGAGAGCCATACTCTCTCAAAAGAAGGCACCGCAACAATGCTTCTTGTTTCCATGCCAAATCAACATCAATGAGAATATGAGAGCCATACTCTTTCAATAGAAGCCACCTTAACAATGGCTCTTGCTGCCATACCACATCATCATTGTACCAAATGTAGTGGCCATATTCTCTCAAGAGAAGCCACCTTAATAAGGCATCTTTCTGCCCTATCACATCATCACTATACCATGTACAATGACCATAGTCCCCCAATAGAAGCCAACGTTATAAGGCCTCCTGTTTCCATCCTTCAACAATGGCATGCAATTTATGGGAAGAATTCATCCCATACACTCCGAATAGTAACCACAGAAACAATCATTCTTGCTTCCTCCTTGCATTATCATGGTGCAAGCCATGGAGCAACAATATATTAGTGTACATGTGAAATGTCCCATCAACATAATACAAACAAGCTCCCTTATGCCACATCATGTGAGAGTTATACTTTCTCCCAAACCCAAGTACATACATGAGCATGAGATACATCCCAAACAGAAATACATGTAAAGACATGAGACAAACCCCAAACAAGAGTAAATACAAGGACATAAGATATATCATGTGATGTCCAAAGCAACCAAAGAAACCATGCCTTTTTCTTCTGCATTCTTCCAGTGATGTGTAAGGCATGAATCAGAAAATTATGACTCCTTGAGTGGTAACCATACTCACCCAAGAGCAAACAATGTAGCCATGATTTTTGCTCCTGTATCATAGATCTGCAAGTGGTTTGGAAACCCCTTGCCCCATATTATCAACCATTCATCCCAATGTGGATGATGGATCTCATTCTGAAAATTCTTGGCATCCTCCCATTGTAGGACAACAACCCCCACAAACTATTAAAGAAATTTTCACTCCATGATATGTTGAAGTGCACCTCCAATGAGATCTCTCCATGAGATTCTCTTCTCATCAATGGCCCTCCAAAACTAATAAGGTTCTGGATCTGCTACATGTAGAATTTTATCTTTAAGCTATGATATGCTCATTGAGAAATTGTCATCTAGAAAGGAGAAAATATTTCTCATCTCAAGATGTCTACCATCTATCATCTTTTCCTCCATTGCTTCATGAATGAAGCTGCCATATGATTGCTTCCATAAGGAATGGGTCCTCTTCTTCTCACTGTTTCTCATTAATAGGGTTGTAGATCTGCAAGGAGATACATGTGTTGTCTCAAATCAAGGCACAATGCTAAACTCATAGCCATCCATTTTACATAGGATCATACTCATCCCATCTTCATAAATTCTACACTTCAACTCAAAGGGTTGAATGTAGTCAATCAATGGTAAACTAGGATGGTTCTTCATGTCTTTCTTCATTAGATCAAGGATCCTTTGTGCAGTGATATAATGCTTCTCCAAATCAGCATGATGTTCTAACCCTTGGTCATGCAATATCCCTTGGATCAACTGATACTCAGAAACATCTTGCAATGTTACAAGAGTTTCCTCTTCCGATGCAAAGGTATTTCCAATTGTTGGTAAGAGCGATGGCTGCACTTATACAAGTGTACCAGTGTTGGTATTTGACTCCTCCTCCTCATGCATATCATCCCATGCATGGGGCTCCAAAGGTCAAGAACTCAAGACCATTTTTCAAAGATGCAAGTGATCCTCCTCTTGATGTAAACACATCTACAGCTAGTGGTGGTAGAGGCTCCTCCTCTTGAGTGATACTGAAGAAATATTCTCTTGAATCTTCATGTACTATATCCTTGATGATGGGATATTTCACTATGTGAGATGTCTTTGGGTTCTTCCTACCATATCTCTTCTTTAGTCTTTGTATAAAATCTGCATAAGCAGATACTTTCATGTGTGACAAGTGACTGAACCACCATTTTCTTACTTCAGCCTCTAGGTGCAGTGCTGCAAACTCCACAGCCTCTCTTTTTTATATAGGATATTTCAGAAAGAATGTAAATAATTCTTCCCTCCAAGCCCTTAATGTTCTTGTGGAATATCCATCAAATGTAGGCAAGAAGAATCTATGCCTCTTTCTTCTATTGTTGCTTCTGGATCTCCTCTCTTCTTTGAGTTGTAGAAACTGTTGGAGAGAGAGATTCTCCTTCAATTCTCTAGGCTGTGACTTGTAGTTAGATAGATATTCACTGAGGGTCTACAACTTTGGAAAATCACCCTCCTAGAGTTTGATCCTTTTACTACTACGTTATGTAGATCTGAAGTTAGATCTGACAAATAAATGGCTGAAATATTTCACAAGATCAAATCTAAGCTTGAAGGGTTGATCCCTTCACTATATCCTTAAGATAGAAGCTCAAGATCTAGCTCCTCAATCCTCCAAAGAAGGTTGCAGCTGCTACTACACAACTGATAATGAAAACTGCACTGTAAAGGAAGGAAGCTCTCTATCCTGCTACTAATATGTGCAATATAGCTCATAAATGATGGAAATAATGTATGCAATGTGAAGGAATGGTCCTCAACTGGATTACTAGCTGAAATGCTAGCAACTTCGCTTCTCTCTTGGATCTACAAGAATGTATTGCACAATTACTGAAGGGATTGTTGTTGCTATTAGATGAATAATAGATGTCTTTATGCTTGATATAGATATGAAGCACTGGAAGGTTGATCTTGAATCTGAAGGTGATAGGATGAATTCTTCACCGATCCTTAACTGAAATATTGAAGGACAACCTCCTCCTCTCAAACTAATCTTTAGAAATGTGAAATTTATGAATATGGATGTTCTATAGAAAGTAGGAACAATATGGAACCAATGCCTAATGATGAATGAAGTAAAATACTCTTTCAAGAGCTACTCAATGAAAGAGGTGAGATTCCCGACCAGGAACACCCAGTGCTAAATAGCACTTTCAATCTTAGCTAAACATCCAAAGAAAGCATGGAATGTCACATGAAAATTCCAGATCTAAACAGAGCATACATCAATAATAATCTTCAACCTGCCTTCTATTGTGCCTTCATCTTCTTTATATAGATTATGAGCCTTCTCATGCCTTGGCCCTACTCATAACTGTGTTGTACATGTGGACATAGTTCTCCATGTTGGGAAAAATACTGAGAGGGGGGGGGGTGAATCAGTATTTACAACATATTCAAAGCTTTTTACTTTTTCACTCTCTAAAACCCATACGCTACTTTCCTTTAGTCAACTCGCGTATATACGCGGATATCCTTCATGCAACTTGCGTATTAGTAGAGATCTAAATATGCAGATGTTTATTAACTTAGTTCTTTTGCACTATTCAATCATCTGATGTTATGTTAACAGTAAACATGTGTAGTAACAACAGAATAAACCATCACACAAAGCATCACACATGAACACCAGGATTTTTAGGTGGAAACCCAAGTCGGGAGAAAACCACCGCCGCAGTTGCTCAGCCTTCAATATTTTATTATAGAGAAAACATCTTACAACATATGTGCTGGTGCAGACTCTACCAGCACGCAGGCACCCACCTGCGCTCGTTTACCAGCCTCTCCTGGAAGGGAGCTCCAACCCCCTGACTCGTTTACCAGCCTCTCCTGGAAGGGAGCTACGACCCCCTGACTGAAGGCTACAACCCTCAGCACCTCTATGGACCACGTTTCATCAATTTTCACACTGGATCCAAAGCTTCCTTTAGGACACCACTTGCAGGCCACATTTCATTATATTTTCAGACTAGACCCTTTCCATACTTTTAAACACAGTCAACCATGAAACAGATACATATAACTTACTGACAGATATCAGTAAACCAGCAGAACTGATCAGACATTTCTTACCACAGATTTCAGCAAACCCTAGTTTGCATACGCGCTTTCCTTTCACTGATGTCGCATATATACGCGCTTCTGTTCACTTCAACTAGTGTATACTTCTGTACATATTACTGATCTAATTTCATTGCGCATACGCGCTTTTTCTTCAGCGAATCCGCGTATATACGCGCTTCCACTTCGACGAACTAGCGTATGGTTCTTCAGACTTTTTATGTCATTGCAGTTCTTCACAACAAATACATCACTTCAGATTTTACCCTTTACCTCAGACAGATGTTCGCCTCATCACAGATCCAATCAATCCATAAACAGATCTAGCAAATACAAGTACATTTCAGATCTAGATCCCCTTCTTCATCATTGGTGCATCATTCATTCAGATCTATCATTCAACTGTAACCCTTTCCATTCAGATATACTTCAGAGAGAAGTATTCATTCAAGCTCAGACATCTTGCTCCCACACACATCATCTGCACAATGAATTTCTTCTCCTTATATAGGTTTACCCTTTTTCAATACCATGAGCCAAAACCACATTACATCCGATGGTATTCCTGGGCGAGGTCAATTAGACGAATCATTACCCAATACAATGGGTCTATACCATGGTGGTTACCCCTAGTTTTGCACTTTATGAGCGCTTTTTTCCCATACGCGACTTGGAACGTTGTTTCCCGCGTGCATACGCGACTTCCCCTAGACATATCTGCGTATGCCTTGAGACATACTCTTTTCACCACAGATTTAGCACCAGCTGAATTCCTTTCTTCATTGTCTTCTGTACTCACTGTAGATACATCAGAATTATTTCATCAAACCATATTCTATCAAGCACAACTTCATCAAGTAAGTTGCCATTATCTTCATCAAGTGGGTTGCCATTCAAGGACAACTCTCAGCATCATATTGCTAGCAAACATCATTTCATATCAGATTTACATCATTTAACAAGGCCATCAGGTCGATAACAACTTCATCAGGTGGTTTGCCATCAAGGACAACACATGTCAACAGTCGCATGTCTTCATCTTCATTTAGTGGGTTGCCATCAAGGACAACACTCTGCATCATATTTCCAACACTCCATGTTGACTGTGTTGTCTTTTCATGATCTGCATCATGTGTGAATGTAATGATCACCCTCTCCGTCATGTGTGCATTAAATGCACCACTCCTCCATCATCTCAGCATGAATGCTTAATGATCTTACATTTTATTCTTTCCATGATCTTAGTTGACTGTATCAACCTCCCTGATCTATCTCATTAATGAGACATGATCTCCACTCCTTTCACATTAATTATTTGCTCTACTACTCCATTATGTATATCTAGATCTGAAATATCCATATACACACATCAAAAGTGGATTTTATTCATCTTTGAGGACTATGGGTCCTCCACCCTTTTATTTACTTAATCAAGTAAGTTTATTAAGAACTCTAATATTCCAAATATCATGTAAAAATTTGGGAATATTACAATATGAGGAAGTTTGATGGCAATGATCTTGTAACATGGATACTACAGATGGAGCAATATTTTTATCCAAATCATGTGAAAAACACACAGAAGGTACACATTGCAACTTTACATCTAGAACAAAATACATTTGTATGGTATCGATGGCTTTTCTCCTGTAAAAAAAATGTCACTTGATCAATTTTTCTGGAGGAAATGATAGCACATTATGAGGATACGAAGAACAACACCTTATTTAGCCAATTGATAAATCTCAAACAAAAGGGTTTAGTTGTGGAGCACATTTAGGACTTCCAAAAATTGAATATGAGGGTAACTGATATTCCAGAGGAACATAGGATTGATGTCTTCATAGGGACTTTAAAGGATAAAATACAACATGAATTTTGTGTTTGGGAACCTGATTCATTGGAGAAGGCATTCAAATTGGTAATAAAATTTGAATAAAAAATTATGGCGACAAGGAAGCCTACCACTCACGTCTATAAATATGGAATTATTTCTACTCCTAGACTTCCACAACCTACAAGGTTGACACCACAACAATTGGAAGAAAAAAGAGAAAAATGGCTTTGCTACATTTGTGATATAATATACACTAAAGGTCATAAGTGTGCTGAGAAGAAATTATTTTACTTAGATTGTGAAGAGGAGGAAGAAAATGAACAAGAAACTTCAAAAGAAGGGGATATACACCAGGAACCAACCCTAGAAGAAGAAGAAATGAGTCCAACCATATCGTGTAATGCATTGGCAGGTATTACCACTCCTCAAACTCTCAAGATAGAAGGACATATCAAGAATAAAAAGGTAATAGTGTTGATTGATTCAGTTAGTACCCATAATTTTATTCATTGTAAGGTAGCCAAGTAATTGAATTGTTTCCTATACCCAGCACCAGAATGTCAAGTGATGGTTGCAAATGGAGGAACTATAAATTGCTCTAGAAAATGTCATAATATCAAGCTAACCATGGGGGAATATGTATTTTTTGGGTATGTGTTATATTCTTTCCATGACTAGCCCCACGCACTGTACGTTACGCCGGGCGTAGTAGGGGGGTCACAAGGGGGGAGGAAGCCCCCACTATTGGGGTCCGGGGCAACGCCCCGGCAAAAATTGTTTTGGTGTGCGGACCCACTCATAGGAGGACCCACCCATATTTTTTGCATGAGTTTGCACATGGTTTTGGGGTACGATGGCTTTCGGCCCCTAGTATTTTGTAGATCCGGTCAAGGGAAATACGTTTATGCTCTAATCCAGGGTTAATGGATTGGGGTTTATGTATGCTTCAGCATGTATATATATATGTTGTAACACTAAAAGGAATATAATGCAAAATAAAGCTAGTCGTCCCGATTTGGGATCCAGGGGAAAATCTCTGTGTTTGTCTGTTTTATGTTTTATGCTCTCGCTATTCTTTATTTTTTGTTATAAGGTTCGTGTGTAGATAATTTCTGTTCAAGGTTAAAACCTACATTTGGTATCAGAGTTGTTTCAGCTTCAAGGGGACGCCTTTGCTACTGAAGGTTTTTTTCTCGGGCCTGAGGTAGACCCTGTTCAGTGGGAGATCTGCGGGATCGATTCTTGCGGTGAAAGAATATGGCGAGCAACAGAAAGATAGAGATCGAGAAATTTAATGGTCATAGTTTGGAGTTGTGGAAGCTCAAGATGGAGTATCTGCTGGTGGATAAAGATCAATGGATCGTGGTAGATCTAGGCACTAAACCAACGACAATGTCAGATGAAGACTGGAAGAAACTGGATCGGAAGGCTAAGAGCACAATACGGTTGTGTGTCTTAGATTTAGTATTGTTGAATGTATCTGGGGAAGCATGTGGAAGTTAGATGTCTAGGAAAAATTGGAACTTTCAATGGTGGGAAGTCTCTGGTGAATAAGTTGTTCCTGCGGAAAAAGCTTTATAACTTGAGGATGAAGGATGGAGACTCGGTGACAGAGCATCTGAATGCCTTCAATACTGTGGTAAGTCAGCTGTCATCTGTTGATATTAAAATCTCAGATGAAGATAAGTGCATCAGTTTGTTGTGTTCTCTACTAGACTCGTGGGACAGTCTGGTTATTGCAATAGGTAGCAATACAACTACCTTGAATTTTGATGACATTGTCTCAGCCTTGCTGTCGGAGGAAATGAGACGGAGAAATATGGAGGGTCAGAATGGAGATGCCTTATCTGTACGAGGAAGGTCCCAGAACAGAAACAAGAATAAGGCTTCGAGTGGGAGATCTAAATCTAGAGGGAGATCTAAATCTCCTGGAAAGTTTGTAAAGGTGTGCTGGAAATGCGGAAAGGAAGGGCACTACAAAAAGGAATGCAGATCTAAAGCTCCTGAGAAAGGAAAGGGATCTGATGAAGGTCCTTCTGCAGAGGTAAAAACCACCTCGGATGAAGGTGGGGATGTGTATTTGGCTTCTTCTTCAAATACACATGTAGATCATGAGTCATGGTTGATTGACTCAGGTGCATCCTTTCACTTCACTCCCCATAGGGAATGGTTCTGCGAGTATGATAAATATGATGGCGATGTATTCCTAGGGGATGATAAGAAGGCTAGAATCGTCGGACGTGGAAAGGTCAAGCTGAAGCTACAAGGTGGAAGGATTAGAACACTTCCTGGTGTTCTGCATATTCCTACATTGGCCAGAAATCTTATTTCTGTAAGCAAGATGGATGATGTAGGTGTAAAAACAGTGTTCGAGAAAGATGCCTGCAAGATGGTTCGGGGAGCACTAGTATTAATGCGGGGATTTCGGACTGGAACTCTGTACAAGCTACAAGGTAGCACTATTATTGATGGGTGTAATAGTTATGTGGTTTCTGAAAGTGGAGCGGAAATCCTAGCTGTCTCTGGAGAAAATACCATGCTATGGCATCAAAGGCTTGGACATATTGGAGAGAAGGGCCTTCGGATACTACATAGAAACGGTATGGTAGAAGGTATTTCTAATTTCTCTCTGGATTTCGATTTCTGTGAACATTGTGTATATGGGAAGCAGAATCGGGTGAGTTTTCCTTCTGGTGCTAAGAGGGCGAGCAAGATATTAGAACTTGTGCATAGTGATGTGTTTGGACCTGTGTCAGTTCCATCACTGGGAAAGTCTATGTACTATGTTTCATTCATAGATGACTTCTCAAGGAATACATGGATATATTTCTTGAGGAATAAATCTAAAGTCTTTGACAGATTTAAAGAATTTAAGGCTCTGGTGGAAAACCAGACAGAGAAGAAGATAAAGGCGCTGAGGACAGATAATGGTGGGGAGTTCTGCAAGAAGGAATTTGAAGAGTTCTGTAAGAAGTGTGGTATAGCACGGCAGAAAACTACTCCATACACACCTCAGCAAAATGGAGTTGCAGAAAGAATGAATAGAACACTGATGGAAAAGGCAAGAAGCATGCTCAGTGGTACCGGGTTAGGACAAGAATTCTGGGCAGAGGCAGTGGAGACTGCATGTTACTTAGTTAATAGATCACCTTCATCAGCGTTGGAGGATAAGACCCCACATGAGGTATGGACCGGTAAGAAACCCTCTCTTTCACATCTAAGGGTATTTGGATGTGATGCATATGTACATGTTCCAAAGGAGAAAAGGACCAAGTTGGATAATAAATCTGAAAGGTGCATCTTTATTGGGTACAAGGATGGTTTAAAAGGTTAGAAGCTTTAGAACCTGGAAACAAGGAAGGTTGTGTATAGCCGAGATGTGGTTTTTAGAGAGGTGAAATGTGTTGTTACACATGAAGTCATACCAAAGGAACCTGAGAAGATATAGTTTGAGCTAAAGGAGGATGAATCAGACTCTACAGCAAAAGAAGATTCATAAGAGGAAGAGCCACAAACTCCAGCTTTGAGAAGATCAGTTCGGGAAAGAAGGCAACTAGAAAGGTATAGTCCATTTTCTTTTTGTTCAGGTTTTTCCTTAACTATAACTAATGATGACCCAAGAACTTTCAGGGAGGCAGTAGATTCCGAGGATAGAAAACTCTGGAAGGAGTCCATGGTTGATGAAATGGCATCCTTGCACAAAAATGAAGCATGGGATCTGGTGGAGTTGTCGGCTGAAAGGAAGCCCATTGGGAGAAAATGGGTGTTTAAGAAGAAGATGAATGTAGAAGGCAAGGTGGAGAAATAAAAAGCTTGGTTGGTAGCAAAAGGTTATTCCCAAGTGTCGGGAATTGATTTTGGTGATATTTTTTCTCCTGTTGCCAAAGTTACTTCTATTAGATTACTTTTATCTATTGCTGCTGCATTTTATTTTGAGATAGAACAGATGGATGTGAAGACATCATTTCTTCATGGGGATCTAGAAGAGGAGATCTACATGAAGCAACCTGAAGGCTTTATGGTGAAGGGTAAGAAAGAACTGGTGTGCAGGTTGAAGAAGTCTCTGTATGGGTAAAATAGTCACCAAGGATGTGGTATCAGAAATTTGATACTTATATATGGGGACTTGGCTTCACTATAAGTAAGGAGGATCAATGTGTTTATTTTAAATTAATTGGTGACCGTGTTATTTATTTGGTCTTGTATGTGGATGATATGTTGTTGATTGGAAATGAAAAATAAATTATCCAAGATTTGAAGACCCAACTGTTCTCCAAATTCGACATGAAGGATCTTGGTGCTGCAAACTATATTTTGGGCTTGAAAAATAAGAGAGATCAGACAAAGAGGAAGCTCTGGTTCAACCAGAGGAAGTATGTCGAGACTATATTGCATAGGTTCAATATGCAGGATAGTAAAGCGGTGAATGTTCCTATTCCTGTAGGTGTAAAGTTGTCTGCTGAACAGTGTCCCAAGACACAAGAAGAAGCAGAGGATATGTCTCGTGTTCCATATGCAAGTGCAGTGGGTAACCTGATGTATGCAATAGTCTGTACTAGACCAGATTTTTCACATGCAGTGGGAGTATTGAGCAGGTTTATGTCAAACCTAGGGAAGGCATTGGGTTGTTAGTGAAGCAAGTTTTCGGATATTTACGTGTACTTAGTGATTATGGCTTGTGCTACCACGAGAGAAGACCAAGATTGGAAATAATGTTGGACATTCATGGTTTGTTGATGCGGATTGGGTTGGAGATGCGGACAAAGAATATCTACAAGTGGGTATGTGTTTAGCCTATTTGGAGGTGCAATCGGTTGGATGAGTAAAGACGATGCAGCGGTAATCACACCAGCTACGGAGGCGGGGCTCTGTAGCCACTCATGCAAGCGAGAGCGGTTTGGGGCTGCGAGAGATTGTGTTCAAGTATGGGGTTAGACCTGACAAGCTATAAGGATAGACTATGATAGCCAAGTACGATTTTCTTGGCTAAGAACCCTGCTTACCATTCAAATACAAAGCACATTGATGTTCAATATCACTTTGTTAGAGATATGGTTGATGCTAAAAGGTTGTTGCTGGTAAAGGTGGACACTTTGAAGAATGTTGCAGATGCATTGACGAAGTCTGTGAGAACTCAGAATTTCTCTTGGTGTAGAGAAACAATGGATGTTGAAGAATTGGCCCAATGAATAAGCTCTCCTGTGGCCCCCTGTGGAAAGAAAACAACAAGTGGGAGAATGTTGGGTATGTGTTATATTCTTTCCACGACTATTTACGGCGTACATTTACCCGAGCGCGGCGGGGGGTCCACGAGGGGGAAAGCAAGCCCCACTATTCGAGGTGGGGCGGCGCCCCGCCAAGGTGTTTTGGTGTGCGGACCCACTCATAGGAGGACCCACCCATGTTTTGTGCATGAGTTTGCACATGGTTTTGGGGTACGATGGTTTTCGGCCCCTGGTATTTTGTAGATCCGGTCAAGGGAACTACGGTTATGTTCTAATCCAGGGTTAATGGATTGGGGTTTATGTATGCTTCGACATGTATATATGTGTGTTGTAACACTAAGAGGAATATAATGAAAAATCAAGCTGGTCGTCCCGATTTGGGATCCAGGGGAAAATCTCTGTGTTTATCTGTTTTATGTTTTATGCTCTCGCTATTGTTTATTTTCTGTTATAAGATTCGTTTGTAGATAATTTCTGTTCAGGGTTAAAGCCTACAGTATTGAATAGTCCAATGCTTTCCATTCCAATGGGAGGTGTTGATGTTGTACTAGGAGTACAATGGTTACAATCTTTGGGGACGGTATCTTTTAATTTTCAAGAACCTTTCTTGAAAATTTTTTCAGAAGGAAAGGAAGTCAAATTACAAGGTATTGCAGGGAAGCCGAGAAAGATAATAAGCTATAATTTCATGAAAAATATTCTGAAGAAAGAACAAAGAGGCGTAATTGCACAATTATGCTCACCATAAGTTGCAACATCAAAATCATTGATTTCTCCATATCTCCAAAAAGTCTTGAAAAATCATTCAAAGGTGTTTGAAACTCCCAGAGGACTCCCACCTATTCATGATCATGATCATGCTATTCAGTTGATTCCACAAATTTTTCCTCCAAACATCAGGCCTTACAGATATCCTTATGTCCAAAAGAGTGAAATTGAACATATGATTACAAAAATGTTAAAGGATGGTATAATTCAACCTAGTCAAAGTTCTTTCTCTGCTCCAGGTAGTATTGGTGCACAAGAAGGATAGATCATAGCGCATGTGTCTGGATTATAGGGAGCTCAATAAGCTCACTATTAAAGATAAATTTTCCATTCCTATGATTGATGAATTATTGGATGAATTACATGGAGCAATTTATTTTACCAACTTGGATCTTCATTCAGGATATCATCAAATTAGAATGAAGATGGAAGATATTCCGAAAATAGAATTTTGAACTCATGAGGGTCATTGTGAATTTTTGGTCATGCCTTTTGGCCTTACCAATGCACCTTATACATTTCAAGGGTTGATGAAATCCATTTTCAAACCCTTCCTTAGAAAATTTGCGCTAGTATTTTTTGATGATATACTAATCTATAGTAGATCTTGGAAGGATCATGTTCAACATGTTGACAGGGTGCTAAAACTATTGGAGGAGAAACAATTGTATGAAAAAAAATTCAAATGTTTCTTTGGAGTACAAGAGGTGGAATATCTGGGTCATATTTTATGACATGAGGGTGTTAAGGTAGACCCTAACAAAATTAAAGAGATTAAGGAATGGAAATTCCCCACAACCATAAAGCATTTGCAAGGATTTCTCAAGTTAACACGGTATTATCGCAAGTTTGTTTAGAATTATGGGAGAATAGAAACACCTCTAACAACATTATTGAAGAAAGATGTATTTTCATGGACTCCTTGAGCAACTAAGGTGTTTGAACATCTTAAATAGGCAATGTGCCTAGCACCGGTATTAGCTACACTAGACTTCACAAAAACCTTTATTGTTGAATGTGATGCCTCAAGAAATGGAATTGGTGTTGTTTTAATGCAATAAGGAAGACCCATTTCTTTTGAAAGTCGTCTAATCAAATGAAATTATCTACAAAAAGCTATTTATGAGAAGGAAATGTTGGCAATACTACATGCACTAAATAAATGGTGACCTTAACTAATGGGAAGACACTTCAAGGTAAAAACTGATCGTGATAGTCTTAAACAATTTTTGGAACAAATAATATCTTCAGAAGAGAAGAAAAAATGGGTCACAAAGATGTTGGGTTATGACTTTGAAATCATCAACAAAAAAGGGAAGCTAAATGTTGTCGCAGAAGCACTCTCAAGAAAGGATGAAGAGGTGGAATCATTGCTTTGTGCCATTTCTATTATCTAACCATATTTGATAACCAAAGCAAGGGATGAATGGAAGAAGGACGAAGAAGTGTGGACACTCATTCAAAAGTTGCAGCAAGATCCTAGTACATCTGATACATTTAGTTGGAAAAATGACTCCTTATGGTGCAAAGATCGCTTATATATTTGTAAGAATTCCCAACTAAAACAAAATATTCTTTTGGAATTGCACACTTCTCCTTTAGGAGGACACTCAGGATTCTTAAAAACTTACCATAGGGTGAAGAAATAATTTTTTTGGGATGGCCTTAAATCTGATATTCAAAATTTTGTGGCAAAATTTTTGGTTTGCTAGCAAAATAAAGTTGAGACAATTAAGACCTCGAGTCCTCTATAACCTTTATCCATTCCAAGTCAATGTTGGGAGGATATGTCAATGGATTTTATCACAGGTTTACATAATTCCGAAGGAAAGAGTGTCATCGTGGTGATGTTGATAGACTTACCAAGTATGCACACTTTTGTGCATTATCTCATCCATTTAAAGCAAGTACAGTTGCTACTGAATTTATGGAAACAATTCAAAAGCTACATGGAAACCCAAAGATTATTGTAAGTGACAGAGATCCCAATTTTAATGGAAATTTTTCGATAGAATTATTTTCTTGTTTCGGTACTCAACTAGCTCATAGATCATCTTATCATCCTCAATCCGATGGTCAAACTGAGATAGTGAATAAATGTTTGGAAGGATATCTTTGTTGTTTTGTATCTGATAAGAAAAACCAATGGGTCAAGTGGTTACCTCTTGCTGAATGGTGGTATAACACTTCCTTCCATACTACAACAAAAATGACCCCATTTATGGCACTTTATGGATATCATCCACTGTCCATCACATCATATTTAAGAGAAAATTCTAAGGTTCAAGCAGTGGAAGATCACATCGAGCATCAACAAGAAGTTCTCCAACTCTTAAATGATAACCTAAATTTGGCACAAAATTGAATGAAACAATAAGCAGATCAACTTCGCAGCGAGAGTAGTTTTGATGTAGCAGAGTGGGTATTTTTATGGCTACAACAATACAAAAAAATGTCCCTCAAGCAAGCTAAGAAGGCTAATAAATTATCGCCAAAGTACTATGGTCCTTACAAGGTGTTGCTAAAGATTGGTACTATGGCATACAAATTGGAGCTTCCTGCTTCTTCGCGAGTGCATCCAGTTTTCTATGTTTCATGCTTAAAGAAGGTTATAGGTGAAAAAATTCCAATTCAAACAATATTGCCAAAACTTGATGAGGAAGGAAAAATCATATTGGAACCTGAAGCAGCCACAGAAACAATAACTCAACAACTACTAAATCGATCAATTTCATAGTATCTCATCAAGTGGAAGAACTTACCCATTGAATATTCTACATGGGAGGATGATAATTTTATACGAAAGCATCCGGAGCTACTCAAGCATTGAGGAAAACACTTTTTTGAATGAGAGGGGCATGTTAGGTCCCTATATTACTAGTATAGTCCCTTATTGTTGTTAGTGTAACCCCCTTATTGTTATTGTTGTACACATGTAACCCTAATATTGTTATTATTTTTCCCTTACATTATTATTATTAGGCCGGCTAGGATTATATTATGATTCCATGGACTCCTATATATATAAGGAGGTTTTGTCATTTGTGTCATCCAAGAATTGTTAATTGATGTAATGTATTGTAGGTTTCCCCCTCAAAGTGGTTGATTTCTAAGGTGTTGATCTCTCTTTTCTTCTATTTTGGAGCTGGTTTCATAACATTTTAATGTAAGAAGTAAGACCCATTACTTTTGAAATAAATCCAATCATAGAAAGTATTTAAAAAAAACTATTTATGAGAAGGAAATGTTGGCAAGACTACATGCACTAAAGCAATGGTGACCTTACCTAATGGGAAGGCACTTCAAAGTAAAAACAAATCATGATAGTCTAAAATAGTTTTTGGAACAAATACTATCTTTAGAAGAGCAGGAAAAATGGGTCACAAATATGTTGGGTTATGACTTTGAAATCATCTATAAAAAAGGGAAGTAAAATTTTGTTGTAGATGCACTCTCAAGAAATAATGACGATGTGGAAGCATTTCTTTGTGCCATTTCTATTATCCAAACAGGTTGGATAACTAAAGCAAGGGATGAATGGAAGAATGACAAAGAAGTGTGGGCACTCATTCAGAAGTTGCAGCAAGATCCCAGTACATATGCCCAGTACATTTGATACATTTAGCTAGAAAAATTATTCATTGTTGTACAAAGATGGCCTTAAATTTTATATTCAAATTTTTTTGGCAGAATGTTTGATTTTCCAACAAAATAAAGTGGATACAATTAAGGCCCCAGGTCTATTAAAATGTTTATCCATTCCAAGTAAACGTTGGGAGAAGGTTTCAATGGATTTTATCACATGTTTACCCAAGTCCGAAGGAAAGACTGGCATCATGGTGGTAATTGATAGACTTACCAAGTATGCACACTTGTGTGTATTATCTCATCCATTTAAATCTAGTACATTTTCTACTACATTTATGGAAAAAAAATCAAAAGCTACATGGAAACCCAAAGATTATTGTAAGCGACAGAGATCCCATTTTCACTGGAAATTTTTGGATGGAATTATTTTCCTATACGAGTACTCAATTAGTTCATAGCTCATATTATCATCCTTAATCTGATGGGAAAACTAAGATAGTGAAAAAATGTTTGGAAGGATATTTTTGTTTCTTTGTATCTGATAAAAAAACACAATGGGTCAAGTGGTTACCTCTGGTTGAATGCTGGTATAACACTTCCTTCCATACTACAGCAAAAATGGCCCCATTTATGGCATTTACTGGATATCATCCACCATCCATCACATAACCTTTAAGAGAAAATTCTAAGGTTGAAGTAGTGGAATATCACATCAAGCATCAAAAATAAGTTCTCCAACTCTTAAAGGATAAATTCACTTTGGCGAAGAATCAAATGAAATAATAGACATATCAACATCACAACGAAAGAAGTTTTGATGTAGGCTACTAGGTATTTTTACGGCTAAAAACATACAAACAAATGTCCCTCAAGCAAGCTAAGAAGGATAATAATTTATCACCAAAGTACTATGGTCCTTACAACTTGTTGCAAAAGATTGGTACTTTAGCATACAAATTGGATTTTCCTACATCTTCCCAAGTGCACCCAATTTTCCATGTTTCACGATTAAAGAAGGTTATAGGTGAAAAGCTCCCAATTCAAAAAATATCTCTAGAACTTGACAAGGAAGGAAAATTCATATTGGAAAGTAGTCATGGAAACAAGAACCTGACAGCTACGAAATCGATCAATTTCAAAGTATCTCATCAAATGGAAGAACTTACCTGCTGAACATTCCACTTGGGAGGATGAGAATTTATACAAAAGCATCCATAATTACTCAAGCATTAAGGAAAACACTTTTTTGACGGAAAGGGGCATGTTAGGCCCCTATAATAGTAGTTTAGCCCCTTATTTTTATTGTTAAGGTAGCCCCCTTATTGTTATTGTTGTGCTCATGTAGTCCCCATATTGTTATTATTGTGCCCCATAGAAGCCCACTATTGTTATTGTTGTTCCCTTACATTATTATTTTTATTTAGGCTCTGATTATATTGTGACCCCTTAGAATCCTATATATAGAAAGGAGGTCTTCTCATTTGTATCATCCAAGAATTGTTCATTTATGTAATGTAAAGGAGGTTTCCCCCTTGAAGAGGCCAATTTCTAAGTCGTTGACCTATCTTTTCTTATATTTTGTGATTTGGTTGTAACATGTTGAGCCTTAGATCCAAGTTCCATAGTTTGCATTCATCTTCAAATCATAATTTTCAAACACGTTATGTTTCTAGAACTCCTAAGTGTCAAATCCAAGTTTCAAAGTTGGTGGTCAATATTAAACCACCATTTAGTAGAATATTTTGGCTTCCAGTAGCCTTTTGGTTTGTGCTCTTCCCAAAATGAGAGAATTTAGAGAGTACATTCAACTATCGGCAGTCATCCTTATCTCTTTACTTTGACTCACAAGAACCCCTTCAAATAAAGAGGGGATTGTCATACACCTAATATATTAGGGCTATGGTAAGGAATATGAACCATCATTGGGAGTTCAGGAAACCTTAGAGGATCAATCCAAAACCATGTATTTATATGTAGACCATTTTAATGAAAAATAATTCATAATTATCATTCCTTCTATTGTACACAATCTAATAGAATCCTCGAGCACAAGTTTTTTATTGATATATGTTGTGTTTTAATAATTTTAACTTGTTAATTTTTTAATAAATTTGATATGTTTTATTAGTAATAATATTCTATGTCCTTAATTAATTTGCAAATTTATATAAAACCAAATTGAAATTGGCATCCTAAATTTTCTTCTAAGCACTTGTATATCAGTGTCCCTGGATTTGATTAAGACCTATGTAGCAGAAGATTCATTTGGGTCTATCCCCATTCTAATTATAAACTTCTCTAAGTAATTAATCTTCATTTTTTTGGTTCTTGTTACAATTTTCTCCTGCTCCAATTGATTGGTAACTTTTGTAACTGGTGTTCCCAACTTGGAAGCATTGATAGTAGTACTTGTCAATCTTATAAAGATCATTTCTCTAGTTTGACAATGTAATTCCTTATGTTCCACTAGATGTATTTCTTCAAATCAATAGTGAACTTTGTTGTCCTATAATCTTTTGTCGTCTTGATAGCTTGCACTTTAGGTTCCAAAACTTCCATGTTTAGTTGTCCCTTCTCATAATCCAAGGCAGATAGTAACCTTGTTTTTGAAGAACCTGATCCTTGCTTCCATAGCTTTATATAGGCATTATATTTCATCTTCAAATTATTTTTCTTAATTTCCATAAACTAAGAATAAAATTTTCATGCTTGCCTCTTGAAGGTGGCATTCAATAAGATTATGTTTCTTGAACCATAGAAGTTGTTGGAAAGAGTTCCCAGTCAAATGTGGTCTCACTTGTTGTAGCTTCCTCTATGTTTGAATTTGAAACTGAGACCACCTCTTCTTAGAAATCTTGGATTTCTCTACAACCTTTTTTCATCGTCCTATTTTTATAAAACTGAGCAAGATTTTCATGTTTCTTTAAATCTTCTCTTGAGCTCTTTTTCCTTTGATTTTGGTTTATCCAAAATATTTAGTTGTGAGGTTTGGCCTACTTCTTGGTTAGTGTGAGTAGTCTAGATTGGATATTTCACCCAAACATGTATGTTTGAAAATTGTTCAATCTTTGGTTTTGGAATAATTTTATAAGGAGATAATCCTTGTTTCCCTCTCCTTTCTGATATGATTTTTTGAGGATCATATTTCCAGACTTCTCCTTGGATAAATTTCATCAGTTTTATCATCTCCTCGACATATTGTAATGTTTCTTTTATGTTGATTAAGGAAGGTACGACCTCTTTCTTCAATTTGAACATAGCTAGACAATTTTTGACACAAAATGAATATGATCCAAGTTGAGGCTATTTCTGATATACTCTAATGAAAATATCCTCATAGGTAAGAAAATTGGAAGCCCGTAAGGAGTTAGTTCACAACCATAGATTCCAATTTCTGTAAAATCCTTAAACAAATACCAACCACCATATTTGGTATCAGGGATGAGTTTTATAATATTTTTGACTTCTAGAAACATTCTAGGAGTAAAATCATCAAATAGTAAATTTTATGCAACTAACAAAAATTATTGACAAAGTCAACAATAACCAAATTCAGGGGATGTTTTCTTACCACCAAAGTCCAGTGAATTACCAAGAAAACATTTCCATTATAATATTTAATATGGAAACACAGATTTCAAAGCTTATTCGCCTAAAAATATAGAAAAGGATATACAAAGACTAACTAGTACCTAAACTATTTGGTTAGACCATAATGGGCTAATTGAACATTGATGACATCAGCCAAAGACTAATTGAACTAGAACCTAACAAAATTATTTTTGGCTAGTGAAAGAAAAGTTAGAAACCTTAATACAGTATCATTTATAGACTTGCCCTCATCATATCCTAATAAACAAAAAATAATTGATACATTTTTCCTTGACATTTCGGGGAATATGCTAGAGGGATAAGGAGGGGATTTCTATTGTAATTAAGTATTCAAAGGAAACAAAGAATCAAGGAAAATATCCTTTTCTTCATAGGTTAACTTGTTATAATACTAACTTAAGAAATATTTGTTCATAGGTTAGGTTTGATTTGGAATTACTATCTGAAGCATTACTTGAATGGTTGTAGGGTTGATATAGAAAATGGTTACTCCATTTTTATAATAGCTTGTTTATTGGCAAGGTAGTGTTCAACACACCAGGAAATAAATTATGGGTAAGGGTATGTTTTGGGAATTATGAATTGTGCCAAATAATACTCCCTTACCAACATGTTGATCTTTAAAACACTAGAAATCCCACTCCCTAAGATCATAGAGGTCGAATTCACACCGAGTTTCATGTGAATATGCTTCCTTGTTTATAAATGGTAGATATTTAAAGTTAAAAATATGGGAAGAGTCTGAAGTTTGGGGCTTTGTCACTTTAAACTTAATTTTAAATAAAATGTAAATAAGGTAGGATTTTAAGGTTTACCTCGTAATCAGTTACAATTGTATGTGTGGGATTTGTACGCTATCGAACGATATTCGGGAGACAAACTACATGGTGCACATTAAGGATAATGACACAAAGAAACTCGTTTTTCCTTTTAACGGATATCTTATTCATTGAAACACGCAACAAAATTTGATTGGACATAAACTTTTTATTTTGAAAAATATTACAAAATATTACTGATTTGTTATGTTGACATTGTTCACACATTCTTGACATGTGGATCAACACTTCTGCACCATTTGGGTTACAACCAAAGTAGTTATTAAATTACATATCCACCAGTGCACCTATGTCATTGGTCGATGTGACACTTTTTTGTCCAACAAGAGTTCCACAAGTCATTTCTCATGTAGTATTGGGGGGGTGTGATGGTGGATTTGAAAACTTGACAGGATGATATGGTTTTCTAACTAACATGTGTCCTTGGAACCATCCCCCTCCCCCCCATGGTGCACTCAAGGGCCCCAATATAAATTTTATGTCATTGAAAAAAATAATATCGACAATGCACTCCCAAAGTTGCATGAAGATTAATGATGGATTGAAGAGTGAAAAATATGCCCTTTTAATAATAATTTTTTTTTTGTTTAAATAATTAAACAAGCCAAAAATCATTGTAATGAACTAAAAAATCATTATTGTTACAATAACTTCAATGGTTGTTTAAGTTCCTCTATTGATTAGTACTAAATATCTTCCATGGAAGAGAAATATGGTTGATGTTCTCAGTAGTAAGAACCTATGGTGGATGGTTAGTTATGAAAAAAAGAAACTTTTTTATGCTAAAAAAATTGGCTATATGGGAAGAACATTGTAAATAAGAAAGAGGACTCATTAGTCGAACTATCTTAGAAAATATATAGGAACATATGGCAGTTGAAGGTTACTTTGTTGAGATGTGGAAAAATTTAGCTTTTGTGTATGACAAGATTGGTGATGTTACTACTTAATCTCTAAAAAATAAGATTGTTGATCCACTTCAACAAGAATTCATTACCTTGCAATCTATTGTTTCTTAGTTGCATACAGAGCAAGAAGGATTGATAACACAGTATAAATATTTGAAGGAATATTAGGACTCCTTGTTGATAGACTCATTGTTGATACAACTAAATAAAAAGGATGAAATCATCTGAAACATACAAGACTACAAACATGACCTTGAGTTGGAAGTTAGTTTTTTGCACAACGTTAAGAAGAATACTAATGATGTTGACAAACTATAATTGTATACTAATGATATTTCTTGTATTCTAATTTATTATAAGACTAATAATGTTGATATTTATATTTCATCATATTTTTATTGGCTAATAATCATGTTCTTTTCCCTAGCTTTAAAAAACATGCTACAGGCATCAGGTCATGACTATTGAGCAAGATGAACTATACTGGAGGTGGACTTGGGGAGAATGGACAATGCATTGCTAATCCTATATCCCTTTAGATACATGCATCTAGAGAAGGTCTTGGATATAATAGTACTACTCTTGCCTCATTTCCTAAATCTAGTCATGATGAATCTTAGCAAGTTTTAGAAGAGATTCCATCTATATTTGACTACATTGAGCAGACTTATAATGAGATGATTGACCATGGTGTTCCATACTTCCTTAGAATTATTACTGATGAACAAGGTTATTTTACTCTTACAGATAAATCAAAACCAAATCCTGCATCTATGCCATATCATCATTCCTCATAAGAATCAAAATAATTTACTGAGGAATCAAAACTCTTAGAAACATGAAATTTATGCTTTCAAACATTTGTAGCGAAGACATGAAAGGAAATACTATGGACCAGAGCCAACTATCAAGGTAGATAATGGATGGAGTGATGAAATGTCATGGAGGGAATTTCATATATGCTTGAGTACTTCATATAGTTTTGTATCATCCACTATTATTTGGAGATATAGTTCTATAAATTATTTTGTTTGATCAACATTAATGGTAACAATGTCTAAACTTCTTCAATAATATTGCTTATTTCTAGTGACAATGCTTAGACTTCTTCGGGAAATTTCACTGTTCAAACTTCCTTAGAAGTGTTGCTTTGTTACTGGTGGAAATGTCCAGGCTTTCTCATAATTATCTCTTGTTACTGGTGCTAGTATTCAAACGTCTTCAAGGGTGTGGTTTACTTCCTCATAAGTGTTTCTTTGTTACTAGTGATAATGTTCAGACTTCTTAAGAAGTGTTTCTCATTTCTTGTGACAATGTTTAGAATTCTTCTTCATAAAATCCATGATGGAGATGAAGTGTTTACAGATTTGAAAGTTCTTGGGAATATGGGAAGGGATGGACCCCTTAATCAGATTTTTTTGGTCAATTTGTACTTTTTTTTGACCTTTTCTACCTTATAGAAACCTTCATAATCATCCTTTCTACATAATGTTTTCATATTCCACATGAATATTTTATATCTAAGCTAAAAAATGTTATACAATGGTAATAAGTACATTATTATATGTTTATTTTTTTTCTTTGTAAAATAAGGCTAATATGTAAGTATTGCAAAAATTGACAATGTATGTAGCTCGTATATTAATCTGTAGTAGAATCCAAGGTTGGCATAACTCTTGAAGCAATGAAGTCGAATGAATCACATGGACGGGTGGAGAAAGAATCCAATATCATGATCCATCCATCTGGCATGTCAAAGAAGAGAATCATCATAGTGGCATAGTCAAAACTTCGGTCAACCCATCACATGGAACAAAGCACATAGATAGATTACACCAGGACTATTGTGTGGCAGAGCTATCAACATCAAGTGAATGAGATATCTTTATGGATCAAACATGCTAAGGAATATAACAATTATGTATTACATGTCCATATGCATACATTGATTTTAAAACAACATAGAGATTAAATCTAAAAATTAGAAAATGTGCACTTAATCATCATCCTCATTCTGATCTATAGCATTTTTATTTTGAGTTTGTTATTTCAAAAACAATATAAATTGACCTCATTGGGAAGAGCGAAGGAAAATAGGCACATACTTAAGCTTGAGTTAATGTATACATTGTTTCCTTTGATATAATCAGATATTTCTTTTACTTACATTGTGTGCATTCATGAGTAATTTATATCAATTGAAGTAGAGTTTTTTCATTTCTTCAAGATTTGTGTGATCACCTGGAGGGCCCCCTTGTGGATGTATGAGTTGTTTGTAGTAGAAATATTTCATTGTCTTGTAGTACACATGTTTTGCATTTGAATTTTGATGCTTAAATGTTTACGTTGTTTTGTTTCAGCACTATGATAGATACTTTTTTTTAGGTTTCTAATCATTACTCTGTTCTTTTCCATATTGCAATCAAACATTTGTAAAACAACAAAAGATTTACATTGTCAACATTTTCATTTGTGCATCGAAGGATTTCCATTGAACTAGATTCATGCTTGCCAGGATATCATTTACAAAGCTCTCATAGCTCGAGTTTATTGTTTTCTCAAGTAGACAGATTTCAATGCTTTTGTATATTAAAATTACCTACTCTCTTAGAATAATTTATATGATTTTATAGATCAATATTTCAGCATATTTCATAGATTTAATTTGAAATTTTAATTCTTAGATCAAAATTCCATGCTTTCATAGACTAAGAGTTCCTTCTTTCCTAAAATATTTTTCGAATACTTACTTAACATAAATTCCCTTGCTTTCCTATAATAGTTTTTGAATGATTTCTTAACATAGATTTCCATGATTTCCTAGAATAAATTTCCTTATTTTCATACAATAGTTTTAAATTCTTTCTTCGAATAAATTTCTTGCTTTTCATCGGATATATTTCCATGCTTTCCTAGAGAAAATTTATTTCTTTTATAATATAGATTTATATGTTTTTTTTTTTTTTTTTCTGAATAAGTCTACTTCTATATTGATACAAAAAGATTACAAAGAGGCTGAGGCCTCAGAATGGCTAGCCCAGTGATGAGGCATTCTTGCATTACATTGCGGAACATTGACATAAAAAGACCACGACTGTTTACTAGCTGTGAATACACTGGTGACCAGGACCTTGTATGACTTGTTAAACAACTGATACTTGTGTCTGTAATGTTGTCTGGAATGGAGGACTCTTTTCGACATACAAGACCACAACAGACACTTCCCAAAGCAAAAATTACAAACAGTTTTAGTGAAGCACTGGAACGCTGTCCGAGGGACAGTTACATGTATAGTAATACTTGGAAAACAGTAGCTGGGAGACCATTGATATGTCGATAGAGAATGACAATCTAAATGCTACAAAAGACTGTAGGAAAGAAGGAGAGTGAACCCCTTCTTGATACCTGTAATCAAAAACTGGTGAGCATAATCCATTAATCTTCATTGATGGGCGAGGGCGCTTCTTCCACCACTGGGCATGCATACGGGTTGAAATCCTCATCAGCTGGAGGAGAAGGAACTTTGCCCGAGAAGCCACTGCCTGAAGGAGCGCTGGGCCCAGCTTGCTGAAGCTCGAACTGAGAGGCAATAGCACCCTGAACACTCTGCATACTGACGCCAGGAGGACAGAACATAATTTTGTCCTCAGAAGCTGGAACAATTCCAGAGGGCAGAACCTGAGCATTCGTGTTGGGGGCCGAGGGCAGAACCTGAGCAGTCAGGTTGGTCCTTAGCTTGATGGAAACAGAGGCAATGTACTCATGCTGATTGAGGGAGCAGGGGTATATGAAACGGGTGGAGTGAAAGTGAGCATGGGAGGAGAGGCGGACTTGCGCCGCAGAGGTGGAGGGATTGCTACCACGACCACAACCCCTTCCTCTTCTGGAAGCAGCAGCGCGACCTTCACCGGGGTCAGAGAAATCCGACGAAGAGGCAGGGGAGGGAGACGCAAGCGGCCTGATGACTTGCCCATGAGAGGAGTCACGCCTGCTGGTCATTCTTGGTCTCAATCGAGGCATTGTGATCTTGGCAGGGCGAAAAAACGAGATAGGGAAGGTGAACGAGTTTAGAGGCGGACTGAAAACAAAGGAGGAGCCACGGAAGTTGCAAAACGGACCAGAGGAGACGTGAATGCCCAGAGAAAGCTGAAAGCAGCAGCTCAAACGACACCATTTCCCTGTACTGGTGCATAGCCAGGGCTCATTATTAACCTGATAACAACAAGAATTCAGAGGTAAGACGCAAATGATCGACGGAATGGGCGCCATAGCACTGAGGTGGTCGAGAAAACGAGGCGGAGTAATCTGCATTGATGCAGCATTAACTATGTAAGCCTGCGAAATTAACTTGTGCTTTGAATGCGGAGGAATGGCGGTGGTGGTAGACCACGTGTCCAGCCACCTCCCCGTCAGCAAATTAAACATTATCACGTACACCCGCATCCGGGATAGATTTATATGTTTTCTTAAAGTAAAACTTCCATTCTTTCAAAGACTAAATTTTTGTGCTCTCATAAAATAAACTTTCATGCTTTCCTAGAATAGATTTATATTATTTCATAGATTAGATTTATATGTTTTCATAGAATAAATTTCCTAACTTTATAGATTAAACTTCTAAAGATTTCATTTGCTTCCTTAGATTAATGTTTCTAATGCTTTATCAGATAATATTTTCATTCATGTCAATTTATTTCCATTAGAATTGAAAGCTAAATTCCTAGCATGCAATTTGTCGTATAATTTATAATGTTACCTACTCGGATTGATAATTTAATGTAAGAAAATTTAAAGCATAATTAAATTGACCAACATTTTTGGCGCCATTGTTGGGGAAGTATACATAGGATTTAGCTTTTGATTTGGATTTCTCTATAATTTACGCAACTCCAGATAGAATAAATGGTAATACAAGAGGTAAGAAGGTCATGCACATCACATTTTGAGGTTCCTCCGAACCATAGTTGTTGAATTGAATTTCTTTCTTAGTTTCATCATTTTTTTTAGTTACAAATTTAACTTCTTTCGTTAAAAAATGCATGTATAGAGTAATATATTTTAGAGGTAGATTCATCAAATGAATAACTTTATTTCCAAAACCACCTAATACCCCCACAAGATTATG
This sequence comes from Pinus albicaulis, assembly GCA_034641835.2. Taxonomy (NCBI): domain Eukaryota; kingdom Viridiplantae; phylum Streptophyta; class Pinopsida; order Pinales; family Pinaceae; genus Pinus; species Pinus albicaulis. The sequence goes on from CM076571.1 coordinate 660,999,338, forward strand.
TGGTTCGATAAGAACCACATCACCATCCACATCACGAAATCCTACATTTGCAATAAGAAGAAGATATCCTGAGGTACAAAGATCTGAGATCGGAACAAGAGAGGAGCCAACTTCTTCAACGGAAGTAGTAGTAGATGAACCAACATCTTCAAATGAGGCAATCATATTTCTTTCTAGTTCAACGGGAGAGAAAATTGTGGCACAAGATTGAGATACCTACTAAAGGATAATAAGAGGAAGAAAAAGAAGGAATATTCTTAGAAGAACCAAAAGAAGGGAATCCAATTAAATAACCTTATTACATTATTTATGAGGAATTGATGGCAGAAGGTGAAGGAGAAGTATTTCCTCCTCTCGATGGACATGCAATAATATTAGGAGGAGGATGAGGTGAAAGACCACCACTTGGTGGTGGCAAAGGAGGAAGAATAAAACCTCCTAGAGGTGGAAGAGGTGATAGGGGAGGTAGAGAAAGAGGTGAATATGGAGATGATGACAAGGAAGGATAAGGCTTATATATTTCCCATCCAAGATACTAATATGAATGTTAACATGAAGAATATCTCTCCATCTGTTCTTCCAAACTTCCAAAATATGAGATCAAAAGACCTGAAAACTTTTCTTTTCAAATTTGAAGTACTTTGTAGAAACTATGATTATTTACAAAACGCTCAAAAATTGAAATTGTATCTAGAATCATTGAAATATGGACCTCTTAAATGGTTTATGGGACTAGGTACTAAATTTTTAAGATCATGGGATGATATGAGACAACGATTTTTAGAAAAATATAAAGACTATTGTATACAACATGATCTTAAAGAGAAAATATTTAAAATGATCCAAAAAGAAGATGAGAATACTAAGGAATTGTATAAATATTTGTATATAATGTTAAAAGGGAAAATTTACATAAACTAGGATTCGGTACACTAAAAACCCTTTTACTTAGAGAAATCAAGGATGAGTGGATTGATCTCCTTAATCTAGTGGGTAAAGGGGTTGTATCCCAGTTATCATTTGAGGAAATATATGAATTGTGTAAGTAGATAGCAAGGGGAAGGTAAAAGTGTTCCCATTATGCTTAATGTGTTGTCCTTGATGGAAACCTACTTGGTAAATATGTCAACATGATGAGAACAGATGAGATCAAAAAAAGAAAAATCATTTCATAGACAAAGGAATGATGAAAGTAAAGTTTGAGGAAGAATATGCAGGTTTTGTGAAGCAAAGTTCCATGCATACGTAGATATGGTGAAGAAAAGTCGTGTACAGTTTCTTCACCATGGTATTCTAAATACCAGGGGTCTTTACCATGATTTTGGTCCATAGTATTAAGCATAGCAATGGATATGTGTTGGAGCAGGGTCTCCCAAAGGATATGAATTTTGTCCATTTTTGTATAATTTTGTATTTTTTAGTCTAACGCAGTGGTTTTGGGGTGGGTCAAAGCCCCTAACGCATTGTAAATGGGTCAAGGGTAGACCAAGAGTCTACAAACCATGGTTTGCGCACCATTGGATGTGTAGGCTAAATCGCTATAAATAGATGAACCTTTTTTGAGTCATAGGTAGGGAATGAATAGAGATTGATGCGAAGTACAAACTGTTAGATCTGTGGTAGGGTTTTTTGGGTTAGGAATCCTGCTGGCTGTGTGCACGGAGATCCTCTATCCTGTTGTGTGCGGACCCTGTTGTCTGTGTGCGCAGGTGGTAATTTGGGAATGTAAGAGGATTTTGGTTAATAATATAGAGGTGCGAAAGTATTGCGGATATTTTATGTTATCTGGACCTTATCTGTTATGGTTGATGTGGACTTGAGTTATATGATCTATTTGTAAGCTGCGAACTTTCTATTTTTAAGGTAAATTCATCTGTGATTTTTTAATCTGCTGTGAATATAATGTTCTATGATTATAGCTAATAGTACGCACATGGATGCGAGCTTGTTAATTAGATCTAATAACTGTATTCTGGTTATTTTTGGAACTCCTGCGAATGACCTCAAGCCGTATAGATCTGATAATTGCGGACCAGCTTGACTTACCTGCTCTCTCCCAGGGTGTGGAAACTTGGTTCCAACACCCTCCCATACTGCTTCAGGTGAGACTTTGGCCTGCGCAAGCAAGTCACTGCCAAAAGGACCAATAGTATAGGGGTTTGTTGGCAAACCTTAACCTTCAAACATGGGTCGGGATCCCTCGAGCCAAAAAATGGTTTTGATGCTGGGAAAAGGAGCATTTTGAGAGAGATCGGGTAATGCCAAGGCTGTATTGGAAACCTGAAAGAAAATCAATCGATGAATGGTTTGAAAAAAAAGTTTAGGAATTCGCAGTAAAAGAAAACCACAGTAAGAAGTTGATCACCGAAGAGTGGAAGAATAAGTAAATTTTCACAAATATCTATGAGATCTTCTTTGTAACAATTGCGAGTGGCTCGCAAGGCTAGTTGAATTTCAGAAGTGTTGGAAAGATGAGCGAGTCACTGAGTGGACCTCAGAATGGATCCGACAGCTAGAAGAGACCGACAACACCATTACTCGCACGGTATATCACTGGGTGGACAGTGTGATAGGAGGATTTGTGACTGAATTTGCAGTCGATCAATTTGTATCCTACTCAGAAGCAGAGTGGATTTTCTTCAAGGGGTTCCGGGGTAAGTTTTTGAAGACTTTTCCATTACTAATTAAGAAATTTTTGTGCGAAAAAATCATTTTGTGTAGCCATACGGAGTGAATGAGCTCCGACCAGAGTGAGGGCACAACGCACAGTGGTAAGTACTACAGAACTAACCAAGAGGGGGATCAATCTGTCTACAGTCCAATAAGAAATTTTGCTACGCATAGCCTTCCGTCGACGCCACTGTCGAACCCCCATAGGGGTAAAAACTCACCTCCAACCCCACCGGAAGATGATATGGCTGTGCACATGAAGCTACCTACCTTCAAAGGCATGGGCGATGAGGACATGGATTAGTTCTGGTTTGTCGCGGGATTGGTATGGATTGCGCAGAACGTAGTAAACGATGCGGTGAAATGGGAACAATTATCCCTTGCTTTTGAAAGGAGAGCCCTGGAATAGTACATGGGATACATTGACCAACATGCAAATGCAACTATTGAGGAAATTAAGAATGCGTTGAAATAGTAGTTCAAGAAACCTAAGTCCTACTCTCAGATAGTAAATGACTTTAATGATTTCAAGAAAGGGTCGTCTGAGTCCATATGGGAAGCTTATCAGGGATTAAAGAAAGTGATCATAGAAGGAGGATTCTAGTATGATGACAGGTAGCACACGGAGTGGTTCATTACTATTTTGCTACCCCACCTATGCGTACCTATGGGTAGCCAAGCTTTTGAAACACAAGAGAAGGCTCTGGAGGTTTCCATGAAGCTGGAAGATGCGCCAAGAGATGATACCTAGTTAGGAGTACAGTAGATACAAGGCCAGCTATAATAAATGCACATGGGGATTCAGAATCTACGCAAGGAGCGAGGGACGGAGGCCAACCCCGAAAGATGGTGCATACGATGCAAGGTGAATGGCCACACCAAAGATAACTGTCCGCTGTTGGCAGACTACATCTAGGCCGGGGGATCTAGCCCGCTGCACCCTAGGGAAGCTATGGGATCGAGTGGGTTGACGCTATGGTGCGATGACTGCCATGTTGTTAGGTTGCATGATACCAACCATTTCCCCCGCCTTGCCGCATATGTCCCTGAAGTAAAACAACAGTGGTGTAGGTTTTGTAGGTCTGTAGGACATGACGAATAGAATTTCTAAACGTATCATTTGATGATCGGCCGGGGAAACCTATATAGGGTAAAATTGGACCCCTCATCACCTAGATACCCCGCAGGAATAGGAGGGTCTCCAGCCAGGGGCAGTGGAGGAGGATGAGGAGGAAACACAGGGAGGGGTAGAGGCCAATTAATCTACTATAATTGTGGGAAAATAGGTCACTTTGCGAGTGACTACATGAACCCAACTCAGAAATCCTGCAGATATCGTAGACAGTTGGACCATGTGATCGAGGATTGCTCGATTCTGATGGCTAAGGTACAGGAAACGTAGCAGACTCCTACATAGAATTTACAACGAGTGAAGGAAAAACCTTGTGAGGAGGATCCGAGCATTAATGTAATAACACGCAGTGGTACGGCCACTGAAGGGTCTGTGGAAAGAGCGGAGACAGAGTCTCTGATCCATAAAGTAGCTACTAAACTAGAAGGTGTGGGCCCCCAGAAGGAGAAGAAGACCTCTGTCGTAGCCCGGAAATACTGGCCTCAAAGTGAGACATCGGCTCCAAACAATGGAATGGAATATGAGGTCAAACCATTCTTGCATGCATGCATGAAGCTGTTGCGCAACCAGCAAGCGGTAGATAACCTCCAAGCCCTACTTGACGGTTGCACAGAAAAAGCAGCCCCAGCCATGAATATTAAGGATGTGCACAAACTTTACAAGAAGAAGAGGTGCACTAGGTGCGAAATGAGATTAACTGCGTAGATTGGTGATTATGAGATGGACCAAGTAATTCTAGACCTAGGATCTGATGCGAATGTACTACCTAAGCAGACTTGGAAACAAATGGGAGAACCTAAATTGGAATGGTCTACTATCCAGTTGCGCATGGCTAATAAACAAAAGATCATACCATTGGGGCGATTGTCAAAAATATTCGTAGATATCGCTAAGGCTAAGGTACGAGCTGACTTTGAAGTCATTTAGATTTTAGAAGATGCAGACCCTTACCCAGCGCTCCTGGGATTGGATTGGGCCATTGATATGGGTGGAATTATCAACTTGAAGAAATGAAGCATGGTGTTTGTGTAGAGGTTTTCTGTTACACCAAAACTTGCAAGTGTTGTTGGGTGATTGTACCACTCGACCCAGCAGAAGGAGAAAGGTACACCGAGCCAGCACGCGAGGAAGACGAGATGGATCACATCAATAAGCTAACTGCGAAGGACGAAGACTATATCAACCCCATGGTCGACGATAGGCCTTGCTGGTAGAAGCACAACAAATGTGTCTCTCACTCCGACAAAGAGTTAGAAGTTTGGAAAAATCGGCTGTAGGAAGTCTCCACACGGCGCTGCCTATGAATTACTAGGGACTTCCAATATATATCTTTTGAGGTAAGATAATTACCCTGCTTTGATGGCTCTAGTAGTATAAAGGAATTTTTGTAAACCTTCGAAGCTGAGGTTCCCAAAGAACGAAGGCTATGGGCTCTTAACCGGGCTATGCACGCAATGCCTACAAATTGGTGGGACACACATAAGGGGGCATTCTAGGAATGGTAAGAATGTCGGGATATGATGGTACTGCAGTTTGAACCTCTAACCGATGTGCACATCAAGAGACTCCAGGGCCCAGGAAACCCGCGCGAACACTTGTCTGCTTGGATGGAGAAATAGTGCGATCATACCACAGAAGAATGGTTTCACTTGTATTTTCATACCTTGGGACCAATTCCCACTACTTGGTATCTCGATTCAGAGCTACGACAGTGCACCTGCCAGTGGGCAACCCTAAGAGATGATTTTTTGGGGAAATTTGGGTTAACGGGAGGATTGGAGGTGCTTGAGGGAGCTCTACAGGCTCTCGACACCGTGGTGCTTGGTGAATCTAGTCTCGATGTAGTAAGAGGAGGCCCCACATGGGAAGCACAAATTCGGGATAATGTCGAGCTCCACAAGGCCACCAAAAAATATTGCAACGCATGTTAGCCACCTATAAATTTTGATATACCTAGTGGTGGCTAAATTTGTTTTCAAGCCTTCAAGAGATTTATTTCCTTTGAAAATATATCATCCTTGAAGTCTTATGTTTGTCCTATCTTGGAGGCTCATCTTAACTGTTGTTTCCATCTTAAATCCATGCTGATTCACCAAAGAAAGCTATTCCAAAGGCCACTGAAACTACCCATGTCCACTTATTTCCCTTCATTTTCATAAAGCCTTCTTTTCGTCTTTTAACCCTCCATCTAGCCTCTTAAAGCCTTTAATCCCCTTTTAACCTTCAAAGATTCATTTATAGGTTTAAAGACCCATTTCTTTCCTCTCTACTGAAAGCCAAAAGACCCTAAAAAACCTTCATTTTTGGCCTAAAAGCCACTTTTCAGCATTTAGGCCTTAAGCCCCTTTCGGCCCTAGCCCTAGCCCCTTTTCCACATGTGACCTCATCCCATGACCAGGAGCTAGACCCCATCGCACAATCGCAATCGAGGTTTATATTTTCTTTGTTAAACATTTATTTCAAAACTCCAATGTGATGAGCCCCTTCTCCTCCGATCCGCCGATTTGATCTGGACCGTTGAATCCACAAGAACCAACAGCCAGGATTCAATCGCGCTTCACTCGTAGCCCCCCGTCATCACATCTGCTAATTTGTTCTAGGTCGTTGAATCCACAAGAACCAATGGCCAGGATCTCATCGCGCTCTGCTCATAGGCCCTCCATCATTACACCCTTTGATCAATCTCGACTGTTGATCTCCCCTCTGATCCGACGGCCAGCGCTTAATCGCACATCGCAAACTCAAAGACCCCGATGCTTTGGCCTCTTTCCTTTTCTCTGATGTGATTTAATCCCAGCCGTTCATTCCGCCAGATCCGACAGTTCGCGCTTCATCACATCGCGCTCGTCCCTCACGTAATCCTCCACCATCCCGAACTCCGATTAAATCTCCACCATTGATCAAGTTTGATAGGACGGTCCACATTACTTCCACTCTTCAAACCCCGCCCGTCTCATTCTCCCCCATTGACAGATCTCAACCATCGATCCTCACAATCCGATGGCTCGCATTGACCTCAGCAATGGACCCCGCCTCCTTTCGCTCATGCATCTAACCTACTATCGTGCTCATTCTGCACCATAATCATCCGCCCATCATCCAATGGCTGACACTCTGTTTCGCAAAATTTTTGCACCCAAGAGTTAACGTTTCAAAATTATGTGAAATGGGCGGTTTTTGTTTTCCATGCATCAGATGCTGAGTGGAATCGCGTTTTTTTGGGCATTTCCACTTTCCCCCTTTTTTTTGCATGAAAACCATTCTGGTTTTCCGCCTTATTGCCCTCCACAACGCAACTTTGGCTTTTAATCCCAGCCATCAATCCCTAAGATCGAATGGCTCTTATTATATCGCAACCCCATTCACTCACCTTTTCATCCATTCTCCCAAGTGCCCCATCGAAGGATCGCAACCATAGATCACTGTGATCTAACGGCCCATGTTATATCGCATTTTCATTCTATTCACCATTCATCTAATCTCCCAACGACTTCATCGAGCAATATCCACCGTTGATTATTCTAATCTAACGGTCCACGTTTATCCTCGCGCTCAAAACTCCAAAGCACTTGGTTAGCTGCTCTACCAGGATTTTCATCATATTTTCCGCCACATCCACCTTTCTCTATCACTGATCCACCACCCCAAAGCCTCTGCAAGAAGTCTAAACCCAAGCCCGCAGGATTTCATAACATATTTGTCATGTGTTTGCATGTTTTCATGGCCGATGAAGGAATTAATGTTTTACAGTCACAAAGGTGACACAAAATCTCAGATGGAAATCTCAGGCCCATGAAACAACGTCAAAGGCATCAGTACATAAGCAGATTGAGAAATCATCAAAAGGATAAAGCATAAACAAAGTAAAAATAGGTTGAAGTACAAAGAGACAGAGCTGTTATTAGTGCAGAATGTTAACTGACACAGACGTAGCCCATCCCATGCACACAAGCCTGCCAAGCAGTTATTACACCAGGGAAGCCACTACAAACTGTCAGAAGCAGTTATTTAGAAGTATGGGAGTCCTCATAGCCCATTCTTCACTTAACTCACACCAAGAAGATAACAGTACCACTCCAGATGGTTTTTCCTCTCAAGGACACCCTGCGGATGATTTCTATCAGATCAAAATGGTATCAATAAGCTACAAAGTTATTGATCCTATCTAGAATTTAATGTTATGTTTATGACACAGGATGGAGCATTCGAATGCTCTCTCCCACCTCTGATGTTCATTAAAACTTTCCTCACCTACTTTTCTTCATTTTTCCTATAAAGACTCTTCGAAGTCTCATTGTAAAAGGTTGGCATTTGGTGATTTCTAAAGTAATACATATTGCTGCTTTGAAGAAGCATTGGTGTTCTGAAAGAGTGTGAAGATCTTCATTTTTCTGTTGATGAAGGAGGCTGGACCATTGGATCCCTGAGCCTAGTTTTGGTGAAGTACTTCTTATTGTTAATGTTATTTCCTATTTTCCACTTTGTTCCATCATGCTTTGCTTATAGTAGGATAAAAAGTTAAGGTAGAGAAATGTATCTTAGAAGTACCTCTGACCTATTTATCCTTGATTTTTTATATGTTTTCTGCTACTGAATATGACAGAGTAGTCTAATAGCTCTCTTAAATAGTCAATTTGTTTTATTTCAGAAATGGTTAATTCAGTTGTGTTAAAGACTGTTTAGGCGTTCCCTCTTTCTTTGCCACTAAATGTTGTATTTGAAATATCCCTTTGATTATTAATACTTGCAGTTTAATAGAGAGGCTTGTTTCAGTGATACCTTCTGTTCATTATTGTAATTATTGTGTTAAAGGTCTCTATAATTGTAGTCCTAGATGTCTAAGTTGTTCCCTCTTCTTCGAATGAAATTGTATGTCTTTGTTGATTAAGCCTTTAGCAGTAAACTCATAGGAGGAAATAGGGCATTCCCCGAATCCTATAGTTCATTAAGATGGTTTTAGTTTGTATTTCTCCTTTTCTTTGAGTATTACATTGATTGATTCCAAAGTAGTGAGCTTACTGGAGGAAATAGGACGTTCCCCGAATCTTTTAAGCCATTGTGAAAGGATTTAGTCTGCTTTTCACTCTTAGTCCTTAATGTTCATCCCATTTTGCCTATATTATTCAACAGATCCTAGACCAAGTTAGATTTTCCCTCTGGTTTCCTTTCCTTCTCAGTCAGAACTATTTGGACTTTCACATGAATCCATTGCCCAATGGCTTTTAGATTCCCATGCTCTATCTATACCACATGAAACACATTTGTCCAACCAAACAAAACAAACAACCCTGCACTTCATAACTAGCCTAAAATTAACTACCCAAAACTTTCAAGACATATCTTTGTAAAAACATTAAGAGATCCCTCTCTGAGACTAGGAGGGCTAGATCCTAGAGCTCTAAAGATTGGTTCTGATGTTGCCCTGTCTTTTGATTATCTAATCTATCAAAGCACAGGACCCCAACATCATGGCGATTACGGTGGGACCTATTGAGTTCATAGTTGCCTGAATACTTCTTAAAAACTCTTTAGGCTCTTAGCTTGACAAAGAACACCTTGTGGAGTTATCCCACTGCTCACACCAACATAATGGCGATCATGGTGGGACCTATTGAATCTGTGATAGCCTAGCAAAATATTACAGACTCTTTAGTCCCACAAATCTCTAAGAAAATCAATTAGTAAGCCATAGAGTAGACTTTGTTTGTTTGAGCACCTTAGCTAAGTGTTAAGATCAGACATAAGACACTCTCATAACCGTAAAAATGTACAAAATCCAAAAATATCTCAGATTGGCTTCATAATAAACATGGTGGTGGAACCATAAAACAATCTTACCTTCACAAGAAGCTAAAGATTTTCCACCTGACGACTCCACAGTTCCTAAATGACCAAAAGACTCCACTGGGAGACCAGTTTCATCACAACGTCATCCATACTAAAGGAAACTCTGAGGATTAAGTTTCTTTGTTTAAGGATAGTTTGCCTCTTAAAGATTGTCACATCTGGCTAGCTTTCCCCTTTTTGGATCTGAAACTTAACATACTGGCTTCAAGAAGAATCTATTGGGTATGTGTTATATTCTTTCCACGACTAGCCCCACACATTGTACGTTGCGTTGGGAGCAGCAGGGGGGTCACAAGGGGGGAGGTAGCCCCCACTATTGGGGTCCGGGGTAGTGCCCTGGCGAATTTTTTTTTGGTGTGCGGACCCACTCATAGGCAGACCCACCCATGTTTTGTGCATGAGTTTGCACATGGTTTTGGGGTACGATGGTTTTCGGCCCCTGGTATTTTGTAGATCCGGTCAAGGGAACTATGGTTATGTTCTAATCCAGGGTTAATGGATTGGGGTTTATGTATGCTTCAGCATGTATATATATGTGTTGCAACACTAAAAGGAACATAATGAAAAATCAAGATGGTCGTCCCGATTTGGGATCCAGGGGAAAATCTCTGTTTTTATCTGTTTTATGTTTTATGCTCTCGCTATTGCTTATTTTCTGTTATAATATTTGTGTGTAGATAATTTTTGTTCAGGGTTAAAACCTACAGAATCCATACCAGAGCTTATCCTGATCCAAATTCTCCTGAAATAGTTGACAATCCCGAAAGCATTCTTTGGAAATCTCTCACATCTAGGGATCCAACTTTTGTCAGACCCATTCATAGAGCTAACTCAGCACCTGAAAACCTTGCAGCTCTATCAGATACTCAAGTTTACTTAGATTTACCAAGTAATTTACCAAGAACTAAGTCATTGAGTGGTATAGAGAAGACAAACTTTGAGCCTCCAAGCTCACCACCACATAGTGGTCAACATATTAGGGATAGAGAAACCCCTCCATCAACACCTCCTGATATCCACTTCATTCATAACTTGGGTCTCTCTCACCCTAAATCTACTCAACAGTTTGTTGCTAGTCCAAGCAGTTATGCTATCCATATACTAGCTGCTCAAGCTAATCCTTTACCTCCACAAAACACTATCATGGCAGCATGGTATGCTCCCCTAGTATTTCCACAGCCTCTGGCTGCTTTACCCAATGAATATTAGTCCAAAATTCCCCATTTCACTGGAGAAGGATCTAGAAGGATCTACCACAACTCAACAACATGTAACTAGGATGGAAGATGCATTTGATTATATGGAAATAGAAGATGAGACCATAAAGATGAGAATCTTAGCTCAAAGTTTGGGAGGAGAAATAAAGAAGTGGTTTAAGGGCTTAAATCCTAATTGCATCAATGACCTTCCCTCTTTACATCAACCTTTCATAAACAAATGGGAAATCAAAATCAACCCTCTCCAAATATTAGCAGAATATAGCAGTCTTAAAAGGAATCGGAGAGAGAGCATTCATGATTACTCCACCACGTTTAAAAGTGTCTATAATGCCCTTTCATCTCACATGAAACCTCCCCAAGGCATGGACTTAGTCAAATATCCTGAAGGTTTCGATGCTAATATGGCTTATCAGCTAAGGGAGAGAGATTATTTAACTCTAGAAGACACGCAGAAAGGAGTTGTGAGTGTAGAAACAAACTTAATTGAGAAAAGAGCTAGGCTAGGATCAGAGAAGAGGATAACTTATAAATATGATACTGCACCCTCTACATCTAGCTCAAAAATGGAAAGGATGATGGAAGAAATGATGAAAAGGATGAGCATACATGAGAGAGCACAACCAAGAGAAAATCAAAACAACCTCCAAAATAGAAATAGAAATCAGAAATTTAGAAGAGAAAACAATCAAGATAGACAAAGAGATAATGACCAACAAATTAGGCCTCCCTTCCAAAAAAACTATGTAGACCAAGAGGAAGCAGGAGATATTGAAAGGTTGGGAGAATACCATGTGAACTTTATTAGATCAGATAGTGGGGATGATGTTTTCCTCACTGCAGAAGAACAAGGTTTCTTCTCCTCATAACCAAAATAAGATACATATGAGGAGTCTGATGATTATATATTGGGGTTTGAGAATGCACTCATGGAGGTACAAAAACACTACGATCTAAGAAGCAAAGGGAACATAGATAATCCAAATGACAAAAACACTAGCTCTGTTGTTAGGAAAAGTATAGAAAATCAGACTAAAAAGACAGAAAAAAAAACTATCACAATAGCCAAAAGGGCTGATTTAGACAAAGAGAAAGGCAGCCAGCCAAATTTTGAGCAGAGTTTCCCTAGTACCTCTACTAGTGACCCTACTAAAATAGCTCATATTAACAGTCCTAATAAATCTCAACAAGTCAAAATTGCTGAAAGAGACATAAGTGAGAAAACAAATGTAAATACAACAAAATCAATAGTTCCTTTCATCCTTGAGGGAGAGATTGCAAAGATTAAAATTAACATACCTCTGGTTGAATTAGTGACCCAGGAAGTGTACAAAGACCATGTCGTAAAGGCTCTGCATATACATGTTGATACTGCTACTTTAAACTTGACAGATGACAAGCCAGAGCTGTTGTTTGGTCCTAAAGTTGAAGGAAAATACCAAGAAGGGGTTGTGCCTCCTTTCTATTTCAGTCTAAACATACATGAAAAAATCTTACACAATGCCATGCTAGATTCAGGAGCATCACACAACCTTATGCCCAAGGTGTTAATGGAAAGCTTAGGTTTAGAGATTACTAGACCATATAAAGACTTATATTTCTTCGATTCCAGAAGGGTCAAATGCTTGGGGTTAATTAAAGATTTGTGTGTTAACTTGTCTCAAATTCCTGCCAAGAATCTTGTAATGGATGTAGTAGTAGCTGACATTCCCCCAAAATATGGTATGCTCTTTTCTAGATCACGGAGAGCTAAAATTCAGGGTACCCTTCAAATGCATATGTCCTATGCCACCATACCAGTGTTTGGTCAAACCGGAAGATTATATAGGGAAACCCTTATGAAATACATGGTGAGCAGCAAGGACAAACCTCACAACACTCCTGTTTATTCCACTCATTCAAATATAGATTCTTTTATTTTATAAAATGAAGATGAAGTCACACAAAAAAAAAAGGAGGAAAAAGAGCAGAACATTAGCACACCTGAATGTTCAGAATTATCCTCCCCTCAACCTCTAGATATCTCAACTCTTAGGAGCCCTAAGCAACACAAGACAGATGAGAATGAAACAAAAACACTTTGGAGAATGAGCTTTGATGGCTCTTGCAGCAAAAATAGTGCAGGGGTTGGTGTATGGATACACAACACAAACAAAGGACATGCCTGCAAATTAGATTTTTCATGCACTAATAACATTGCAGAATATGAGGCCCTTCTCCTTGGCCTGCACATACTTAAAGAGTTAAAGGCCAAAAAGATATTAGTACAGGGAGATTCTGAGTTAATTATCAGACAAATCAAAGGGGAATATTCGACCAAAAACCCCAGACTCAGAGAATATAGAAACATTGTTTTAGATCTCCTGAAAACCTTTGAAAAATATGAGCTTATGTTCATACCAAGAGCCCAAAATCACCTGGCAAATGAACTGGCTTTTGCTGCTAGTAATTTCCAGATACCACAAATCGATGAACAGTTCATTATAAAGGTGAAAAACAGACCAACAGTGCCTGATAACGAAGATCATTGGCAGGTTTTTAACAATGATAAACATATAGAGGATTTCCTACAGTCAAAAAATGAGTTTTCCACAGCATCACCAAGTTTCAGCCATGAGAAAGAATGTTTAGATGGGAAACAAATTCCTGAAACAAAGTCCTCCTCTCCTACTTACGTAAATTAGTTTGATCATCTTTTCAAAGCAAAATTATCTGATGATCCAAACCAAAAGGACCTCAAAGTTCTAGAATGTAAAGGTGATACCATACCCAAAGGCCTGGCCCCATTAGAACAACTTTTTGATTTCAACATTGTGGCTAAGGAGCCCAAGACAAAACCCATGGAAACTAATGTGGAAGAGCACAACATAGGTGGCCCAAATGAGCCTAAAATTATTAAGTTATATAGCACCCTTCCTGCCCACATCAAACAACAATACATAGCACTCTTTAAAGAGTTTATAGATGTTTTTCATGGGACTATAAAGATTTGAAATCTTATGACACCAGCATCATCCAGAACAAAATTCCTCTTAAGAAAAATCAGAAACCTTTCAGACAGAAATTAAGGAGGATAAACCCTATTTTACTGCCTGTAGTAGAAAAGGAAATTAGGAAGATGTATGAGGTAGGGATCATTGTCCCTTTCAGATACTCAGACTGGGTTTCCAATCTTTTATCTGTCCGGAAGAAGACAGGGGAGATCAGGATGTGTATTGACTTTAGGAACCTTAATAGAGCCTCTCTCAAAGATAACTACCCCTTGCCAAAAATGGACCACATTCTTCAAAGGGTAGTTGGGTCAAAACAAATATCATTACTAGATGGGTTCTTGGGTTATAATCAAGTGTTAGTCCTCCCAAGTGATCAACATAAGATAGCCTTTACCACACCTTGGGGGACATTCATGTATGTAAAAATGCCATTTGGTTTGATGAATGCAGGGGCCACTTTCTAGAGGGCCATGGACATAGCCTTCTCAGAAGACATAGGCTATTTTATAATCATTTACCTTGATGATATTAATTTTTTATCCAAAACTGATGAAGAACATTTGGAACATTTAAGGAAGGTTTTCAAGAAATGCAGAAGATTTTTCTTGTCTTTAAATCCCAAAAAGACACTCTTTGGCCTCCAAGAAGGAAAGCTTCTTGGTCATATAATCTCTGAAGAAGGGATCAAAATATATCCTAAAAGAATTGATGGCATATTGAATATCAGCCACCCTAGGAATCTCAAAGAATTATAGTCTTTCATTGGAAAGATTAATTTTTTGAGGAGGTTCATCCCCAACCTTGCTGAGCTATTGAGAACCATCACTAACATGCTCAGGAAAGAAGTAGGTGTTAAATGGACAATGCAAGATAAACAATCATTTGAACTGGTAAAGCAAGCCCTTACTCAAGCACCAATCCTTATCAGTCCCGATTTCACCAAATATTTCTATATTTTTTCCTTTGCATCTGAACATACAATAGCTGCCATATTGTTGCAGAAGAATAGCATGGGGCAAGAACAACCTATATCCTTCTTCAGTAAAGCCTAAAGAGATGCTCCACTCAACACAATATCATGGAGAAGCAAGCCTTGGTCCTGGTAAAAGCATTAAAGGACTTTAGGGTGTACATTTTACATTCACATATCATTGATTTTGTGCCACACACCGTAGTTAAAGATATTGTAAGTCAAGACCCCGATGGTAAAAGGGGGAAATGGATTGACACTATTCTTGAATATGACTTAGAAATCGGGCCTACTAAACTAATCAAGGGACAAGGATTAGAAAAACTCATGCCCGAGTCTAATTTCAAAGCTCTAGATATGAATATGGTTGATGCCTTAGAAGAGATAGAAGAGTTCCCAGAAACATTTACTAAAGAAACATTAATGAACTCTCCATGGTATGCTAACATCATTTATGTGTTGCTTTATTAAATTCTCCTCCTTTGTCAAAAACAAAAGCTAGATTTTTCAAACAGAAGGCTTTAAATTATTGTATGATAGATGGAGTTTTATATTTGAAAAATGTTGTTGGGATACTACTAAAATTTTTACTTGAGAATGATGCAGGAAAAATCATGCATGAAATGCATGAAGGAGAATGTGGAGGGCACTTAAATTGGAAGACCACAGCAAACAAAATCCTCAGATCTGGTTACTATTGGCCCACCCTTTTCCCGAACACCCACAAACTAGTAATGTCTTGCCGCAAATGCCAAATTTTTGATGGTAGAAGAAAGCTCTTTCCCTTACCCTTGAAGCCTATTAGTGTTGAACCACCCTTTCAACAGTGGGGTTTGGACTTCATAGGAGAAATCCATCCATCCTCCTCGGCCCAGCACAAATGGATCCTCACAGCCACTGACTATTTTACCAAATGGATAGAGGCCATACCCACTAGGAATGCTACTGACTCTGTCATCACTAAATTCCTTGAGACCAACATATTGTTCAGATTTGGTTGTCCTAGGAAAATAATCACAGACAATGTTTTTGCCTTCAAATCCAAGAGGTTGGTTGATTTCTGCCATAAATATCAGATCACATTGGGCCACTCCACTGCCTATTACCCCCAAGGAAATGGAATTTTTGAATCCTCAAACAAGAGCCTAATTAAAATCATCAAAAAGATGTTGGAGCATAACCAAAAAGCATGGCATAGTAAGCTTATTCATGCCTTGTGGGCTGACAGGTTAACCACCAAAAATTCAATCAACATGTCCCCCTATCAGTTGGTCTATGGCATGGATGTTGTTTTTCCAACATCCTTGGGAGTTCCAGTCATGAAACTCCTTCAGGAAGTCCAAGCTGAAGAAAATGATATGCAGAGAAGGATCAATCAGACCATCCATTTGCAGCAAACCAGAGAGGAAGTTTACCAGAGAACTCAAATAGTCCAAGAAAACATCAAAAGGTTATTTGACAAAAGGACTAAAGCAAATGACTTCCAAGTTGGGAATGTGGTTCTCAAATGGGATTCAAGGAGAGAAGAAAAAATAAAACATGGTAAGTTTGAAAATATGTGGAAAGGGCCCTACATTATTCACTCCATAAGAGGGCATAATGCATTTTTCCTGCAGGAACTGAATGGTGAAGAAGCGTTGGGAGGTCCTGTCAATGGTAGGATGCTTATACATTATTTCTGTGAAGAGTGTTAGCTTCAGAGTTTTTATCCATTATACATACCATTTGCATAGAGAAAAATAGAAAGAAAAATACAACAACAATTTAAAAAAAAGGAACAAACAAAAGAGGGCAGGAATAAAACAAGAAAGGTATAGCCCCATACCAAAAAAGAGAGATAATGTCTGAAAGTGTGCAAGCTCGAATGCCACTACTTTAAAGAGCACTAATGTCCAATCATACAACCTAATCATGATTGGGCAGATTTCAATTTACTGTTGATAGGATAGTGAAGAAGATTTTCCAAACTGTTTAATCTTGGCTTATCAGTAGAACAGATTAGGATAGAAAAAAGAAAGGTTCGAACATGTTGAAAATATAAACTTAGAATCATAAGAAAATATGGCTCTAATTCCCTCAAGACTTGAGCCAAAGAGAAGAAGAGAACTGGTTCTAACATGCTCAAAACTTGAACCAGCAAAATAAAAGAGAACATCTCTAAAAGGATCAAAACCAGAGCTGAAAAGAAGAACGAAAGGTGACTCTAAAAAGCTCAAAATCTAAGTCACAAAAAGAAGGAAGGATGCTCTTAATTTTCAGAATTTCAAGCCCTCACAATTTTGTTTTCAATTTCTGCAAAGTTCAGTCCATGTGCAGCTTGTCTTTATGTCATGGACCCATAGAAAATCAAACAGTCTAATCCTGGCTAGGCTGTGTTTCAATTTATTTTTTAGAATATAGAGAATGAAATCTGTCAGACAGTCTAATCCTGACAGATATTAGTTTAGGTAAATAAACTTATGAGTTAAACTGCTTAATCTGAACTCATGGAGAAATAAGGGTAGCATTAGATAGGTTTATTTTTCTGTTTGTAAAAATAAAATGTTGTAAAATATATGCTAGTCCAAGTGCTCTCAAAGGAAGAAAATGTTAGGACAAGTAGCTTGGGGTAGGTAGAGATGTTTGTTTCAAAGAAGTTTCATGTTGCAGGTCACTAAAGGAGCTGCCAAATTACAAAAAGTACCAGCAAGAAAGCAAAGAAAACCTTCCAAATGGAATGGAACTGGTCTGCTAAATATAGAGATTACTGAGGTTCTGGACACCTAAAGGGCAAGCTGTCCTCCCCAAGTGGAGCCACTGTTAGCCACCTATAAATTCTGATATACCTAGTGGTGGCTAAATTTGTTTTCAAGCCTTCAAGAGATTTATTTCCTTTGAAAATCTATCATCCTTGAAGCCTTATGTTTTTCCTGTCCTGGAGGCTCATCTTCATTGTTGTTTCCATCTTAAAGCCATGCTGATTCACCAAAGAAAGTTGTTCCAAAGGCCACTAAAACTGCCCATGTCCATTTATTTCCCTTCATTTACATAAATCCTTCTTTTCATCTTTTGACCCTCCATTTAGCCTCTTAAATCCTTTAATCCCCTTTCAACCTTCAAAGATTCATTCACAGGTTTAAATACCCGTTTCTTTCCTCTCTACCGAAAGCCAAAAAACCTTCAAAAACCTTCATTTTTGGCCTAAAAAGCCACTTTTCAGCATTTAGACCTTAAGCCCCTTTCAGCCCTAGCCCTAGCCCCTTTTCCACATGTGACCTCATCTCACGACCAGGTGTTAGCCCCCATCACGCACTCGCAATCGGGGTTTATAGTTTCTTTGTTAAACGTTTATTTCAAAACTCCGATGTGATGAGCCCCTTCTCCTCTGATCTGCCGATTTGATTTGGACCGTTGAATCCAAAAGAACCAATGGCCAGGATTCAATCGCGCTTCACTCACAGCCCCCCGTCATCGCATCCGCTGATTTGATCTGGGTCATTGAATCCATAAGAACCAACAGCCAGGATCTCATCGCGGTTCGCTCATAGGCCCTCCGTCATTACACCCTCCGATCAATCCTGACCATTGATCTCCCCTCTGATCTGATGGCCAGCGCTTAATTGCACATCACAAACTAAAAGACCCCGGTGCTTTGGCCTCTTTCCTTTTCTCCGATGCGATTTAATCACAGCTATTCATTCTGCCAGATCCGACGATTCACGCTTCATCACATCGCGCTCGTCCCTCACGTAATCCTCCACCATCCTGACCTCCAATTAAATCTCCACCATTGATCAATTTTTATAGGACGGTCCACATTACTTCCGCTCTTCAAACCCAGCCTGTCTCATTCTCCCCCATCGATAGATCTCAACCGTCGATCCTCACAATCTGACGGCTCACATTGACCTCAGCAATGGACCCCGCCTCCTTTCACCTATGCATCTAACCTGCTATCACGTTCATTCCGCACCATCGGATCAGCCGCCCATCATCCAACGGCTGACACTCCGTTTCGCAAAATTGTTGACATTTCAAAATTACACGAAATGGGAGGTTTTTATTTTCCACGCGTCAGATGCTGAGTGGAATCGCATTTTTTTGGGCATTTCCACTTTCCCCCTTTTTGTTGCGTGAAAACCATTTCGGTTTTCTGCCTTGCCGCTCTCCGCAATGCAACTTTGGATTTTAATCCCAGCCATCAATCCCTGAGATAGAATGGCTCTTATTATATTGCAACCCCGTTCACTCACCTTTTCATCCATTCTCCCAAGCGCCCCATCGAAGGATCACAACCATAGATCACCATGATCTAACGGCCCACGTTATATCACATTTTCATTTTGTCCACCATTCATCTAATCTCCCAAAAACTTCATCAAGCAATCTCCACCATTGATTATTCTAATCTAACGGTCCACATTTATCCTCGCGCTCAAAACTCCAAAGCACCTGGTTAGCTGTTCTGCCAGGATTTTCATCATATTTTCCGCCACATCCACCTTTCTCCATCACTGCTCCACCGCCCCAAAGCCTCTGCAAGCAGTCTAAACCCAAGCCCACAAGATTTCATAACACATTTGTCGTGTGTTTGCAGTTTTTCATGGCCGATGAAGGAATTGATGTTTTATAGTCACAAAGGTGACACAAAAGCTCAGATGGCAATCTCAGGGCCACGAAACAACGTCAAAGGCATCAGTACAGAAGCAGATCGAGCAATCAGCAAAAGGATAAAGCATAAACAAAGTCAAAATAGGTTGAAGTACAAAGAGGTAGAGCAATTATTAGTGTAGAATGTTGATTGACACAGACGTAGCCCATCCCATGCACACAAGCCTGCCAAGCAGTTATTACACCAGGGAAGCCACGACAAACTGTCAGAAGTAGTTATTTAGAAGTATGGGATTCCTCATAGCCCATTCTTCACTTAACTCACACCAAGAAGATAACAGTACCACTCCACATGGTTTTTCCTCTCAAGGACACCCTGCAGGTGATTTCTATCAGATCAAAATGGTCTCAACAAGCTACAAAGTTATTGATCCTGTCTAGAATTTAATGTTATGCTTATGACACAGGATGGAGCATTCGAATGCTCTCTCCCACCTCTAATGTTCATTAAAACTTTCCTCACCTACTTTTCTTCATTTTTCCTATAAAGACTCTTTGAAGTCTCATTGTAAAAGGTTGGCATTTGGTGATTTCTAAAGTAATACATATTGTTGCTTTGAAGAAGCATTGGTGTTATGAAAGAGTGTGAAGATCTTCATTTTTCTGTTGATGAAGGAGGTTGAACCATTGGATCCCTAAGCCGAGTTTCGGTGAAGTACTTCTTATTGTTAATGTTATTTCCTGTTTTCCACTTTGTTCCATCATGCTTTGCTTACAATAGGATAAAAAGTTTACGTAGAGAAATGTATCTTAGAGGCACCTCTGACCTGTTTATCCTTCACTGTTTATATGTTTTCTGCTACTGAATATGACAGAGTAGTCTAATAGCTCTCTTAAATAGTCAGTTTGTTTTATTTCAGAAATGGTTAATTCAGTTGTGTTAAATACTGTTTAGGCGTTCCCTCTTTCTTTGCCACTGAATGTTGTATCTGAAATCTCCCTTTGATTATTAATACTTGTAGTTTAATAGAGAGGCTTGTTTCAATCATACCTTCTATTCATTATTGTAATTATTGTGGTAAAGGTCTCTATAATTGCAATCCTATATGTCTAAGGTGTTCCCTCTTCTTCGAATGCAATTGTATGTCTTTGTTGATTAAGCCTTCAGCAGTGAACTCATAGGAGGAAATAGGGCGTTCCCCGAATCCTATAGTTCATTAAGAAGGTTTTAGTCTACATTTCTCCTTTTATTTGAGTATTACATTGATTAAGTCTAAAGCAATGAGCTTACTAGAGGAAATAGGGCATTCCCTGAATATTTTAAGCCATTGTGAAAGGGTTTAGTCTGCTTTTCACTCTTAGTCCTTAATGTTCATCCCATTTCACCTATATTATTCAACAGATCCTAGACCAAGTTAGATTTTCCCTCTGGTTTCCTTTCCTTCTCAGTCAGAACTATTTGGACTTTCACATGACTCCATTGCCCAATGGCTTATAGATTCCCATGCTCTATCTATACCACATGAAACAATTTTTTCCAACCAAACAAAACAAATAACCCTGCACTTCATAACTAGCCTAAAATTAACTACCCAAAACTTTAAGACATATCTTTATAAAAACATTAAGAGATCCCTCTGTAAGACTAGGAGGGCTAGATCCTAGATCTCTAAAGATTGGTTCTAATGTTTCCTTGTCTTTTGATTAGCCAATCTATCAAAACATAGGACCCCAACAACGCAGAATTGCGCAAGATCTTGATCGTAGCAGTAGGGGAGGAATGCATAGTTGCGGGATCTCCAATACATGAGGCGGCTAGTACAAAACCACTAAAACCACGAAATGTTAATACGACAGTACCACCAAAGTGGGTTATGAGTGGTAACAACTAGGATGAGGGGACAATATGAAAGATGAAGGAGCTAAACATGGAGTATCCAGATAAGTGTTCAGAACCTAAGCAGGTCACGGGGAACTTGGACGGTACGCACGTCACCTTCAACTCTGATGCACGGCCGGAAGAACAAAAACCTTATCATACACAGAGGGTGAGGGAGGAGATTAGTAATACACTCATTTCACCAGTCCCACATCTAAGGCCCATGACTCTAAAGTTGCTGCGCGAGATTTTGGGACATATGGGCTACCATAGAAAATCTAGTCGGAGATACGCACTAATCACTGAACTTGTGTGAACACTGCTTAAGCATGATATTTCATTAAGTTTGGATGACATGCACCAAAAGAGCTTTGAAAAACTCAGAAACAGGATGGTCGTTGTGCCTATGTTTGCTTCCCCTGCTCCAGTGACGATAGTTCATATAGTTACTTCAGGAATCACCCGTGAAGTAGGTAGTACACAGCTCAGCACCAAGGACAGCAACCATGCAATCACATATACTAATCGAACGATCTTGGGTGCGAAACACAATTATGCCACCATGGCAAGGGAAGGGTTGGCCCTGACCTACAAACTACAAAAGTATCAGCACCCTCTGTTAGGACACCACTATAAAATGATTGCAGATCATTGGGTTTTAGAATGCCTACGGAATGTGATTGTGTCGGGGGAGGAAGTCTGAATGTGGCAACTGCTTCAGGAATATGATGTTGAACTCATCATCAAGCCAAGAAAGTTGAGTTCAGAGCGGCATCACGTGTCCCGAGTTGAGACGGGCGAGGAAGGATTGCTCGATATGCAGTTGTTCGCAAGTAGGGTTGTGCATGTGCGTTTATCGAGATCTCTCTATTCCAAACCACAGGCATCATACCTACCAAATATTCAGTACGAAAAAGAAAGGAGTTGGAGCATCGAGAGGTGGACTTTGTCAGCATCTCACCTCATAAAGTACTGCGCAACGATGGCCTGAAGTATGTAAATTACGAAGATGCAGCAGAGGGTCACTACACAGGTACGACGATGGCGTAAGAGGTCTGGAAGGCTAGGTTATGGAAACACAGAATTTTAGTTGGAAAGAATCCCAGCAGAATAAATCCAGTGCAGCGGGATCACGGGAGGATTTCTCAGGGTGTAAGGGTACGCTGGGTTCACAGGGGTATGCTGAGCGCACCCCTAGTACGAAAACTAGCCGTTGAAACAGTCAAATCAGGGAAAAACAACAAATTACCGTTGGATGGAGCGGATGACCAGCATTTAATGTGGTGATTTTGGAATATTTTTAACCGTTTACTTGATGGTAAGTCTCGCGTGAAGTCTACCCTACCGTTGGGCAGTACTCAAGGCTATAACATAGTTGAGATAGATCAAACATAGGTTCCGTATTTCTCAAATAGCGTGTACTTAGCTTGGTTGTCTTGGACGAAGTGGTGTTGTAAGAAATTATGTGTCGCTAGCATCTCGTTCATGTCTAAGCATCCTGCCCCCTCTGACTATAGCAACCCTGAGTTCATATTTTTGTGTCTGAATGACGACCACGAACCCTATCGAACTCTTGGATCCAGTAACCTAAGTAGACCAAGACACTGATGAAGTGGTGGAGGTCGAATCCGAAGCTGAACAAATCCTCTCCACACCCAGCCCTACCACCCAGAAAGGAAAAGAAAAAGTTCAGGGCTCAGGAAAGCCCCCGAAACCTACGAAAAGGGTTGCAGGAAAGCCCCATATCTCCCCACGAAACGTGAAATCCCCGAGGGCTATGTAGGAGGAGGCCCAGCCCACCTAGCCAATCAACTAGCTACCCCCCTTTATGCGACCATGCAAGGCATCAACACACACGCCAAAGAACCTTGATGGCTTGATCACCTACCTATAGATGCCGCTGACCCTAGGGGAGGTCCCTATCATAGGTGAACCTTTTGGTCACCTTCATGAAGTGAATTTCAATGACCATGATTTGGAAAATTTTGGGGCCTTCCCTGAGCTCGCACCCTAATTTTAACTTGATACAGTTCATGGCGACGATGGGGTCAAATTTTTGCCCCAACACTGGGTATGTGGTTTAGCGGGGTCCTGGCTCCTAAATTTTCTTCGAATGCCCCACTTTGGACACTACAATGTAACGGACCGGCTTGCACAACAATTTCTCGCGCTAATTCATGACGGATGTCTATGGATCCATGATAGGATCCCCATTGATGTTGCGCTTGTGCATCGGATCACTAGTCTTCCCATGAGCGGCCCGAACCCCCTGGAGTGCATGGGTACGAAATATGAGGCGGAGACTGCTGAGTTTGTGCCCCAAAAGTATCGTGTGGACTGTAATACTCGAGGCTTTATCATCAAGACCGTCAGTGACCAAGGTATGCAGTTGGGAACCATGTTGTTAGCATGTAAAATAATGAGGAAGTGGTAGGTCACCTCTGTTCCAGCCTATGTCATTCGGTTAACCGACCAATGTGCGAAAGACGTATGTTTTAATGGGGCACAGTATTTATGCGATGAGTTTCTAACCAACTTTCGTGAGTCCTAGGAGCAAGGTCACACATTTTTTTACTCTTGGTTGTTGTTTCTTATAGCAGTGGTTGCTTGGGAAGCTCCTGCAGAGTCTGTCCTCCCTGAGATTACGTGCAAAGGGGCTCGATATGCCCACTTGTGGGATTCCAAAGATCCGCAACAGATCGAGGACAACTAGGTGTTCTGGGTATTCTTTCAAAGTAGTGTAGCCACAGTTATTAATTCACGACCATGGTTGTCCCCTGTCGTTTACAACAGATACAAGAGCACTTCCACATTCCAGGTCATTCTACACAATGTTCGGATCAGAGCGCATAAATAAAAATCTTGGACTTCGCTTCCCTACATGGTGATGGACGAATAAATCGACAGCATCATTGCGCTCTGGCCCCCCAACTAGAAACTTGGCTTCAAAACTGGCGCGAAGGGCGTTGGAAGCACCAGCACATCCCAATTCAAACCCCCTGTCATCAAGAATACCCGATAAGACACTGGTGCGGCCACTCAAAAGGATGCGCAACATCAAAAAGATGTCTAGGCAGAAACCCAGACGGACCCACAAACCGGTTTGGGTACAGAAGGTTTGGAGACCAGCGGACCTGCCTCACCTCATGGCACAAAGCGCACGACTGAGCCGGTTAGAACACCCCACAAAAATCAGCGATCTCAATGGGAAGAATGTGACGAAACAATCAAACTAACTAATGGAAACATGGAACAAATAGTCAATGCAGACACTCTAGCCGCAAAGGATAGATGGGTTGCCTTAGAAGAATAACAACGGGCCGCGGTCGACAAAATCCAGGCTGAGCTGCGAGTGCTCCAGTTAAAAGTAGACACGTTGCAGATTATTGTGACCACAGTATGCCCACCCTCCATCACTAGTAACGCATCACTAGCTACAAATGACAGCCACCTATGTTCTCTCCCTAGCGCAACTCTGGTCCTCAGTCCATCCGACCTGAGACTCCAAGTCGAGACCAGTGAAGAAGTCCAGCTGAACTTAGCTCGACTACCCCATGAGATCTTGCAAGGTCTCCACACCGCTATATTTCAGGAAATCCACCATCGAGACCAACAGGTGCACCAACAGCTCGACGTAGCTGAGCAAACCATCATTGCAAAGGAGGCGAAGGTCTGTCTCGCCATTGCAAACCACACAGAGCTCGAGAACACAATTCACCAACTTTGTGCGGATGTTCCCACAGAGATTCCAGCCTCAGCCACCCCTCGGGAAAAAGTAGAAAGACTGGTCGCAGCACTCAAGGCTTCCCGGGATGAATTTAAGGTGGTTAAGACATGCACAAAGCAGCAGATCGCAACTCTGCAGGCCAAGTTACAGCCCGAAACACCCCCCAGAGGTTCGGGCCCAGCGAACTATGCTGGTCACCGTGGCCACGAATGTTATCACGGGGTAGATCGCGCAGGGAGCCCAGCTACTAGATACTACCATGCAGCTATGGACTAAGGTCCAGCATGATCCAATCTTGTAAGGGATCAATTGCGGTAAAAAGAAGAGAAGTTTGAGACAATCGAAGCCACCTTGCCCACTTTGGTTCCTACCTAGCGCTTGCAATGACTGCACACCAGCCAAGCACTCTAGGCAGATATCGAGGACTTGCGGAAAAAGAAGAAGACCTTGGGTGACCGACTGAAGCTGTGGGTGGATGAAGCCCTCAAACTATCACAGGATGTCGATGTTGCTATTAAGAAACTGAACAAAACTTTGGAAAGTGTTATCGTCGTGACTGAGGGACCACTATCAGAAAAATTGGTCGACATTGTATAGAATGAAACTGTCCAAAGTAAATACATGCTACCCTCGTTAGCCGAGGAGATCAGAGTATTGCAAGCACAGGTTGAAGCCCCACCAGCACAGTGACTCGAGATGAGTCACAAGATTGTGTTGGGGGACTGTTGGAGCAGGGTCTCCCAAAGGCTATGAATTTTGTCCATTTTTGTATAATTTTGTGTTTTTTAGTCTGATGCAAGGGTTTTGGGGTGGGTCAAAGCCCCTAACGCATTGTAAATGGGTCAAGGGTAGACCAAGAGTCCGCAAACCACGGTTTGCAGACCATTAGATGCGTAGGCTAAATCTCTATAAATAGATGAACCTTTTTTGAGTCATAGGTAGGGAATGAATAGAGATTGATGTGAAGCACGAACTGTTAGATGCGTGGTAGGGTTGTTTGGGTTAGGACTCTTGTTGGCTATGTGCATTGAGATCCTCTATCCTGTTGTGTGCGAACCCTGCTGGTTGTGTGTGCAGGTGATAATTTGGGAATGTAAGAGGATTTTGGGTAATAATATAGAGGTGTGAAAGTATTGTGGATATTTGATGTTATATGGACCTGATCTGTTATGGTTGATGTGGACTTGAGTTATATGATCTATTTTTAAGCTGCGAACTATCTATGTTAATGGTAAATGTATCTATGATTTGTTAATCTGCTGCGAATATAATGTGTTGTGATTATAGCTGATAGTACGCACGTGGATGCAAGACTATTAATTATATCTGATAATTGTATTCTGGTTATTTATTGGAACTGCTGCGAATGACCTTGGGTCGTATGGATCTGATAATTGCAGACTGGCTTGACTTACCTGCTCTCTCCCAGGGTGCAGAAACCTGGTTCCAGCACCCTCCCATACTGCTTCGGGTGAGACTTTTTCCTACACAAGTAGGTCACTGCCGAAAGGGCTAGTAGTACAGGGGTTTTTTTGGCAAACCTTAACCTTCGAACCTAGGTCAGGACCCCTCGAGCCAACAATATGTGATCATGTCAAAGAATACCATCAGAATTAGTATGGGTTTGACCCAAGGTATTGGCTAGGGCCTAAGCTATTAAAGGAGATGGAGATCAAAGTGTTGGTGTGTGCATGTAATGGATTATCAATGAATTATTTGATCTAAAATAATTGTGCACATGGAATATGATGAGGGATCATATCTATTAGATCTGAAATGACTACATAATTTTATTATGGTTTGATATGTGATGATAATTTTATGACGTGTGTTTGTTACTTTGTATGTTGATATTTGGGTTTGACTGAAGTTTTGTTGTGCAGCGAAGGTATGAATCAGTAATTACAGATCTGTATGCAGGTTTTCTTCAGAAATATTACATACATACGTGGATCTACTTCTGGATTTTCGTGTATAAATTTTGCAGTATGGACATATCGGTACGCGAGTGTCAAATATGAAAGATGCATACATACGCAGAAGTTCTTTATAAGGGTCACGTACATCTGCTAAGGTTTTTCAATATGAGTTGATGATAATGGTTGTGTAATATTCTAAATTTTCCATCAGCTAATTGGAATATTAGAGTTCTTACTTTTCGTATTTAGTTAAGTAAATAAAAGGGTGGAGGGACCCATAAACCCAGTAGATGAATAAAATCCACTTCTATAGTGTGAATGTGGGTTAATTGAGTCGTTAAGTAGTATTATGGAGTAGTGGAGCAACATAATATTAAAGGAATGGAGGTCATAGAGAAATAATGAGGAATATGATGTAGTTAGTGGAGGAATAAATGTAAGATCATAGAGAAATAATGATGAAGTGATGGAGGAAGTAGTGCATTAAATGCACACATGATGGAGGAAGTGGAGAGTAATTGCAACAGTGATAGAGATCATGGAGGAAAGCGCAGTCTTTATAGACGCTAGTGGCCACATGTGCAGCGCAATTATGAGGTGGGCCAAGGCTAGGGAAGGCTCACAAACATAAAATGAAGATGAGGGCAACAAAGGAGGGGGAGTCTAGATTTTTATTGTTGAGTGCCGTAAGACATTTCTTTTCACGCTTCAGCTGTTTAGCTAAGTTTGTTGTGTTGATTAGCACCAGGTGTTCCCGAGCGGGAATCCCACCCATACCCATGGGGGACTTCGAGTGCCTACTCTGGGTAGGTTTATTGGGCAGCATTCATCATCTGAAAATCAATGCCACATTCACCCACTCTCATCTGCACTTCCAACTACAGGAATTACGCATTCCTGAACTTGGGTTTGAGAGTTGGAAGGTTCTTCTTAGTACTTCAGTTGAGAAACCTGTGTAGGGATCATCCCTTCACACTGTGGATCCATTTCAATCTTCCAGGAGTTTCATTTTCATATCCGACATCAGGCCATCCATCTATTTTCCTATGCAGCAACATTTCCTGCAGGAATTGTGTAATTTTGCAATGAGGGTTTGAGGAGAAGAGAAAGTTCCAAGAAACTCAGCTTGGAATCCAGTGAGGGATTAATCCTTCACTCCAGGGATCAATTCAGCAGCCTAGGATCAGCATTGTATTATCTATCAGTAGGCTACATCATCATCCCTCCTATATAGTGGAGTATTTCCTAGCAGTTGTGCATGCAGCAGCTGCATATTTAGTGGAGGAGCTAGCTCAAGTTTTAAGCTTGGGAATCAGGAGAAGGGACTAGCCCTTTAGTTATTGAGCTGAGTGGGTGATATTACAGTATATTTATCATTATTTCATAGCCCCAGATCAGCATTTGTCTCCAGGGAGTGCGTAACTCATCTAACAGGGGTGTAGTGTGCAACCCAAAAAGGGCTGAAATTCCAAACTCAAAATCTGGCCAGACCATTTCTGGGTTTTTCTGGGTTTTTCGAGTATAATTCATGGTTAAAATATTGTATCTTTATAAGTAATCCAATAGCCTCTCACACATAGATATTATTCCCAGCAACAGTAGTTTCCAACAGCGGCATCAGTTTTACTTTCCAATGCGAGTTTTCAGTATAGTTGTTTCGACCATCTTTGGATGGCTTAAGTGCATCCCTTTTTCGAGCACTGTGTATATTCATTTTTCGTTGATACATAATGATATGGCTCAGTTGTTTCTTCTCATATGTATGATGTTATGATGTATTACGACATTTTTCCAGTTCTACAAGTTTTATTCTTATTTTACTGTAGTTGGAATTGTGCATATTTTCTATATTCATGTCTTTCCCATTTTGGGATATTACAGGTTGATCTATTCGTTGATGTTTTGTTGTTGTTTTTCAATGAAGTATCTCTTATAATTATTTGTTTGACAAGTATTATTCTAGCTGAATTGATTATGAAGTCACTATTTGAAGGCATGATGCCGGCGAAGGTATAATATGTATTTGGTCTAACAATTTATGTTGGCTTCTAATATATTTGGATGATTGATTCAAGCGTGGTACAATAATACAGATTCAACTATCAATATTTTGAGATCTATACACGGGTATGCTTCAGGGGAAACGCGTACATACACATATATGAGTAAGAACATTAGCGTATATATTCTAACATGTGTTTAGATAGGGTTTTTAGTGACATAATCTAGTTTCATTGATGAACAATGTGTGGTATGGTATTCTGATGAATGGGTATACAGTGATATAAGTTGGTTTGGTTGTTTGAACAAGTTATTTCTATGTTTGACTTAGTGATACAGTTGGTTCAATGATTAAATGATTGTTGCTGTTGTTCTGCGTATTTCGGTCTCGATATTTGAAATGGATCCAGCTTTGAAATATTTGAAAAGTGATCCACAAAGAATAGAGGATATGTTTGTATCTCCCTTCTAGTAGAAATTTGGAGAAGGAGAGAAGGTTATGCCTTCTCGTGTGGGTTCCCGCATACGCTAGTATGAGTCTTTTCTAGTACAAGTTTAATAAATTTCTCTTTATAATAAAAGAAGAAGATAGAGACGACAATAGCAGTGGTTTTCTACCACATTGGGTTTCCACCTAAAAATCTTGGTGTTCATGTGTTGCTTATGTGTGATGGCTTATTATATTCTTATTGCACATGGTTAATGTTTAATTAATGTTTAATGAAGTATTGATACACTCGTTCAAGTTAAACGTATGATGAATTAACTGAAAAAGTTAGTGAAATGGATATACGCCACTTGTTTTCATCACAGTCGCATACATACACGAGTTTACTTCATAACATTCACATACAAAAATTTGAATAAGGAAAGAAAATTTTAAGTAGCTTAAAATATTGATTCACCCCCCCCCCCCCTCTTAGTATTTTTCCTAACAATTGGTATCAGAGAAGGTCCTTCAGAAGAAGCTTGATCGCTTCAAGGAAGATTCATCAAGATGAGCAACCAAGGGGGATCAGCATCCATCAGGACACCATTTTTCAATGGATTCAATCTATTTTTCTAGAAATTCAGAACAATATCTTACCTACAGTCACTTGGATTAGATGTTTTGGGAATCGTTGAAGGAGGTTATCAGTATCCATCTTCCATTCCCACAGATGAAGCAGAAAAGAAAAAATATGAGACTAATGCAAAGGTTTCCAATTCTCTGTTAGGAAGCTTGTCAAAATAAGAATTTTTCAAAGTCATGCAACTGAATACCGCAAATTCTATATTGGAAAATATCATCCAAAGTTATGAAAGTGGCACCAAGGTAAAAAGTGCCAAACTTCAAACACTTAGAATTCAATATGAAACTCTCTGAATGCACAATGACGAAAGTACTACAAATTTCTTTCTTAGGGTAGATGAGATCTTTAATTCTATGATAAATATTGGTGATGAAATAAAATAATCATCACTGGCTGAGAAAATATTAAGATATCTAACCCAAAAATTCGATCTGAAAGTCTCTACCATTGAAGAAATGTAGGATTTGAAGAACCTTACTATTGAAAAACATCATGGGGTTTAACAGCCTGTGAAATGAGAAAAGGGGGTCCCTTAGATATCACAGAATTTGCATTCAAATCTACTTCTAAAGGAAAGGAAAAGGAGGATCTCATGGAATTAGGTTATGTATCAGATGAATAAGAAGAATATTTTGTAAACAAATTTCAAGTAGGTACTGGTAGATTTAGAGGTAAACCCCTTTCAAATGTTTTTTTGTGGAAGATTTGGTCATTATGTTGCTAATGGCCCTGATGGATAAAACCATGAGAAATGAAAGGATCCTACAAAAATGAATTTTAGAAGAAGGTTTGAAAACAATGAAATTTTCTACACACACGAAGATAGTGATGGTCTTTCAAATGGTGAAGAAGGTGTGTCTGATCAAGAATATCAATTGCTTATGGAATTTACAAATAACTGTATTGATGAGTCTGATGGTGTATTTTTGGATGCCATGGAAGAAAATGATAATATCATTGAAGAAATAACTCAACTTAAAAAATTTCTAGAAGAAGCTCTGAATAAACAAATTCTAGAAATGGAGATACATAATGAAAAGGTAGAATTAGAAATAGTAAGTTTAACAAAGGAACTTGAAAATAAAAAAGGTCTAAATATTTTATTTTCTAAAGTTTTTGAGATCCTAGAAGAAATCATCAAAGTACAATGCTCTCCTCTAATAAAAACAGGTCTTGGATATAATGGAGAATCATCAAAATCTTCTAAAACGGGTACAGGAATCTCTCAATGCAGTAAAGGGAAGTAGTCAACTAAGTTGCAGCTCTCAGCAAAGGAATAAGGGATCAAATGTCTCTCAGATAAATCCTCCTTACCACAATCAAAATAGAAACTACAAAAAAAGGTACTATACTCCCATAAATTTATACTTTAATGGTTAATGTTTCACTTGTCACAATTTTGGTCATAAAGTTGCTCAGTGTGTTGCTTATAAAACTATCATGACTAGAGAAGAAAGAAAATAAAATAATGAGAATGGATCAAATAAATCCTCCTACAACACCTTCTTACCTCTCCAATATGAAACAAAGTGTTCCTTATGCAATAAATTTGGGAATAGAGATAATGAATGCAGAAGAAAAATGAGATCAACTCTTCAAAATGGAAAAAATGCAACAACATCCCAGTTATGGAAAAAGAAAACCATAGAATCTGAAAGTTATGGTTTGGCTTTGTATGTAGAATATCAATAAAATTTGTGGTATATTGATAGTGGATTCTCAAATCATATGATAGGTGATAAAGATAATTTTATGTCCTTTAGTGAAATAAAGAATGAAAAGAATGTAACCTTTGGAAATAATTCACCTGCTACTATCAAAGGAAAAGGAATTGTTTTGTTGAAAGAAAAGGTTAAATATGGAAATGTTTTGTTTGTTTGTGGATTAAAACATAATGTGTTGAGTGTTAGTCAGATGTGTGACCAAGGGCATGAGGTTGTTTTCAAATCAAAGAAATGTGTGGTTCGGAATCTAGATACATGTAAGATCGTAATAAAGGGAACAAGAACTCCAGGTAATGTCTATGTTTTGGAAGGTGGTCTATAACATTGTTATTGAGAAAATCAGAAGAAATTTGGCTATGGCACACCTAAGCTTTAGCCAATTACATAAGTCAATCAGAATGGGAGCAGTTCGTGACTTACCTAATATATCTCTACCAAAAATTACCATATGCAAATCATGTCAATTTGGTATGTAAACCAGGGTGTAGCTTAATGCCAAAGAAGTTACTTCAAGTAAGCCACTTGAACTTATTCATACTAATTTGTTTCGTACTATGAGAAATAAGTCTCCTCGGGGTGAACAATAATTCATATTATTCATTGATTATTTTACACGAATGTGTTGGATTGGCTTATTAAAACATAAAGATGAAGCATTTGATAAATTTAAAGTCTTAAAATCTCTAGTAGAGAATGAGTTAGATTTAAAAATAAAATGTGTTAGATTTGATAGAGGAGGAGAATTTATATCATATGATTTTTTCGACTTTTTTGAACATCATGGCATCAAGAGGTAGTTTTCTATAGCTAAAACTCCTAAAAAAATGGAGTGGCAAAAAGAATGAACATAAAAATCCAAAAAATGGCACGCGCCATGCTTGATGAGTTCAAAACACCTCATACCTTCTAGGGGGAAGCAGCACATACAGTCGTAAATATCCTCAAAAAAGCTTATTTTCGAGTAAATAGTGATAAAAATCCTCATGAACTATGGTTTGGTAATCCTCCAACTGTCAAGCATTTTAGAGTCTTTGGAAGTAAATGTTACATAAATAATAATGATGATAGGCTTGGAAATTTTGAAGCTAGAGTTGATTAATGAATTCTCCTTGGATACTCCTCTAGAAGCAAAGGATATAAATGCTACAATAAAAGTCTTCAAAATATTGTTAAATGTATTGATGTTGTTCTTTATGAAGCATCCACAGGTACTAAAAAGGAAGCACTAGCAGATGATGAATATATTGCTACAACAAGCCAAAATAATTTAGGTAATGGAATCAATGAAGCATCAAAAGAAGGAAATTGATCTGAAAATGGGAAAACTAGTTATTGTTATGCTAGCTCCCTCATTAGTATTAAAAAATTGTGTTTAGGATCGTCTCAAGTTAACCAATTGTGAAGGGGTTTATGTGTCAAGTTTTATGTGTCTTTAATGATCAAATTATGAGTTAATTATCTTTTAAAAACTCATATACAACAAATGAAATGCAGATAAATAATACACAACAATCACATTACACAATGGATGATAAAGGAGTTCACCCCTCCTGGGCTACATATCCATGGTCCTGCTTCAAATAACTAGGCCTTCTTGGGATTAAGATTAAAATGTCTGATTACATGCACTTTTAGTGCTCCAATGGAATTTCAACTTGCTCCATTGGCTGCATAACACCAAAAAACCCCTAAAATGACTATTCAATCTCTAAAATTGGTTTCCATATCATCTAGGCTTGACCTCCCATCCTGGTGCCATGGGCTTATTTAATCTCCAAAGTGACAAAAACACTTTCATAAGTGCTTCAACACCTTTGCAAATTGTACCACTATTTTCAAAGCATCAAATACATCTAAAAATGATTCTTCTTGAGCCAAGATTGGTCTTTAGCTGATCTAGGCATGGCCTTCCTTTCTGGTGGCCCTGGGCTTCAAAATTATTTAAGTGACCAAAAACACCTATATAATTGCCCCTCTACCTCTTGTTGAGATTCAACAAGATGATGAGCTTAGTGAAAATCAGTGACCTTCACTAAGTGGGCCCACGGGCTATTTTTAGGTGGAATTCCTTTTTTAGACTATGTCCATTTTTAGACATGGTGATCATATTTTACAAGTTGGTGATGCTATTTGTGGATGGTTGGTCAAGTTGGAAAATAGATGAAATTCTATTTTTAGAATATTGAGCGAAGTATATTTATAGATCGTCGATCTAAAAATAGAAGTGTCGATTATTATTAGCTCTTAATAATAATCCGACAATAAACATCAACTTATTATTTTGGAGCACTTAATTTCAGTGTACAGATTTGGCAAATCGGTGGGCTGAAGGAACTACGCAATTCCTAGCGTTTACTGGTGGTTCATGCATGGAGGACTCAGTTAGAACTGAAGTGGAAAAGTTATGACAGAGTTGGAAGAGTAGTTCATGGAGTTGTTATTCAGTTTAACTCAGTTAATGGAGTTAAACTCAGTTGAGCTAGTTGTATCTAGTATAATTGAATGATACACTAGTGAGAGTGGAGTGAACTAATTAGTTAATTAATTCACAAATAATAATCACACAATCAATCAAATAAAGCAAGCATCAGCTAACTACAAGGTACTGCCTGGCCTAAAGGAGACCCAATGGAGAGATAGGTGAAAGGGCAAGATGGACTATTTGTTGCAACTATAATGATGCATTGATTGCATCACACACACATTGGAGTTGCCAATTATAGATTTTATTAAAGGCAAGCAAGGTAGGGATTTGAAATTATCTGAGGTCTTTTCACTGTGGATTACAGTTGAGGCAAAGTTATTAGGTAAAAGCGCACAATCAATGCATGGATTTGCAGATTTCTTCTATGTTAGTGTGTGACGATTGATTGTACTAAGAGCTTGATGTACTAAGCTTTGTATGAGATTGTTACATGATCTCCATGATACATAATATATGATAGTTGGGGTTTTCAGCTTCAGGCTTTCCTGTTAAACAACTGTGTTATGTGCAATTGTTTTTATTGCTTCATGTGTTTGCAATTGATTTTAAATTTCCACAAAAGATTAACAATGGAAGGATTCTGTATTTAGCAAGAAGATAAAATATTGTTAGATCAGGAGAATCTGGATATATACATGTATATTTTATATAATTTCTACACCTCTGTAAGATGTTCCAATGGATTTATAGCATGCCAATCTGCTAGGAATGACTCTTCCTGAGCCAAAATTGGTCTTCTGCTTATATAGGCATGGCCTTCCCTTCTCGTGGCCCTAGGCTTCAAAATTCTTCAAGGTGAGAAAAACCTATGTATAATTGATCCTCTGCCTTTGCAACCTATTCCAATGGATTCAGATCATGCCAATCTACTAGGAATGACTATTCTTGAGCCAAAATTGGTTGAAAATTTCTCTAGATAGGCCTCATTAAATTTTCCATTTGATTCCTCCTCCAAATCTAGAGAGGACTCTAGATAACCCTGAAAAACTTGGAAATTCCAACGAATTTTTAGTAGTCCGCTAAAACCCCACCATAATAATCAGGATTGTTAGCACCCCATAATTTCGAAGGGTGAAGACAGAATCCCGAAGGGCCAACATCAAAACTGCTTCGGGCCTAGGATCTAGCCCTCCTCGACCCAGACAGGGATCTCTTTGTTAGATATAGCTTTGTTGATGAGAATTTTAGGCTAGCTATTAGTGCATAGGGGTTTATTTTGAGATTTTCGGTTGAAACAACAGAAGAGGGCCATTGGGATATGGAGTCAAATAGGTGAAAACGGATTTAAATGGATGAATAATTGAGATCATGTGTAACCAAGCAAGCTAGTCATGTCAATGGATCTCTACAGTTTTTCAAATGGAAAAGGAGGAGAGATTAAGGTTCAATGAGAATGCAGAGCATACTTTATCTGAATTCTACATTCAAATTTTAGATGAAAACATAGATATTGTTTCAAGACTGAGCAGGGTGCCCGATGACAAATCCTGAACAAAAAATTTCTTATCCACAGTAAATAAATAAAGCAATGGCAGAGTAAAGGAAAGCAAATAACATGAATAATTAAATCACCATTAAAACATAACACAAGAATCTAGAAACATCAAGGTCCTTTCAATCATCCAAAAAGGGGTGTTTATAACCATATGAGCCTTTTACAATGGTTTTTCCCTTCAGGGCTCCCCCTTTCCGTCTACCTGATACTGCTAATGCATGCAATATTTAACTAAAACTTAAGTTGGTTTCCCTATCTACTTCAGTGATTTTCATTAATTACATTCAAGCCAAAATTGGACAAGTGGAACCATGCAATGGCGATGATAAGATAA
This sequence comes from Pinus albicaulis, assembly GCA_034641835.2. Classification (NCBI taxonomy): domain Eukaryota; kingdom Viridiplantae; phylum Streptophyta; class Pinopsida; order Pinales; family Pinaceae; genus Pinus; species Pinus albicaulis. Next base: position 661,035,394 of record CM076571.1, read on the forward strand.
ATTTGGCCACAACGGTTACTTTAGCAGTCTGTTATTGATTTCAGAGTGATTAGAATCTGGCTAGTCTAATGTCAAAGAGGCAGCGATAAAACAACACTGACATCTGGCTCTTCTTTGGTGGAAAACGGTTGTTGAGAAGAGTGTGTTGGTGAACTACGATGGTTGTAGTATAGGCCACTTTCTGCTAAAATTCATTTGTATTTACTGCGTTGGTTACTATTGTAGAGGAGTTTGAAATGGAAAATGCAGTGCTTCCCTTTAAAACATACAGCAATGATTCAATAACCTTGGATGGGTATGGTGCAGAACGGCTGTGTAGAGCAATTTCAATGGCAGGAGTTGGTGGAGAAGTGATGGCGCATTAGGGGAATTTTGAGGTCTAAAATGGGCCTCCTAAGGAAATTATAAAACAATATTGGAAATAATAAAATAAGATTTTCTTACATCATCAAATTTTGGAGGGATAAAAGAGAAAACTACTTTTTCAACTCGTATTTTCAACTTATATCCCAAATTTTTTACTCAAATTTCGAGTGAGAGTACTCATTGGATGCAAAATTTAATTCCTCATCCAAGGAGTACCCATGTTACATACTGTCAATGGACCTGCTACACAAAAAATGAGAAATACATGAAAAATGTGATTGCAATCATGTTTTCTCATGTATTTATCATTTTTCATATAGCAGGGTCCATTGAAAGTATGCAACATGGGTGCTCCTTGGATGAGGAAATAAATTTTTCATCCAACAAGTACTCCTGCTCAAAATTTGAGTAAAAAATTTGGGAGATAATTTGAAAATATGAGTTGAAAAAGTAGCTTTATTATTTTATTATTTTTTAATATTTTTACCCTTTTACTTTAAAAATGTTGAATCACCCCCCATGGTTGACATCATCATCTTGAATCCTATTGGTTCTTATAAAGTTTATTTTGGTTGTACATTTTCCTTAAGAGGCCCATTTTAGACTCAAAATTCCCCTAATGGGTAGTCGATGTGACACAGTGGTGGCGGGAGTCAGTAGATTTACATGAAGCAGTGGATTCGTGGATGGTTTGTCAATGTGGAGTAGCAGTGGCGAGAGTGGTATCAGAGCATAGGGAAAACGGTTTTTTTTTTTTTTTTTTTTTTTTTTTTTTTTTTTTTTTTTGGGGGGGGCTAGTGGAGTGGTAGGCGATATCGAGTGGGGGGGGGCGAAGTAGCATGGACGCGCCACGTTGCATTCTCAGCGGAATTAAATACTACCCATTTTGGACCCCCCCCCCCAGCGGTAAAGCTCGGATGGAGAGGTGGGGCCGAAAATATATATCGATCGTCGGATGGAAGCGGGGTAAGTCAAATGGAAGATAAGGTGGAGGTCATTTATCATAGATGGGATTTCAGATGCGATGTGTGATGGGATGGTGGTGTTGGGAAATATGAACGTAGGGGGGTTTAATATGGGTGAGGAGATGACAGTGCTCTCTATGATGCAATGAGATAATGAATGGAAAGAACATGGTTTATATCATAAACATATGGCAACTAGTAATATAAATTATGAAAAGCTTATATTAGGGTTTTGAAGGCTTAATGAGATGGATAAGCATTGAATAAGGAATTTAGGCTTAGCTTGGCCTGTATGGAAAATGAAGTAGTTAGCCATGTTTTAGAATTAGGATAAATTCTAAATCCTTTTTCAAAATATTTCTTTATGTGCCTTCAAAATTGTACTGAGATTTCCAACCTAGGAGAAGCCATTATTTGCCTCTTTTAATTAGCAGATCCTTCTTGGAAATAGATGACAGCCATCAAATATTATTTTCAATATAAATGAAATGAACAGAAATAATCAATCACCTTGAGATTCTATAAATTACAGGATACTAACACTGGCTCCAGCTGGGGATGGCAGCTCCTTCAGGAGGTGTCAAGACATCGTAAATTAGGAGCCTAGGGCTGATCACAAATCTACAAACTGAAGTCTGGAACACACTTGATGTGAAAAACTGAAAATCGATTTGAAACTAAAACTCAAAAGATGCTCAGAGTATTGAGCTTATTTTCACACCTACCTACTCTAGTCTAATAAAAAATTATCCCATCAAATAATAATGAAATTTCCAATGTAAACAGTCAAGAAAAGGAGTGCTTAAATGATTCTTGTTCACTTTCTTGAGCAGGCAGAAAAAGGAAAATAACCACTCCCATTTTAATTTCTGTTGAACATAAGTGTTCAAATATTTCCTTGAATTATGCAACAAACCATCCATGGCATAACATACTCCTTTTTTAAATGATTCTAAGAGGCCAGAAAAAGGATCTTAGAAAAATACCTGGTACTAAGGATTCAAATAACAAGCTTCATCTAGGATTACTCTTTGTTCCAACTTGTTGTGCTCAGGATCATTCTCAAAGAGAATATCTAAACTTTCTCCATGATTATCTGACATGGCATCTTCATTGTATACCAATATGTTTCCCTCAAGCAGATCTGATATATCTGGATTGAGATTGCCAAATTCTGTTTGAAGGCCATCATTTTGATGAACAGAAGTAATTTCTACCAATAAGCCTTCTTGTGAATGTAAAATAACCTCAGCACCAATATGTTCTACATATTTTTCTCCATGAGGAATGACTTCAGTACATAAATCAGCAATAGAACAAATGGAATTAATCTTTTGGTCACATAAAAATTGAGAACCTACCTGCATACTTAGAATCTGATTAATTTCTTCTTCAGTTAAAGCAGGAGGCGTTCTTTGTTTTCTTTGGATTGAATAATTATTGTTTTCTTTATCTTGTGAAGATTGTCTATGATGATGACTATATTCTTTAGTTTTATACAAAGGATCAGATGAATTATCATTTGTCTCCAAATATAGGTCATGTGAATATACTTTCATTATAATATTCCTAAACTAGCACACAGCTAATTGGAATATTAAAGTTTTGATTTTTCTCTTAGATAGAGGAATAAGAGGGTAGAGAGACCCATAAATATCCTTATTAGGAATAAATACACTCCTAGTGTGAATGGAGGTCATCTAAAAGCTGGATTGAAGACCCTTAGGTGTGAAAAGGGGCTGGAGCATGAAGACTGGGTCAACTTTGACCAAATCAACAACGTTGTTATGGAGGAGTGGCATTCATGGTGGGACAGTGCAGTTTTGGAGGGAGATTGAATGCATGGAAGTAGTGACCTGATTGAGTGGGGCCAAGGGTGAGGAATTTCATCACTTATATAAGGAAGAGGGTGGCTGCCATATGGGGTTATGTTTTGGATTATTATTTTGTATATGGTTTGTTTAGACTTGTTGCTCTCTTCAGTTGTTTAGCTAAGATTGCAGTGTTGTTTAGCACAAGGTGTCCCTGGTTGGGAATCCCACCTCTTTCTTTGAGAGGCCTCTTGGAATATTATTGCACTACATGGTCCACTATCTGGCATCAGGCCAAGCTACATCTTTTTTGTACAGCGCAGTATTGTGTTGTGTTTCAGGGTGTAGCAATGGAGAGTTGATTTGGGTCACTTCCTTGCTTGATTTCAGTTGGAGGAAAGTTTCCTTCCATTTGAAGACTAGAAAAGAGGACCCTTGAGCCTTATTTCATCATCTAGCATCAGGCTAAGGTACTGCTATCAGTTACAAAGAAATTTTCTGAAGAAACAACATTTTTTTAGTGTGCAGTTGCAGTAGAAGGTTTGGAGCCCTAGTCTGGGGAGATAGATTTTTCAGTGAGAGGATCAGCATCTCATTTGGAGAATATATAGGAGGATTTTTTCAACATTTCTAGATCAGATCAGCAACCTCCTATCATCTATCCAGTTGTAGAGATTATTCAGCCCTAGGGCCATATTTGTATTTCTTCATTTTTGTGTATTTCAGGAAACCCTTTCTGGGTTATCTTGGAAATGTGCTTGGGAGCTTAGATCTCTGTTCCCAACATTATTTGAGCCATATAACTTCAGATCTATGTATTGACATTGTTCAGCACCATTTATATCTAATAAAACTACACTATCATAGCCTTGGGTATTTGTTGTATAGCAGTGTTCTTCATATTTCATGTACATGTTCTCTTGAGGCTTGTTTTGCCAACTTGAGTGACTATTTCCTCAAGAACTTGTATACATTTTTGATGCTATGATATTAATATGATGGTTATATGATCTTATTACATTGCATCTATTGATTTGTCACTGTTATTTCCAATTTTATGCACTATACTCCTACTTTTCCCATTTGGGAATATTACAGTGGTATCAGAGCATAATCTTGGCTCAACTTGTGGATCTCAACCATTATGCTATCAAGAAAATAAGAAGAAGGAGAAAGAGATCAGAATAAGGGAAAGAATGAGTTTTATCTCAACCTTTTTCAAATCTAAGAGGGACCTCACCAAGGAGGTCAAGCAAAGAAAAGTTGAGAAAAACAATGAAACCACACTAGGGTTTCAAGATGAGGAAGGTCCATGTACTTCCTATCAGTAAAAGGAAGATCTCGTATTGCATAGAACTCCAAAGAGACATACTATGCCCTTTTCTTTTGAAGAAGAAGACAAGATGCATGGAGATGGAGGACACTTATATCATGAGATACTAAGTGAGTATCTTGCATAATACAAATCTCAAACAAGGGCTTTCAAGGAGAATCTAACTCTCCCACAGTTCATTCAGCTCAAAGAAGAAAGAAGACCTTGCAACAAGATTTTTATTATCTATATTTGATGCGTCATCTACATGCAAAGCAAGAGCTTGGGGAATGAAGTTGGATGCATTCTTCCTACTACATCGAGTGGTAGAAAGAGAAGTTGTTGAGATTGTAGTGCTACACCTTGAGGGTGAAGAAAACATTTGGTGGTTCAGCCATTTGAGTCATGCAAGAGTGACTGCATATGCAGATTTTACTTAAAGGTTGTGTTATCACTCAGAAAAAAATGAAACATAATTTTACAATGTCTTAGAGGTTCATGTGTCAAATTTAGGGTCATAGAATTCATTTTTCATTACTTGGTTAAGGAAAATATTAAAATTTTCTTATTATCTTATCCTAAAGTCCAAAACTCACCCCCATTCAAATCTTTTCATGTCACATCAGCCATTATTTTCTAACATTTTTCATTTCCCAATTTTATAATTCCTAAAAAGTCATTTTAGCCAAGAATCCCTACTTTCGTAGCGAAATACATAAAGAAAACGCACTTTTCGCTACGAAACTGCTAATACTTTCGTAGTGAAACTCCCTAGAAATACACTAGGTACGCTATGAAAGTAATGATTCCAGTATGTCTTGTCAAAACAGCTACTAGGTGTCAGTAAATGATTGAAAGGGATAGGGTAGATGGCATTCGAGTCAGTTAGGGTTAAGAGCAAGGTATAATGGTCATGGCTGAAGTCGTTATTACCATTTTAAGCATGTATGAGTCATCATTATGCCATGAGTTATCATCAAACTTTAAAATCTTTCCCAATTGATTCATTTGTTATTATACATTCCCTATTTGCATGTTATTGAGCTCTTGAGAGCTATTTCATTGAGCCCAAGTTGTGGCTGGTATTTTCAAAGGTTTGCAGGTATCACTGATCAAGCAAGGCAGAGAAGACATTAAAGCACCATGGCTGCAAATAGGAATACCAACAAAGGTGGCCACTATCTTAGATATGAGCCATCAGATATGAACCTGATAAATGAAGACCCAACAGCTTCAGAAGTTTTCATAAGAATAGGGTGTTTGCAGTTTTGCCAAAGATTGCAAGGATTCCATGTATAGGTTTCCAAAGAGTTTGCCCTAAATTTCAATGAGACATCTGCAAAAATGGGAATGTTGAACCTCACTATAACACCAAAAACCATTGCAACAATGATAGGGATTCCAAGAGGAGAAGAAAAATGGTTCAAAGTGTTATCACTCGGATTGATCCTAAGGCTGAAGTAGGAAATACTGAGGTAACCTCAAACCAATATTTGGACTTGGTATCTAGCCCTACCAAATCGAAGAGGGATCTCTCGATAGAATCACAGCCAAAAGGGCTGGATTGAAATTATTTTAGGCTAGCTAAGGAAAACAAGGGGTTTTGACTGTGATTTCAGGGTTGGGCTCATTGAACCAGAATTAGATCAAAAGGATAAAACAGGGCCAAAAGGATTGATGGGGCAAGGTAGGTATAAGGTTTAAACATTCAATGATTATTAAATGAGATGTAAATATTGGTGAGGAGCTAAGGAAAGCATATGAAATTTATTTTCCTTAATCTGAAGAAATTGAACACATTATACTTAATTTCCATAAATAGAGCATAAACAAATATGAATTATGTCTTTCAAACTTGAAATCAAGTATATTATAGATATGAAATAGCTTATGAATTAATAATACATTATAACAAACCAATCATAAAGAAGAAACAATGTGTAAATCTCATACCAAGGGGATCCCAAGAAAATAGCTGCAATTTTCCATTTAATGTCCAAGCCAGAAATGATACTTGATCCTTACAAACTCTTAAACTAATGCCAACCATTACAAAGACTGAAAAAGTACACCTTCTAGACTTAAAAACAACTTCCTCTCATCCTCAGGGGTCGAATCCATGAGGTGAGGGAGTTCTTACACCAAAAACTGAACTAACTGCTAAAGACTAGGATGATGAGAGTGACTCTTTCCTAACTTTTAGAACAGATACATTTGACCTCAAACTAATGATTTACCTAATGTATCTACCTTAGGTAAAAGGTAAAACATGATATTTACAATGGTAACTTCTCATTTACCCAAGTGAAAATTAAATCAGAGGTGAAATTTCAAAATTTGAGTAAACTATTAAAACTGTGAATTTCTTGGTAAACGCGCAGCGCCATAACAAAAAATTTGACCTGTTTTTTAAGCCACTTTTGGAGGCCTTCCCCTTGTTAAAATTGAGCTCATGATAGCTCATTGTAAATTAGGTCCTGTCTACTTTCTCGATATGATTTTACTTTCCAAAATGGTGTCCATTTTCCCTATCAAAATCCTGTTTTCCCAAGAATGGTAAACGTGCAGTGCCAAGGCCAAAAAGAGGGTAGAAACATGATTTTTTGATGGTTTTTGGCCTCTTTGAGGGACCAGGTTTGCTCCAAATTTCCTGAAAATTTATGTGGTTTGTTGGGTATGTGTTATATTCTTTCCACGACTAAGCACGCATGAGGGGGTAAGAGGGGGCGTTGGGCACAACGAGGGGGTCACAAGGGGGGCGGTAGTCCCCCCTGTCAAGGTCCGGGGCAACGCCCCGATGAAAATTTTTGGTCCTTAATTTCTGGTGGGTAGTCTGCGTCCATGGTTTTGTGCATGGTTTTGCACATGGTTTTGGGGTACGATGGTTTTCGGCCCCTGGTATTTTTGTAGATCCGGTCAAGGGAACTACGGTTATGTTCTAATCTAGGGTTAATGGATTGGGGTTTATGTATGCTTTGGCATGTATATATATGTGTTGTAACAATAAAAGGAATATAATTAAAAATCAAGTTGGTCGTCCCGATTTGGGATCCAGGGGAAAATATCTATGTTTATCTATTTTATGTTTTATGCTCTCGCTATTGTTTATTTTTTGTTATAAGATTTGTGTGTAGATAATTTATGTTCAGGGTTAAAACCTACATTTGGTATCAGAGTTGTTTCGGCTTCAAGGGGATGCCTTTGTTGTTAAGGGTTTTTTTTCTTGGGCCTGAGGTAGACCCTGTTCAATGGGAGATCTGCGGGATCAATTCTTGCGGTGAAAGAAGATGGTGAGCGGCAGAAAGATAGAGATTGAGAAATTTAATGGTTAGAGTTTTGAGTTGTGGAAGCTCAAGATGGAGGATCTGCTGGTGGATAAAGATGAGTGGATCGTGGTAGATCCAGGTACTAAACCAACGGCAATGTCAGATGAAGACTGGAAGAAGCTGGATTGGAAGGAAAAGAGCACAATACAATTGTGTGTCTCAGATTCAGTATTGTTAAATGTATCTGGGGAAGCTACGGTGAATAATTTGTGGGAAAAACGTGGGACTTTGTACCAATCTAAGTCTCTGGTGAATAAATTGTTCCTGCGGAAAAAGCTTTATAACCTGAGGATGAAGGATGGAGACACGGTGACAGAGCATCTGAATGCCTTCAATACTGTCGTAAGTCAGCTGTCATCTGTTGATATTAAAATCTGATATGAAGATAAGTGCATCAGTTTGTTGTGTTCTCTACCAGATTCGTGGGACAATCTAGTTATTGCAATAGGTAGCAATACAACTACCTTGAATTTTGATGACATTGTCTCAGCCTTGCTGTCGGAGGAAATAAGACAGAGAAATATGGAGGGTCAGAATGGAGATGCTTTATCTGTACGAGGAAGGTCCCAAAACAAAAACAAGAATAAGGTTTCGAGTGGGAGATCTAAATCTAGAGGGAAATCTAAATCTCCTAGAAATTTTGTAAAGGTGTGCTGGAAATGCGGAAAGGAAGGGCACTACAAAAAGGACTACAGATCTAAAGCTCCTGAGAAAGGAAAGGGATCTGATGATGCTCCTTCTGCAGAGGCAAAAACCACCTCAGATGAAGGTGGGGATGTGTATTTGGCTTCTTCTTCAAATAAACATGTAGATCATGAGTCATGGTTGATTGACTCAGGTGCATCCTTTCACTTCATTCCCCATAGGGAATGGTTCTGCGAGTATGAAAAATATGATGGTGATGTCTTCCTAGGGGATGATAGGAAGGCTATAATCGTCGGATGTGGAAAGGTCAATTTGAAGCTGCAAGGTGGAAGGATTAGAACACTTCCTGGTGTTCTGCATATTTCTACATTGGCCAGAAATCTGATTTTTGTAAGCAAGATGGATGATGCAGGTGTAAAAACAGTGTTCGAGAAAGATGCCTACAAGATGGTTTAGGGAGAACTGGTATTAATGTGGGGAGTTCAGACTGGAACTCTGTACAAGCTACAAGGTAGCACTGTTATTGATGGGTGTAACAATTCTGTGGTTCCTGAAAGTGGAGTGGAAATCCTAGCTGTCTCTGGAGAAAAGACCATGTTATGGCATCAAAGGCTTGGACATATTGGAGAGAAGGGTTTTCAGATATTGCATAGAAATGGTATGGTAGAAGGTATGTCTAATTGCTCTCTGGATTTCGATTTCTATAAACATTGTGTATATGGGAAGAATAATCGGGTGATTTTTCCTTCTGGTGCTAAGAGGGCGAACAAGATATTAGAACTTGTGCACAGTGATGTGTTTCGACCTGTGTCAGTTCCATCATTGGGAAAGTCTGTGTACTATGTTTCATTCATAGATGACTTCTCAAGGAATACATGGATATATTTCTTGAGGAAGAAATTTGAAGCTTTTGACAGATTTAAAGAATTTAAGGCTCTGGTGGAAAACCAGACAGAGAAGAAGATAAAGGCGCTGAGGACAGATAATGGTGGGGAGTTCTGCAAGAATGAATTTGAAGAGTTCTGTAAGAAGTGTGGTATAACACAAAAAAATACTACTCCATACACACCTCAGAAAAATGGAGTTGCAGAAAGAATGAACAAAACACTAATGGAAAAGGCAAGAAGCATGCTCAGTGGTACCGGGTTAGGACAAGAATTTTGGGCAGAGGTAGTGGAGACTACATGCTATCTGGTTAACAGATCACCTTCATCAGTGTTGGAGGATAAGACTCCACATGAGGTATGGACTGGTAAGAAACCCTCTCTTTCACATCTAAGGGTATTTGGATGTGATGCATATGTACATGTTCCAAAGGAGAAAAGGACCAAGTTGGATAATAACTCTGAAAGGTGCATCTTTATTGGGTATAAGGATGGTTTAAAGGGTTACAAGCTTTGGAACCCAGAAACAAGGAAGGTTGTGTACAGCCGAGATGTGGTGTTTAGAGAAGTGAAAGATGTTTTTAAACATGAATTCCTACCAAAGGAACCTGAGAAGATAGAGTTTGAGCTAAAGGAGGATGAATCAGACTCTACAACAGAAGAAGACTCAGAAGATGAAGAGCCACAAACTCCAGCTTTGAGAAGATTAGTCCGAGAAAGAAGGCAACCAGAAAGGTATAGTCCATCTGCTTTCTGTTCAGGTTTTGCCTTAACTATAGCAAATGATGAACCCAGAACTATTAGGGAGGTAGTAGATTCAGAGGATGGAAAACTCTTGAAGGAGGCCATGGTTGATGAAATGGCATCCTTACACAAAAATGATGCATGGGATCTGGTGGAGTTGCCGGCTGGAAGGAAGCCCATTGGGAGAAAATGGGTGTTTAAGAAGAAGATGAATGTAGAAGGCAAGGTGGAGAAATACAAAGCTCGGTTGGTAGCGAAAGGTTATTCCCAGGTGCCGGGAATTGATTTTGGTGATATTTTTTCTCCTGTTTCCAAGGTTACTTCTATTAGATTACTTTTATCTGTTGCTACTGCATTTGATTTTGAGATAGAACAGATGGATGTGAAGACAACTTTTCTTCACGGGGATCTAGAAGAGGAGATCTACATGAAGCAACCTGAAGGCTTTATGGTGAAGGGTAAGAAAGAACTCGTATGCAGGTTGAAGAAGTCTCTGTATGGGTTAAAACAGTCACCAAGGATGTGGTATCAGAAATTTGATACCTATATACGGGGACTTGGCTTCACCAGAAGCAAGGAGGATCACTGTGTTTATTTTAAATTAATTGGTGACCATGTTATTTATTTGGTCTTTTATGTGGATGATATGTTGTTGATTGGAAATGAAAAAGAATTATCCAAGATTTGAAGACCCAACTGTTCTCCAAATTCGACATGAAGGATCTTGGTGCTGCAAACTATATTTTGGGCATGGAAATTAAGAGAGATCGGGCAAAGAGGATGCTCTGGTTAAACTAGAGGAAGTATGTCGAAACTATATTGCAGAGGTTCAATATGCAAGATAGTAAACCAGTGAATGTTCCTATTCTCGTAGGTGTAAAGCTGTCTATTGAATAGTGTCCCAAGACACAAGAAGAAGAGGAGTATATGTCCCGTGTTCCATATGCATGTACAGTGGGTAGCTTGATGTATGCAATGGTCTGTACTAGACTAGACATTGCACATTTAGTGGGAGTATTAAGCAGGTTTATGTCAAACCCAGGAAAGGAGCATTGGACAACAGTGAAGTGGGTTTTCAGATATTTACGTGGCACTAGTGATTATGGCTTGTGCTACCAACGAAGACCAGGATTGGAAAGAATGTTAGACATTCGTGGTTTTGTTGATGAAAACTGGGCTGGAGATCTGGACCAAAGAAGATCTACAAGTGGGTACGCAGTCAGTTGGATGAGTAAAATACAGTCTGTAGTGGCTCTTTCAACTACAGAGGTAGAATACATAGCAGCCACTCATGCAAGCAAGGAAGCAATTTGGTTGCAGAGATTGTGTTCAAGTATGGGGTTGGTACAACAAGCTATAAGGATAGACTGTGATAGCAAAAGTGAAATTTTCTTGGCTAAGAACCTTGCTTATCATTCAAAGACAAATCACATTGATGTTAAATATCACTTTGTTAGAGATATGGTTGAGGCTAAAAGGGTGTTTCGGTAAAGGTGGACACTTTGAATAATGTTGCAGATGCATTGACAAAGTTTGTGAGCACTCAGAAGTTCTCTTGGTGTAGAGAAACAATGGGTGTTGAAGAATTGGGCCAATGAATAAGCTCTCATGTGGCCCCTTGTGGAAAGAAAACAACAAGTGGGAGAATTTTGTGTATGTGTTATATTCTTTCCATGACTAAGCACACGCGGGGGGGGTAAGAGGGGGGCGATAGCCCCTCCTTTGCATTGGGTGCAACATGGGGGTCACAGGGGGGGCGATAGCCCCCCCTATCAGGGTCTGGGGCAACGCCCCAGCAAAAAATTTTGGTCCTTAATTTCTGGTGGGTAGTCCGCGCCCATGGTTTTGTGCATGGTTTTGCACATGGTTTTGGGGTACGATTGTTTTCGGCCCCTGGTATTTTTGTAGATCCAAACAAGGGAACTACGGTTATGTTCTAATCCAGGGTTAATGGATTGGGGTTTATGTATGCTTCGGCATGTATATATATGTGTTGTAACACTAAAAGGAATATAATGAAAAATCAAGTTGGTCGTCCCGATTTGGGATCCAGGGGAAAATCTCTGTGTTTATCTGTTTTATGTTTTATGCTCTCGCTATTTGTTATTTTCTGTTATAAGATTCGTGTGTAGATAATTTTTGTTCAGGGTTAAAACCTACATGGTTGATGTACTCATCACTAGGAACATGAGGATAATGACCATTTTCCATTTGGATGGCCCAAAAAAGAGCGCAACACCAGTGGCGTTGCGCATTTAGCACAATTTATACATGTTAAACTATCCCAAAAAATCAAAATTTGCACCAAAGTGAAAAAAATTGAATTTTATTTGCTAATCAAGGTTTGGAGGCCTGGGGAGACACCTCATCAATAATATTCAGCTTCTCTTTCTCTTTTGACTCGGTCAAAGCCTGAATCTTTGCATGGGCACGTTTGAGCTTGGCCCTTGCAATCCTCTTTCTCATGGCATAATTCTTTGCCATCTTCCTCTAAATATCAGTGTCTTTATTTGCCTTCTCCAGTAGGCTCTCCAGATGCAAATTATCTCTCTCAAGCCAAGAGACTCTGTCTCCGTCAATCTCTATGGCAAGAAACTCACTTGGAGTAAGCTGCTCTGCCAATTCTGCCTCCTTTTTCCTTTCCCAGACTAAAGCCCTCTTCAGTCCAATGGTCCTCGGTCTCTATCTAGGAATTTAATCTTCCTCATCATCACTGTCATCAAATCTGCCCAAGGTCTCATCTAGCAAGGCCTTGGCCTTTCCTTCCTCTCTCTGAGCTCGAATTTCCCTGACCTCACTGATGGTATGCTTTTTCTATAGTTGTTGATTCTCTAACTCAAGAAAGTTAATCAAATTCTGTTCTCTACCAAGATTAGCTTGAAGCTTACTAATCGTGGCATCCTTGCCTCTGATCAATGCATTTGTGATTCTCACCTCATCCTCATCATCAAGGTCAATCAACTGAAACTCCTACTCAGTTTCATGTTTGTCCTCCTCCTCAACAATGATAAGCTCTATAGCCTTTTCCTTTCCATTTTCCACCTGTTTTGATGATGAAGAAGGCATGGCCCCTTTCACATTAAGTGAAGCAAATACATGCCTGCGGCCTCTCTAATATGTCAATGGAAATGGCTCAATATCAATCATTTTAGTGCCAGCTACCACAATGTCTCTTTCATTTCTTGATACACTGGTATCATTATGTGATGGTGACAAGTTGTGGAAAGGTGATGAGGAAGTATAGACATGAGGTGAATGGATGTGAGTGGGTGGAGATGTATGAGCAGCAGGATGTGATGGAGAAGTGGATACAGGAGGATGAGATGATGAAGGTATATTCTGGTCATGATGAATAGGTGGGGTAGTGAAAACCTCATTTGAAATTCTCTTCTGCTGAAGTTGATGCATGACCACCATCTTGATGAGTGAATGATGAAATAGGCTCTACATTTGTTAATTATAATACCTCTTTTGCACAATGTAGGCCATCTTGTCAATGCTATGGAAAATATAGTATGGTATGTGTAGCATTCTTACTCTAGTGAAATGCATAAGAAGATGGATATGGTATGAGTATAGACGGGAAAACCTTCCCTCACAAGTAAAATACTTCATTATTATCCTCATCGTGGGCACATACCTATCAAGAAGATGAGAAAAAGGGAAAATGGACTTGTTATGATCTTTATACCTAGGTTTTAGGTATGGTTCGAAATAACTCATGTCCAAATTTGCTTCTTTAAACCACCTCTCTCCCACACTAGGTTTCCCTGTAGCAGCTACAATGGCATTAGTGAACATTTCAAAATTAACCCTAGCAAGATTTACCTGCTTGTCATGTATATTGATTATGAATAATACTGTTAATCCCGAGTGATTTTGGACTTGCTACACTCTCTCACAAAAGTCAAAACAGCCCACATGTTTAAAGCAAGAAACAGTGAGAGGAGAGGTCGTGAGTTCCCTTGTGGTGATAGGTTTAAATCTGTTTATTTTTACTCCCTTGTGATCATTTCTCCTTGAAATTTGTGCCTCACCAACAATGCCACTATCCTCTTCTTCTAACATTTTCAAATTCAGATTTGTAAAACCCTAGGGTATAAGTGAAATGAATGAGGGGAAGGGGATGGGGTGACTAGCTTGAAAGGTGAAGGGAATAAGTGAAAGGGAATGTGTGAAGGGACAAACTAGATGAATGAAAACCCTAAGTCAATGAAAATACCCTATTTATGACTTATATTTCTTTTAGGAGGATGAAACAAGGATAAAAACAGTGATCACAAGCTAAAATTAGGTTTTCCTTTAGGATTTCATTTACATTCAATTAAAAATCACCAGAAATCTTAAAATAAAGGTTAAAATGTTTACTTATTTCTTAGAGGGATGTTTGGAGGACTTTTGGATAAATTTGGAGAAGTTTTGAACTTATTTGAGTTGCTAGATCACTCAAGAAGCTTTCATGTCTAAGCATGCAGCGCCAATGGTAAGCACGCAGTGCCAGTGGTAAGTGCGCAGCGCCTCTGAAAATGCACAACGCCAAGCTCCAGGCACGTAGCGGCTTCACCAAAAACGTTGAAGATTTTTGGCAAGGGCGCAACGCCAGTGCAAACGCATAGCGCCAAGTGCTGAACGCGCAATGCCAAGAAACTTAGCACAATTTCACCCAAAAAATCACAAAATTTTCCTTTTCTAAATACTCCTGATCTTTTGAAGCGCAATAATTATTCATTTGAAATGTTTGATGTGCTTTTATAGGCATGCGTATTTAATTTATATTGAAAAACCCACTTTCTAATGTTTTTGAAGTCTTTTTCCTTTATCACTGATACTCTTTGACACTTTTTCATTTGTAGGTTGGATCAATCTAGAGATAGCTTTTTTTTTTCTCATTAAGGCTTGACATGTTCACTTTAACAGCTTTGGGATTTCACATTTTACATATAGTAGCATAAAATTACATTAGAAAAAAATAAAATAAATTACATAAATGACTTTTTTATCAAAATGAGATTTTGATAAAAAGTTCTGAAACTGAAAATACAATCCTTAAAACATAATCAAATCATCATGATAATCTTTGTTCAATGCCTCTCATATGTGTGCTGACCTCATCAGAATAAAGGAAAGACCTTGAAAAATGAAAAACCCTAGTGACATAATGAAACTGATTTTTTGACCTAATTTTGAATGAAATTTTGACTTAAAATATTTTCAAGTAAAATAGAGCATTTCATAGGTGTTTTTTATGCTCAAAGGGATATGGGAATGAGTCAGAAATATGAATCTTAGAGGGAGAAAAAATTATTTGACAATGAAAACCACCAGTGGAGAAAATTTATTTCATGACCTAAGAGAATGTTAAAAAAAATTATTTGATATGAGACACCTAAGATGCACATGCAAATGTGTTTTGATCCCTGGTGGAAGTATACCTTATTGGAGGTGTGGAAGAAAACCGTAGACTAAGTACCTAACCATTGGGTAAATATGGTCAAACAAACCAAAAAACTGCAAATTACTTAAAATGACTCAAAAACTCTTTAAAAGACTGGAAAATGACTCAAAAAATAACTCTGACACTAACTCCAAAACTCTCAAAACAACATAAAATCAACAAGCTTTATAGCCTTCACTTCAGGCCCAATCCTAGATGATCTTCTGCCCCAAACTTTGCATAAAATATAAACTCGTATGTACAATGAAAGTGATCTTAGAAACTACATTAGAAATAATAATGTTTCAGGAGCTTACCATTGACTGGTCCTCCTGAACATTCATCTCCATTCATCTCCTATAGAAAATAGGCATTTTGTCCTCGATAAGCCAAAATCTTGTAGGGTCCCTTCCAAATATTTTCAAACTTCCCGTGCTTACCTTTATCTTCATTTCTTGCATCCCATCTCAGCACTACATCCTCCAACTGAAATTTATCTTCTTTATTTTTTCGATCATAAATATTCTTAATTCTCTCCTGAAGCTTAGAAGTAGTCTGATAAAATTCCTCTCTTGTTTTTTGAAGGTGAATCATTTGATTGATTCAATGTTGCATATCATATTTTTCACTATCTGCTTCCTGCAATAATCTCATAACCGTAACTGCAAGTGATGTAGGAAACACTGTATCTGTACCATAAACTAGTTCAAAGTTGACATACCTATTGACTTCTTTGTGCTCACTTGGTCTGCCCACAAAGCATTGGTAAGCTTCCTATGCCAATTTTTCTTGTTCTCCTCTAACATTTTCTTGATGATGTTCACTAAAGATTTATTAGAGGACTCAGCTAATCCATTGCCCTATGGATAATATGCAGTGGAATGACCCAATTTGATATTATACTTGTGACAAAACTCAACCATCTTCTTTAACTTAAATTCTACAACATTATCTGTAATAATCTTGTGAGGACAACGAAAACGAGACAAAATATTGGATTCTAAAAATTGAATGATTACTGTGTACGTAGATTGCCTTGTAGGAATAGCCTCGATCCACTTCGTAAAGTAGTCGGTAGATGTTAGAATCCATATGTGTTGTTGCAATGATGTGGGATGTTTTATCACCTGATCTAGACCTTAGGCTAAAAAAGGCAAATCAGGGTAACATCTAAACCACACTCAGCCTTGTAGCTAGCCCTACAAGGTCAGCAGAGGGCTCTCTCCATGAAAGGATATTCAAAAAAATACAACAATGAAATGATTTTAGGCTAGGTATAATAATGGGAAAGAATTTTAATGAAATGAATGAATTTTTCAGGGATGTGTGGGACAAATGGGACAGTTTGAAACTGGGAAATTAAATTAGGATACAGGGTATTTCATGGGGCAAGGTAGGCAGGAAATTTTAGCAATTAAATTCAAATAATGATGGAATGGTAAGACTAGTGAGGAGCTGAAAAGGGCATAGAATATGGATCCTTTTTCAAACGGAAGAAAAACACAGAGTGTGAATGATTTCCCAAGGCAGAGCATAAAAAATGGATTCTACCTTTCTATCTTGAAAACATTCACATAGATATGTTTATGAATGGATGGTACACATAACAATTTACATATGAACACAAAGGAGAGAACAAATGCTAAATTTCATACCACAAGGATCCGACAAATCAGAGTTGCATCTCTTATTAATTCCCTATCCAAAATTGTTACAATGGAGTGCAGAGCGTTCTCCTTGATTTCCACACTATTCCCCTACTTCTTGAATTACAGACTGATTTACAAGTGATTTACAATTACATTAAATAGACCATATTTGTGGGAACATAGATCCACAGAAAGAGGAAGTTGTTTTAATAACTGAAGAACTGAAGTCCGATCATAGAAAATAAATCCAACAATCTGCCCCTGAAAATAAAGGACAACAATACATTTTGACCACTTGAAAATTTGTTGTTACATCCAACGAATGAGAAGGAGAAACCTGTAGAAAATATCTCTTTAAACCGTTGCCGAAGATGTATTACTTTTTCATATTTAGTTCCTCGACCTTTTGAATGTTTCTCACTGTTTTATTCCTTTTGAAGAAAAATGAATTTGAATAAAATGATTTTAAAAATAAAATGAAATGATGCCTTTAGTGAAGGGAAAAACCGATTTTGGATGGAGGGAGTGAAGGAAACTGGGGTCCATATTATAATCGCAATCGGGATCAGAGGGGAGGCAATATATAATGGAGTGTTAAAATCACAATCGGGATCGGAGGAAAGGGGATTTGTTAAAATATATGATGTAATCGCAATCGGGATTGGAGAAATGGGAACAGGTCATATATACAAACTTCGATGTGATTGGGAAAAATTCCGATGGGATTTAAAAGATAGGCCAAGGGACATTTCCTTTCAAAACATATTAAAAATAGTTGGGCGCTTTTACAAAGGGAAAACAATTTTTTATGTTGAAAGGCCTTTAAGGTGGGACCCGGGGTATGAATTGCAATCGGAATCAGGAGATCGGGGTGGGCGCATTACATGATAAAACTTCATCGATGCAATTGGGGTGAGGCGATGGGGAAAACCTTTGTATAAATGAAATAAAACAAAATTTGATTTTAACAAAGGGAAAGGCCCTTTTATTATGAATGGCGGGGGATTATATGGTGGGACCCGAAGGTCCATCGGCATAGGGAACAAAAAATGATGCACAAAAGGAAATCGTTGATTGCGATGAGCACGATTGACTGTGGGTCGTCCGATCGGATGGGCATATCAACGGCGGAGGAGAGATCGGGGTTGTCAATCAGGAGAAGTCAATCAAAAATTCCGATGAATTATGGGCCATCAGATCAGATGGGCAGATCGACGGCTAGGATAACATCGGGTGGGGTCAATCGGGGGTTATGGCAATCAGGACTCTCAATCACATCGAAGTTTTTGTTAACAGGAGGGCCAATCGAAACGCACATATCAAATGTTGCGATGCGATCGGGGAAGGGAAAGACTTGGATCGGCAGGGATTTTTTATAATATAGAAATTTCAAAACTTTATTATAAATTTTCAAAGGTATGGAGGGGAAGTGGTTTGGAATGGCAGGGAGGATTTATAATAAAAACTTTAACTTTATTATAAAGTTAAAAGGTATGGAGGGGAAGTGGTTAGTTAAATTGTGATTGCGACCGGAGGGGGGGGGTATTTATAATATGAAACTTTGATTTTATTATAAAGTTTAAAGGGCATGAGGGGAAGTGGTTTTAATCGCATCGGAGTTATGTATTAAAAGATTTAATAATGCGATTTTGCCATCAGATGGGGAAAAAGGGGTTTTATAAAGGAAAACATTAAAAAACAATTTATGAAATTTAAGGTTATAGTGGACTTTATTCACTTAGGCATAAATTTCAATCCAGAAGTTAGCTTTGAGAGTGTAATATACCGTTGGAAATCTCTTTCCGAGATATTTATGCTGAACATACTTAGAACATGATTCTGAACTGAAAATGTTGTGGAAAACCTCTCTGAAGGGCAGGATGGGACTTTGTGGAGATAGCAGCTTCTGAAATGTGACTTTTTACGTATGATGACACAAAATTACATAATAAATGATAATAAAGGCAAAGTATCATGTTTTCACCTCAAAACATGGTTTTGAGGTGAAAATTACACCAAACTGAATAAAACATATCTTTGATATTCTAGGTGTTGTGACTTTGAGCTTATTGATTTCGTCATGACCTTGCTGATATTTATTGACACTTGACTCATTAATTTGACCATGGTGAGATCCTAGAACCTAATGAGACCCATCCTATGACCTACTAACATGACTCACAAACTGAAAGTAGCTCATGACTGAAGACCATAGAGAGGAGAATCAGCAAGTTTCACATGAGGGAAAACTGATGAAAAATCGCTTCCATCAATGAATCCATGACCTAGAGGAATGGTGAAATTTATTGGTATGGGACTCTTAATATGCAAATGCAAAAGAGAAATTTTGATCACTAATGGCAGTATGACTAGACTGACACTAACATTGGCTCCAATGGGGATGGTAGCTCCTTGGAGGTGCCAAGAACACCATAGACCAAGTAGCTTTATCCATTGGGCATGGAGTCAAAACACTAAAAACTGACACAATGCAAACTGACTCTGACTCAAGACTAAGACTGAAAATGGAAATAAAACCAAACCATACACATATCATTTAAGTTTTATAGCCTTCACCGCGGGCCCCAAACTTCAATGGCTGTGTACTTCAACTTTGATAAAAAATAACATGGTATATACAATGATGGTGACATAATTTCTGATCCATTATCTTCAACAATGGTAGTGCTTCAAAAGCCTACCATTCACTGCTCCTCTAGGGAAATCTTGGCCATCCATCTCTAAAATCAAGAAAGCATTATATCCCCTGTATGCTGAAATCTTGTATGGTCCTTTCCATAGGTTGTCAAACTTACCATGCTTCCCTTTGTCCTCATTCCTTGCATCCCATCTCAACACTACATCATCCAACTGAAATTTTTCTGCTTTGGTCTTTCGGTCATAGATCTTCTTTATCTTCTCCTGCAACTAAACAACATTCTTTGAAACTTCCTCTCTTGTTTTCTGAAGGAGGATAATCTGATTGATCCTTCGCTGATTGTCATTGTCTTCACTACCAACTTCTTGCAATAATATCATAACTGGAATTGTAAGTGATGTACGAAAGACAGCATCAGTACCATAAACCAATTCAAAAGGTGACATACATATGGATTTCTTGCTGCTAACTCTGTCTACCAACAATGCGTTGATGAGCTTGCGATGCCAATTTTTTTTGTTTGCCTCCAGCATTTTCTGGATTATATTTATCAAAGATTTGTTTGATGATTCTGCCAGGTTGTTACCTTGTGGATAGTACGCTGTTGAATGACCCAACACGATATTATATTTGTCGCAAAAATCCACCATCTTCTTAGACTTGAATGCTGTTGCATTATCTGTTATAATTTTGTGAGGGTAGCCAAAACGAGATAAAATATTCAATTCTAGGAATTGAATAATTACCGTATCTGTAGCTTACCTTGCTGGGACGGCCTCGATCCATTTAGTAAAATAATCTGTTCCTGTCAATATCCATCGATGCTGTGTTGATGACGTGGGATGGATTTCTCCTATGAAATCGAGTCCCCACTACTGAAAGGGAGCATTTACTGCAACTGGTTTCAAAGGAAGAGGAAGCAATTTTTTTCTTCCCTTGGAAAATTTGACATTCATGACAGCTCATCACCATTTTATACAAATCTGAAAATAACGTGGGCCAATAATATCCTACTCTCAACACTTTGTTAGTTGTAGTCTTCCAAAACAAATTACCACCACAATCACCTTTATGAAAGTCATGCATTACCTTATGATCTTCTTTTTCAACCAAAAAATTGAGCAGAACACCTCCTGGATATTTCCAATAAAGAGCGTTGTTTAAAATACAATATTTAGTAGATTTGAGTTTCAGTGATCTACCTTTACTCTTAGACATTCCTGGAGGAGGTGACAGATGCTGAAGGACATAAACAATATCTGAATACCATGGGGATTGTATAAAAATGTCTGAAATTGGAACAAGAAAACCTTCATCTTCATCTTCTGACATTGCTGTTATGAGGTTTATGTCTAGGGCATGCAGATTTGATTGGGCCATCAATTTTGCCAAGCCTTGTCCTTTGATCAACTTTGTGGGTTTGATCAACAAATCATACTCCAACATTGCTGCTATCCATTTACCTCTTCGACCTTCTAGATCAGTTTGCATCAACACATCCTTCACTGTTGCGTTAGGAACATATGCTATAGTATGTGAATGCAGAATATAGACCCTAAAATCCTTCAATGCCTTGATAAGAGCCAATGCTTGATTTTCAATAATATTATACCTCAAAGCAACATCTCTAATACTCCTACTAAAAAAGGAAATTGGCTTTTCAATATGATCTCTCTTTTGCATCAAAACAGCAGCCATAGTATGCTCCAAAGCAAATTAAAAAATAATAAAATATTGAGTATAGTCGGGACTAACCAAGACTGGGGAATTGGACAAAGAAAAATTTACTAGATTAAATGACCTGACAACTTCCTCACTCCATTTGACAGTGCTATCCTTCTTCAACATATTAGTCATTTCTCTCAAATGTTCAGCCAAATTGGGTATAAATATGCGCAAGAAGTTCATCTTACCATTGAATGCTTGAATATCCTTTTTGTTCCGTGAAAGGTCTATGTGCTGAATTTCCTCCACTCTAGATGGATCAATCGGATACCATATTTAGAGATGATATGCCCCAGCAAATTGCCTTCATCCATGGCAAAGAGACTCTTCTTTGGATTGAGATAAATCCCAAACTTTCTGCATCACTGAAAAAAAACTCTCAAATGGTGCAAATGCTCATCATCAGAACCAGAAAATACTGTCTGATCATCCAAATAAACAACAAGAAAAACATCTTTTTCATTGGCAAAAGCAATTTCCATTGCTCGCTGGAAAGTAGCTCCAGCGTTCTTCAGTCCAAATGGAATTTTGGCATACTGGAAGGTTCCCCAGGGTGTTGTGAAGGCAGTTTTGTCTTGGTCTTTCTCATGTACCAAGATCTGATTGTAGCCTGAGTAGCCATCAAGTAGTGACATCCTATATGCTCCAACTACTCTCTGCAGAATATGGTCCATCTTCGAAAGTGGATAATTATCCTTTAAGGATTCTTTATTCAAATTCCGAAAATATATGCACAACCTTATCTCTGCTATCTTCTTACGTACCGGGACCAAATTTGAAATCCAGTCAAAAAATCTAATTGGGACTATGATACCTGCTTTGTACAATCTGTTTACCTCTTTTTCAATGGATGGTAGCAGCTTCGGATTGATTCTTCTCAGCTTCTATATAAATGGCTTCTGATCCGGCTTGATGGGAATAGTATGCTAGATTATGTTCTTATCATACACCTTCAAATTTGAATAATCCCATGCAAACACGTCAGAAAATTCAGAAAGAAATTTAACATACTTTTCCTTTACCTCAGGGGGCAATTCCTTTGACAATTTCACAAAAATGGGCTTGTCAGGTGTTCCAAGATTCACATCTTCGAATCCTTTCTCAGTAGGCACCAAGCTTGGTTTCTTTGCAACATCATCCTGATCCAAAATCTCCTCTAAAGGTATGAGACCTCTAGGAATTACATTATCTTTCAGCTGTAATATTTCCATCTGATTTGCTTCAATTTCTTAATCATCAATCTCATACTCACCTTCTATTGGAGTGTCTTTGAATTTTCCATCACTCTGCAAAAAAAATTGATCTCATTGTCATCCAAAAACACTTGCCAATAACTTAAATTGTCCGGAACAGCGGGCCTATGTTTGACATAAATTTCAAACTTGTTGCTGGAGTTCATCAGAATCTTCAAATTACTTGCAGTGGTGGCAAGAGAATCAGCAATAATGTTCTGCATCTTAGGTACTATTGTCAAAGTGTACTCAGGGAATGTCTTCAAGATGTCTAGGACTGCATTTCTGTATGCCCTCAATCTCAGATTCTTTGCTTGGTAATCTCATTTGACTTGTTTGATTATCAACTCTGAATCTCCATAGACAGAAATCCTTTTTGCATTTAACTTCTTCAAAATTTTCAGGCCTGCAATCAAAGCTTCATACTCTGCTTCATTGTTAGAGCAGTCAAAAGCCAACTTATAAGCACATACTCTAACATTACTAGGAACCTTTTCGGGCTGGAAAATAGGGCTCTGAATCCATATTCCAATACCAGCTCCATCCTTACTAACAACTCCATCAAAGTCCATGCTCCAAAGGCCTTCTTCTTCTTCTTGTAGATGCTGAAATTTTTCTTCTTTCTCTACTTTACCTCGACAGATTTCCGCATCTTTCTGTTGTTCATTGTCTTTTGGCTGTTGGCAGGCAGAAGGATCAGAAGTGCTTGCTGCTTTATCTTTTTCCTGTTTGAGGACTTCCCTAAAATTCTCTGAAATTTCAGGTATCTCATTTACTTGTACCAACTAAACATTTTCATCATTCAAACCACCATCTGAATATAAGACAAAGAACTCTAAATCTATGTGGATAGCATTAATGGGATGATTTACTGGCTTCTCTTTGCTAGTGATCATGCATTTCATTTTCTTCTCCCTATATAGTTTTCCCAACTGACCAAACACGGGGATGGTGACATAAGAGGAGTCAAGCTACATGGATCTGTAATATTCCCAATTAGCAGCAGCTAATTGGAAATATTAATTTTGACTCGTTTTTCCTTTATAAAGTTAAAATACAAATAAAGTGGGCGAAAAGGAGAATATGACCCACTTAGGATAAAACGCACTCCCTAAAGTCACTAAGGAGATATAACGTTGTGGTCAAGATGGGCCAAGGGGGCCAAGTGGGAATGTAGGGGGGTGGCACGCTTAGACAGCGTAGGCCCAGCCAGCACAGTTGAGTTGGCAGCATGGGCCAAAGAAAGGCAATGTAGCATGGTGGGGCCTAGGGAGAGAAGGAGGCTCACCCAAGATAAATAGAGGAGAGGCCACCTCATTTTGTTCATGATTGGATTCTATGCATTTGAAGCTAGTCATTGCAACTTTGAGCACGCTGGTTGTTTAGCATATCTGCATCGTTGTTTAGCGCATTGAGTGTCTCCATTCGGAGATCTTGCCCTCAGCCCCGGGGGACTTCGAGTGCCTGCTCGGGTGAGGTAGTCCCATCAGTGTTGTTGTAGGAGGATCGATTTTCAACATTTGTGGAGGAGAAAAACATCTATTGACTGCGCGGCATCTATGGAGGAGCAGCGCGTCTATTGACTGTGTCGTCTTGAGTGGGAGGACGTAGTTCGTATTGGGGGAAACTCCGGTTGGTATTCTTAGAGGATCTTGGTCAGGAGGTTGAGCGTAGGAATAGCCGCGTCTATTGGGGATTTCTGGATGAGCGGGTGATCCTATTATTGAGGATCCCAGACAGTGGCGGCGTGATCATTGGGAGGAAAGCACAAATCCACAAGGAGGTATTCCCAGACAGCTACACGGTCGTTTTCAGCAAGTTGGAACGCAGATCAGAAACATAGCCATCTCATGCAGCGTTCTGAGAATATTTCTTAACTTTCCTTGTTCAAGTTTAAGTGCTATCTCTTTGATAACCTATTGTACTCCCCTATATTTATCAGTATAATAAAATGGCTCAACGTTCTCTTGGTATTTCTTGAGTATCTGTGCATGCTTTGTATACATGCTATTGTATGTTTGCATTACTATTATTTCTTCCTTTTTCATTTCGATTTATGTACCACTTGTTGTGTTTTCCCCCACACTCTTAGACAGAGTTTGGAAAGGGCCAGATAGCCTCCAGATCTCATCCTCTTTTCAGAGGTGAAATATCTAGTAAATTCCCTCCCATTCCATCTCTGTTTAGAGTTTCTTGTGTTTGAGAGATATCCCTGAAAGGGGATATTATAGTGGTATCAGAGCATAGATTTGGCTCAGCCTGTGGAGCTATTAGTCTATGTCATCGGAAGAAAAACCCTACATCTTCCACATACGTAGGAAGTACATAGATATTGAGCGTAGGTTGGAGAACACCTACGGAGAGGGACACTGCGTTTGTGTGGTAGACGCAGAGCTGGGAGAGCCGATGGTGGATGATAGCGATGCAAAATAGTTTGGGGAAGAACTCCTCAGATTAGTGTAGGATCTGGCGAGGCAGATAGAGGTGATGGGTCAAATATTCACAGCTGTGGAGGCTAGACAGCGTGAAACCCCAAGGGGTTTCCAGGTTGGTGAGGGGTCAGGCACATCCCACCATTTGTAGGAGCAGGTTGCCACTCCGCACTAGGCATCATATGCCCCCACTCGTGCCACTATGCCCACTTTTCTGAGTGCAGATACTGGGGCAGGAACACAGGAGGAGCCAGAGCCTGACCGCATAGGTGATTATTTTGCTGAGTACCAGGCAGCTGGGCAAGAGTTCAGGGATGCCATTTTATTCAGAGATTATTGTCAGCTCAGGTAGGATGAAGGAGGAAGGAACAGTGGGGGGCCTAGCATGCAGAGTTCAGAGTTGCAGCGTACCACTAGGAGGACACCTTTTCCCACATATGATGGATCTACTGATTCCACGGTTTGAGATAGGGTGGAAAAGTTAGATACCTCTTTCCAGCTTAACCGAATAACGGAGGGGGAAGCCATCAAAATGGCTACTTCGCACTTGGAGGATGAGGGCACACAAGATCATGGGGAGCATGTGGATACACCCAGTGTGACGCAGGGGTCACCTATGTTGGAGACTTCTTTGACCATATCGGTTGACACCTCAGTAGAGAGTGTAGAGCTTACCCCAGTAGTTCCATCCATTGAGGTGATGACCGGGGTAGTGTCCGAGTCTTCGGGTGGTAGCAGCATTCTTGGCTCATCCTGTGAGTCTAAGCCCAAGAAGATCAGAATGTTGAGAAAGATGAGTTTATTCTCATCTATTTTCAGATCCAGAGGAGACATCTCCAAGGAGGTCAAGAAGATTGAAGAAAGATAAGAGGAAGTACCATGCACTTCCTATTCTCATCAAGAAGAACATATTGAGCATGGAAGATACTTGGATCATCAGACCCTCAGTGATTACCTTGTTGAGTATAGATCTCAACCTAGAGCCTTCAGGGGGACTCTAGATTTTCCTCATTTCATCCAGCTGAAGGAAGAGAAGAGACCATGTAGCAGAAAAGAAATCAAAGGAAATAGATTTCTGTTGTCTACCTTTGATGGGTCATCTAATGAAATAACTTGGGTGAGAAAGTTGGAGTAATTTTTCCTACTACATCTTGTAGCAGGGAAAGAACCTGTTGAAATCTTAGCACTGCACTTGGAGGGTGAAGCCTATGATTGGTGGTGCAGCCACTTGAGCCATGTGTTGTTGTTCCCATGTTTTGGCCAGGTTGACAGAGACCAAAAGATGAGACAACATAGAACCACTTTCAAACCTTAGGATCTAGCCCTCCTAGGTCCAGAGAGGGATCTCTCTATGATAGTCAAAGGATATGTATTTGAGGCTTAAGTATGAGGTTTTAGGCTAGTTATAGGCTCGAGGTTGTTGGTTTGATTGTTTGTGTTTGGTTGGAGGAAATCAGGAAAGAAGGGCCAATATAAGACAAGGATGAGCAAGAAAGAAGCTTAGGCAGAGATAGATAACTCAGAGAACATCAAACCATTGGGCTATGGAGTCAAGAAAGGATTTATTCGTGTTCAATGTGTAAGCTTTCAGTTGGGCTAGTCATCTAAATCATCTGGATCTTAAAGGATAAGAGATGGGATGGAACATTAAGGACAGAAAATGAAAGGAGGAGGACCATCCAACTCGGTCTATAGATCAAACTAGAGGTCATTTAACTCTAGGCCTGCTTGGACAGAATTAGAGGTGAAACAAGGGATCCTGGAAGGGTCTAATTGGGATGGAAAGCTCCTAGAGCGACAGAAATCAGGTTCTAGACCTCTAGGATTCTCACACGTTCAACTAAATCCTACCAAGAACATCAAAATACAGACTTCATTAATTCATACATCAGAGAGCAGGCAATAACATCCACTACACTGGTTAAACCAATTGAAATCAATATTCAGATATACATATAAGCAGAAAACATAAAAGGCTGGGAGAGCAGCAACATAAGGTACCTATCAAGGGTAAATCTTATGCCAAAATTTTGATGCGAGCCTGAAGAAACATGATGAAATGAAAGCAAGTCAATCACAAATACAGAGAAAGGAAAACATCACCAGCTGCTTTAGATCAGGATCCAAAGAAACATGCTTGTCATATTAAAAACAACACCAATCAGGTACATCATAGCCCATAGCTTGAACATTTAGTCTGAGTACATCAAATCTCAGCCTATCTTACAATATACACAGAGAACTTGTCTCAAGAGGAAAATACTTGCGTTCCACTGATTTCTCATCAACAACCATTACAATGTTTCCTCCTGTGATTTATAGCAAAGGATAAACCTAAGATCGACTGAGAAGGTAGGTGAAAATTAAATGTATCTTTAAACATAACCATGAATGCAGGGCCGAAACCCATTCTGCTTGACATGCTGTATATTTAATCTCTGTCACCTCCCCTGGAAAAGAATGATCCCCTTGGATATGATCTCGACATTTTGGCATGTTGTACTCCAGGTGTCGTGAACCAAAAGTAAAATAAACTGTATGAAGTTCTGTCTCATAAATGTCTGACTGCCTTTGAGTTGTAGTTTGGTGGGAAAACTCTTCAGGGACACTCTACATAATAAAAACAATATGGATGCCTTGTACCTGACGAAGAAAAACATTTTGCTAACGGAAACCCTGATACTACCTTTTATCTGCGCTCAGGGTCCCTTGATTGATCCTCGGGGTCCGTAATCTGCTGATTTGCCTCGGAAAAAATTGACTTAGGGCTCGAGATCTTCATGGTTGTGCTTTAATCTTCCTTTTTCTCTGCGCTGAACATTCTGCCGCTCCATCTACTCTGACAGGGTAGTTCAGGGTTTTAATGGTGCCGAAAGATTTTCAGTGCTCGAAATCTACCTTTGTCCTTGCTGTAAATTCTTCTGGCCGCTTTCTTTGACCATTTTATGCCAGTACCAACTCTTGGATTTAATATAGTCTGCACAGCTTTGCCACGTAGAGTCATGGCGGTCTTTTACCCTTGGAAACTCTGCAAAACAACGAACTGCGAAGAAGACCATGGACAGGGATGATGAAGGCGACGAGGACAAGATGTGGTCGTGGACAATAGCCATGCAGAAGGAATGGAGGGAAAAATTGTAGGGGAAATGGTGGAACATAGCTCTGGTGTGGTTGGCGGACGTTGCAGAACGAATAATGCATGAAAAATGTTAAAAAACGCGAGAGTAGGACGTTATATCCAACGAAATGGTTGACAGGTACGGAACATGCATGTGGGGTGACGTGGCATACGGACAGCCGAGTGGACGGATGAGTTGGAGGTCCCGGGGCAACGGAATGGTCAACCATGGATGGACGGATCTGGACCGTTGATCGCTGATAGATCAACGACGGGGAACGTCGGAAGAGGGGCCTACGGGAACGAAGGACCGGACTAAAAGGCACGCAGCTTCAGGAGATGACAGCCGTCAGTTGAGGGCTCTAGGATCCAACGGCGATTGTGGATTTCGCTGCCCGGCTTTCGTCCATGGAATAACGCGCAAAAAATGGTTTTCAGAAACAGTACCGGAGGACGCGTGGCAAAGGATGAATGGGATCGTTGGGTTTTGGAGAAAACCGCCAGTTGCAGATGGGCGGTGTGGGAATTACCAACGGGTTTGGGCGGATGACATGTGCAGGCGGGGTCCACCTATTTCGGGCGCGCTCCGTTCCATTAGATCTGGCTTTCGGTCGGACGGCAGAGATCCATCGACCCAATATTATGTACAAAACCCAAAAATGTGTGTTTCCAAATGTTTTTGAATAATTTTCTAGCGCGGGAATGGTTTGATAGGATTTAAGCACCTGGGGGTTTAGCTCTGGGTTTCGGCGCTAGGTCTTATGGGAAGAAATGGGCGCGGGGCTATGGCCAAAGGGGCTTAGGCCTTATCATATGATTTTTCCACATTTTAAAGAATTTTTAGGCCTAAGGGGAGGAACGATAGGAAAATGAAGGGTAGGGAAGGCCAAAACAGGGGCAAAAATAGGATTTAGAGAGGGTTTAGAAGGATAATGGGGGAATTAAAGGGGAGTTTGACAAAGGGAGGAGGGGAAAGTGATATTTTGCAAAGGTATAAAGGGCAATAATGGGCCTTTCTTGAGAAATGGATCAGCGGAGGGACTACATTTTAGGCACAGCACAGAGAGACTCCAAGGAGGATGAATTTTTAGGGGAAAGGCATTCCTTGGAGGCTCCAGAACAATTCTAGCCCCCAGCTTGCTTGTCAAGAATTTCATAGGGGGGCTAACACCATGCAAGGGTGAAGACTTTTGCAGAGTTCACTCAAAGGTTGATCCAAACCTTTGATGGAGAAAGAGAAAAGAAATAAAAGATCACATCACCTCTTGAGGAGGCTTGTGATAACGTTGTCACACTCATGGAGGAGCAGCCACATGCATCAACAGTTGGGGCAGCCAACACTTTTGAGGAAGGGACTCTTGCAGCCCTGTAAGAAGTTCCAAATGCACATCAAGGTATGAAAATATTTCCACATTCCATTGTTGCAGCAAATTCTTTTGATCAATGTGGAGATTTACTTTTGCATGACCAAGGGTCAAATCCCATTGCTACTATAGAGCAGCTTGGTTGCACTTCTCTGTGCAACATGAGAAATTTAAAGGGGGAAACAAACCATCATCTTCATGATCCTTTTTTGGATTGCATATCACATTGGAGGTTGGGGTTTGAAGCCTTGAAGAATGATGGTAGACATCTTGCAGTGAGAAACTCTTTCTCCCTTCAAGATGACACTTTCTCAATGAGCTCCTCTCAGCTCAAAGAGGAAATTCTACTTTCAGATCCAAGACCTCAAGGGTTTTGGAAGACTATGGATGAGAGGGAGGTCTCAAGGAGAGATCTCATTAGAAGTGCACTTCAACACACCATGGAGTGCAATGATTTTCTTCCTTTCTCACAAGAGTAGATAGAAGATGGAGGACATCTTAGGATGGATAACATCTCTCATGCTTGTGTTGGACATTCCTTGAGCCATACACATCATGATAGGAGGTTTTTTCCTACCACCTATTTGAGTCTTGACAGGGTCTCATTGATCCTTGAGGAGGTTGCATTTCAAAATCCCATGAAGTGCAAAGACAGGAATTTGATTTGGGAGGATGGTAGCCCTCATGGGAGGAGTACCAAGATGAGGAGAATAAGGAGGCATCCACAAGTGATTGAGTGGATGTGGTTGATGAGCAAGGAGATAGGAGGCTACTTGCAAATTTATGATACCGGGTAGCAGGAGGCTTGGCTACGCTGGTTTCTCTTAAAAGAATTTGGCCATCAATTGGAAAACACTCTTCTTAAGAGTAGGAGGATGGATACTTGCATCATTGAGAAGCATAGAGTATGGATGCATGGTGTTGAAGTGACACTCATATCATTCATTGTGTCTTCATCACATGATTTGTATGATGGAAGTATGGGGAGGCAGCAAAAAGTTTGGTTGCTTTGCTTGTTCTTGGGAGAGCAAGAGCAGCTTTGCTCTCACACTTTTTATGATGTTGCAGGAGGAGGAGATGGCATTATCTCCTTGATCTTTGATGATGGCTTGGAAGCACTTCCAACTTGGGAGGTATTCCACATTTGTTGCAGCATTATTAGAGGAGTCTTTGACAAGGAACATGTCAAAGAACAGAGCTTTGTATTGACATGAGCTTATTTGCATGAGCTCACAGCGCTGTCACTTTGGAGCAGAGAATTGTGGATGAAATGTGACCAGAGAAAGTATGGAGGATCCATAACCCACAGGTCCCAGGATCATTTCATACTTGTTGCACTTAATGAACAAAGAGGAGGTAATGATGATAGAGACATCTATCACTATGGCATATTCTTCTTGACTTGGGTTTCCAAGCATGAGGAGGATTATCTTCTTGGAGCACATGGTTCATTCTTCTTCATAGCATGCCAAAACACTGTGGAGGACTCATTTATGGACCCATGTACCATATTACTTCTAGCATATGGTGAGTATGTTTATACATTCATTGATTTGCACACTCTTACCAATCTTATGCAGTGCATTGCTTCACAAGAGGGCAAGCTTGTCACATTGCTCCATGAGTTATATTGGGCCAATCTACATGATGGAGGCAGCCATCTCTTTTGTGGCCTTGGGAAAATGTTTTATCATCACCTGTATGTTCAGGTTGTGCACTCTAACATGTGTCATATGAAGACATGCATGATTAACCATGTAAGAAGAAACATTTTTCCATGTACTTTTATCAAGCAGCAACTTGTAAAACTGTGTTGTACTTGTTTGAGAAGCTGTTGGTACCTTCTAGCATCACTTGAAACCTTCACCATTTTCTTCATATAATTGCTGATCATGACTTCATATGTTGATATATATCAGATTTTTCAAGGGAGAATGATTATGAGAGTGACACATGAGATGGATGTGTCCTTGGGTTCCCACATTTTCTGCACTACATGTTATAATGGGGGCATGGGAGGAGATATAGCCACCAAAACCACATGTTTTTTTCCTTTTGAGGGGGCCATGAGGTTGATATTCATCCAATGTATAGCCATGGGCAATTTCTTGATCATGTATTGTTGTTACATTCAGCCATTTACTATCTTTTAGTAGATGTGACGAATCTTATACATTGCTTGCCATGTAATTTTATAAAGCTGCAGTGGGTGAAACTGCGATGCATCCTATTGAGATATTGTTTTAATCATGCACTATCATGTATAACTTGCAGAAAACTTCTCATTGGGACACTCTATGATGATCTTGTCCTATTCATCATGGATGGATTGTTTTGGGCCAGCACGTTCTTCATTGTTGGAGGAGAATTCTTTGGAGGATTGCTCTTCACCTTGCCATCTAAGGGCAATACTTTTGCAGCCCAAGATCAACACATACTATACACTTATCATAAGTGGAGAGGAGGACATCTTGAGGTAGGCTAAAATGCTTTCCATGTTCAGATTTTCAGCCCACCTTCATTTCCAGAGCTTGAGGTGGAAGAATATTTTCAGGAGTTTCCCTGTTTGGAGGTTGCTCATTTTGTTTGGATGATTGCTTGGGGATGGATGATCCACATGAAGGGGATGTTCCTCAATATATTTCAAACTCCATGCCTTGAGTGGAGGCCTTCCAGTTCTATCCTTGTAGTTGCTTGAGGACAAGCAACACTTGGGAGGGGAGGACTGTAATATTCCCAATTAGCAGCAGCTAATTGGAAATATTAATTTTGACTAATTTTGCCTTTATAAAGTTAAAATATAAATAAAGTGGGTGAAAAGGAGAATATGACCCACTTAGGATAAAACGCACTCCCTAAAGTCACTAAGGAGATATAACGTTGTGGTCAAGGTGGGCCAAGGGGGCCAAGTGACAACGTAGGGGGGTGGCACACTTAGACAACGTAGGCCCAGCCAGCGCAGTTGAGTTGGCAGCGTGGGCCAAAGAAAGGCAACGTAGCATGGTGGGGCCCAGGGAGAGAAGGAGGCTCACCTAAGATAAATAGAGGAGAGGCTACCTCATTTTGGTCATGATTGGATTTTATGCATTTGAAGCTGGTCATTGCGACTTTGAGCACGCTGGCTATTTAGCCTGTCTACAGCGCTGTTTAGCGCATTGAGTGTCTCCGTTCGGAGATATCGCCCTCAGCCCCAGGGGACTTTGAGTGCCTACTCGGGTGAGGTAGTCCCATCAGTGTTGTTGTAGGAGGATCAATTCGCAGCATTTGTGGAGGAGCAGCGCATCTATTGACTACACGACATCTGTGGAGGAGCAGCGCGTCTATTGACTGCATAGTCCTGAGTGGGAGGACGCAGTCCGTATTGGGGGAAGCTCCGGTTGGTATTCTTGGAGGATCTTGGTTAGGAGGTTGAGCGTAGGAATAGCTGCATCTATTGCGGATTTCTGGATGAGCGAGTGATCCTATTATTGAGGATCCCAGATAGTGGCAGCGTGATCATTGGGAGGAAAGCACAAATCCACAAGGAGGTATTCCCAGACAGCTACACAGTCATTTTAAGCAAGCTAGAATGCAGATTAGAAACACAGCCATCTCATGCAGTGTTCTGAGAATATTTCTTAACTTTCCTTGTGCAAGTTTAGGTGCTATCACTTTTATCACCTATTGTACTCCCCTATATGTATCAGTATGATAAAATGGCTCAGCGTTCTCTTGGTATTTCTTGAGTATCTATGCATGCTTTGTATACACGCTATTGTATGTTTGCATTACTATTATTTCTTCCCTTTTCATTTCAATTTTTGTACCAGTTGTTGTGTTTTCTCGCACACTCCTAGATAGAGTCTAGAAAGGGCCAGATAGCCTCCAGATCTCATCCTCTTTTCAGAGGTGAAATATCTGGTAAATGCCCTCCCAGTCCATCTCTGGTTAGAGTTGCTTGTGTTTGAGAGATATCTCTGAAAGGGGATATTACAGGTTCCTTTAATTTTTTCACCCCAAGACCTAGATAAAAGTATTCTGAACTGTGGTGGAACATCGGCAACAACTACATCCATCAAGACATTCTTGGCTGGGATTTGATCTAAAGATACTACCAAGTCTTTGATAAGACCAATAAAATGGACCCTACCTGAGTCAAAGGAATAAAAATCATGGTATTTGCGAGTAATATCAAGTCCTAACTTCTCCATAATGGCTTTGGGCATCAAATTATGTGAGGCTCCAGAGTCCAACATAGCATTATGCAAGATGAACTCATGTAATCTAAGACTCAGGTAAAAGGGAGGGACTTCACTTTCTTCTAATTGATCTTCAGTAGCTGGACCAAAAATGAGTTCAGGGTAGTCATATTCTACATTCACCATATCTGAAACAAAGTCTATTTGCAAAATTTTAGACACCTGAATTTTATAAGTGTTATTTTTCACCAACTCAGTCAAAGGCATGGACACTTTCAGCTTAGAAATTTTGTTCTCCAAATTAAAGGAAGGGCCTTTTTCTACCTCTTTAATGGGAGGGTCTTTCTTCTCTTCTTGCTCCTTTGTTTTGCTCTGCTAGTTCTTCTCATTTGGGCTGTTAATCGCTGAAGATGTTTTGCTGGAGGAAGGATCGGCCAACTCTTTCCCTTTCTTCTGAAAATCATTCTTCATTTGGAGCTCTTTTCTCCTCTGAATGGGACTGATCAGAAAATCTCTGTTCCTCAAAGAATACTGCTTTTTTTGAGCTGATAAAGCATTCATGTACCCTTTATGGTAGTCATCAAAATCATTTTCGAACACTTCATCATTGGCGAGAATGAAATCTTCATCTTTTTGAACGTCTACAGTCACTGTATATTCCTCGTCTTCTGTGAGGAATATGGGCGCACCATCGGCAGTGAAGAAATGATTGGCTTCAATCAAAGGATCATCATCATATGTGTATGTTCCTTGAACATAATTTTGTTGTAGTGGAGTTTTGATCTGCTGCTATGGTGTTGCTTGGTCCTGCGCTCTCTGTTCTCTCTGCTTAATTCTAAATTGTGGTTGCTGCCTTCTGAAATTCCGATTCCTTATTTTTGGTTCAGGTCTATCTGAAATGGTTAATCGATAAACCATATTTTCCACTATCTGAATCAAAGTGTCCATCTTACTTTCTGAAGGGGACGCTTCTTCTTTCACGGTGACTCTCTTTTTAGCTCTGTTTCGTGCTATTTTAGCTAGAAGATTTTCTTCTACACTTACATCTATCTTCTGCATGTCTTCAAGCGTAGTGGGATCTCTCTCTCACAGCTAATATGCCATATTAGCATCAAAACCATCTGGAAATTTGAGTAATGCTAATCCCACATGAGGTTTCAGGTTAGCCGGAATAGCACTATATACATCATTGAATCTTAGACAATAATCCTGTATAGTTTCACCCGCATTTCTTTTAATATTTTCATACTCAGACAAAATTTGGAGTGGGTTTTTCTTTACCTCCCACCGGTCTAAGAACTGTGTGTGTAACTCCTGCAAAGTGTGAATAGAGCCTGCTGGTAAGGCTCTGAACCAATTTCTAACTTCACCTCCAAAGCTTTGAATAAACAACCTTGTGGTTACATTCTCTGCCTCTACCTCATGAAGATCGAAAAAGTCATTCATTTTAACAACATGCTGCTGGGATGTAGTGCTTTGAGTGGCATCAAAGATAGGGATTTTACTTTGATAATCAACAGGAATATCATTGAGAACCTGAGGTAAAACCAGGGGTGCATACCGGGCAACCATGACTCTAGGTGGATTTACAACAATGTTTGTGTTACGAGGATTTAAGGGAGGTGTTGATGGAGGAGATGAAAACTGAGAATTGACTGATGGGAATTCTAATGAATTAGGAGGAGGAAATGATGTTCCTGATGACTCTGAAGGCTCAGGGATATTAGTTACAGTGATAGATGACTGAGGGGAATTCAAAATATAATCATCAATTGATGTATTTTACCTTTGAAATTCAATATCTACAAGAAATTCTGGATCTAAAACTGTGTCAACAAGTGCAGTTTCAGACTTATTTATAAACAAAGAAAGCTCAAAACTCTCATAAAAATAAATATCTTCTACAAAGAACCACTCACTGGGCCAAGTATGGGATCTGATGATAGGTCTAGGACTTAGTGATCCTTCTTGTCTTCTGACAATTCTTGGAATCAGATTAGGATTTTCAAACACCTGGGGAGGATTTGGATCTGGATTATCCCTTGTGTATCTTCTTGAAGCCAGTGTGGTTTAGTTTCTACTGTACAAAATTCTATTTCAGCCTAGGAAACTCTGAACACCATCTTCCAGAGTTCGGGAATTTACAAGAAAAACATTACTGGGGTGATCTGTCTTTATGCTCTAATACCATAAATGTATTATGACCGTGGGTCTTTGAACTAAGTTCTTGTAAATATTTTCCCTTCCAAAGCGCTTTAATAATGTCCGCTGTGCAATAATATTCAAAGCTCTTCAAGCAAATATTTAAATTTTAATGTGATACAGGGGAACACATTAAAAATACTTTATCGCTTCGGTCATAATATCAAAATATTATAGCAATGGCCCTATTCCTTTAAAAACCACCAACATTTCGAATTTATATCATAAAAATCGTTTATTCTACCAACGCGACATACATTTCATTCAACGGGGCCCCACGCATCCATATTTTTCCTTTTTATGAATGAAATAAACATATAATAATGCAAAACCACTGGGCCATACCTCGATTTATTTCCCATGCACTTCACTACGTGATTGCCATCAGATCTTAGGCTCTCCAGATCAGACGATCCTTGTGAATATCGCGTTTTTTCAAAGGCAGAGGGTTAACACATGAAATTTGTGTGATATGGGTGGTATTTGGGGGATGACGTGCCCAAATGTTACTGGATCTCGTTTTTTTGGCGTGGTTTCACTCTGGGCCAAAAGCGACGTGACAAAGGCAGTTTTGGCTTCCGAAACCCGCTTCTGGTAAGTAAACTGCGCTTTAACTGTGGTTTGGCACTTTAACTCCTCGCATTAACTCAAAGGCTGGGTCCCACTTATATTTACTCTGCTGGCTACAGAATAAAGCCTCTTTTTTTCAACAACCGAGATTTTCTAAAGGTTTGTCGCGTTCAATATAACTTGGGTTTAACCTTAAGACAAAGGTTTTCAATACTCTTTATTTCACACAGGGCCTGAATATGACTTTCTTTGAAAATAGAATAAACACGTTCAGTTTGAGTGCCTAGAGCATAAGCTCGAAGACAGTCAGATCGAATGCTCCCCAGTATGGTCGCCAGAAATGTTATCACCCGATCTGGACCTCAGGCTGAAAAAGGAAAATCAGGGTAACATCTAAACCACACTCAACCTTGTAGCTAGCCCTACAAGGTTAGGAGAGGGCTCTCTCCGTGAAAGGATATTAAAAAAAATACAACAATGAACTGATTTTAGGCTAGGTATGATAATGGGAAAGAATTTTAATGAAATGAATGAATTTTTAGGGGATGTGTGGGACAAATGGGACAGTTTGAAACTGGGAAATTAAATCGGGATACAGGGTATTTCATGGGGCAAGGTAGGCAGGAAATTTTAGTAATTAAATTCAAATAATGATGGAATGGTAAGAATGGTGAGGAGTTGAAAAGGGCATAGAAGATGGATCCTTTTTCAAACAGAATAAAAACACAGAGTATGAATGATTTCCCAAGGTAGAGCATAAAAAATAGATTCTACCTTTCTATCTTGAAAACATTCAAACAGAGATGTTTATGAATGGATGGTACACATAACAATTTACATATGAACACAAAGGAGAGAACAAATGCTAAATTTCATACCACATGGATCCCACAAATTAGAGTTTCATCTCTTATTAATTCCCTATCCAAAAATGTTACAATGGAGCGGAGAGCGTTCTCCTTGATTTCCACACTATTCCCCTACTTCCTAAATTACAGATTGGTTTACAAGTGATTTACAATTACATTAAATAGACCAGATTTGTGGGAACATAGATCCACAGAAAGATGAAGTTGTTTGACTAACTGAAGAACTGACGTCCGACCATAGAAAAGAAATCCAACAATCTGCCCCTGAAAATAAGGGACAACAATACATTTTTACCACTTCAAAATTTGTCGTTACATCCAACGAATGAGAAGGAGAAACCTGTAGAAAATATCTCTTTAAACCGTTGCCGAAGATGTATTACTTTTTCATATTTAGTTTCTCGGCCTTTTGACTATTTCTCACTATTTTATACCTTTTGAAGAAAACTGATTTTGAATAAAATGCTTTTAAAAATAAAATGAAATGATGCCTTTAGTGAAGGGAAAAACCGATTTTGGATGGAGGGAGCGAAGGAAAGTGGGGTCCATATTATAATCACAATTGGGATCGGAGGGGAGGCAATATATAATGGAGTGTTAAAATCGCAATCGGGATCAGAGGAAAGGGGAGTTGTTAAAATATATGATGTAATCGCAATCGGGATCGAAGAAATGGGAACAGGGCATATATAAAAACTCCGATGCGATTGGGAAAAATTTCGATGGGATTTAAAAGATAGGCCAAGGGACATTTCCTTTCAAAACATATTAAAAACAGTTGGGCGCTTTTACAAAGGGAAAACAATTTTTTATGTTGAAAGGCCTTTAAGGTGGGACCCAGGGTATGAATCGCAATCAGAATCGGGAGATTGGAGCAGGCGCATTACATGATAAAACTTCACCGATGCGATTGGGGCGAGGCAATGGGGAAAACCTTTGTATAAATGAAAAAAAAATGATTTTAACAAAGGGAAAGGCCCTTTTATTATGAATGGCGGGGGATTATATGGTGGGACTCGAAGTTCCATCAGCATCGGGAAAAAAAAGTGATGCACAAAATGAAATCGCCGATTGCGATGAGCACGATTGACTGTGGGTCGTCTGATCGAATGGGCAGATCAACGGCAGAGGAGAGATTGGGGTTGTCAATCGGGAGGAGTCAATCGAAAACGCCGATGAAGTATGGGCCGTCGGATCGGATGGGCAGTTCGATGTCCAGGATAACATCGGGTGGGGTCAATCGGGGGTTATGGCAATCGGGACTCTCAATCGCATCGGATTTTTTGTTAACAGGAGGGCCAATCGGAGCTCACATATCAAATGTTGCGATGCGATCAGGGAAGGGAAAGACTTAGATCAGCGGGGATTTTTTATAATATAGAACTTTCAAAAATTTATTATAAAGTTTCAAACGTATAGAGGGGAAGTGGTTCGAAACGACAGGAAGGATTTATAATAAAAACTTTGACTTTATTATAAATTTAAAAGGTATGGAGGGGAAGTGGTTAGTTAAATTTTGATTGCGACCGGAGGGGGGGGTATTTATTATATGAAACCTTGATTTTATTATAAATTTTCAAGGGCATGAGGGGAAGTGGTTTATCGCATCGGATTTATGTATTAAAAGATTTAATAATGCAAATTTTCCATCGGATGGGGAAAAAGGGGTTTTATAAAGGAAAACATTAATTTTTTTTATGAAATAAAGTGTAGGAGGGAAATGGGAAAAGGGGAGGGTTTAGGTTATAGGGGACTTTATTCACTTAGGCATAAATTTCAATCCAGAAGTCAGTTCTGAGAGTGTAATATACCGTTGGAAATCTCTTTCTGGGATCTTTCCACTGATCATACCAGATGATTCTTGTTAGTATGAATCTTTTGTCGTAAAAGATCACTTTAGCTACGCATAACAAATAGCCCTAACATCGATTATGGCTGCAAAATATCTTTAAGTCTGCTGCACAAATTCAGATCTAAGCACAAAAAGACATTAAGTAGATAAAATATAATATGGCTCCATGCATCCAATAGACAAGACAAGAACAAAGTGTTTAAAATAATGATTTGTATTATATTAAAGAATGGGGCACCTGAGAGGAAAACAAGAAAGGTGTTTTCCGGTTCTCCTCAATGGGATGGGTTCTTGAAAGTCCTCAGCATTTTAGATCTAAAATTCCTCTCTCTTATTGTGGTAGAAAAACCCTGACAAACATAAAACTCAATGGGAGCTCACAAAGCAAAAATGGAAAATGGTGACCAAGAATAGATCTAGTGTGATCTAATGCAATGAAGGTGACTAATGAATGGGGAAAACACTCCTTTTTATAACAAAATATGGGGGCAGCCTAGAACTCAGTGCAAGAATAAAATATTATTAATCGAATTCTAGAAGCACCCTTTAGGAATATTTTACTATATTTGTTGGAGGGAAAAGGATTCTTGACTTGGGTCAATTCCTTTATTTATAAATAATAAATAAATAAACGATTTATTTATGATTTTAGGGAAATGATGGGAATATAATTAAATAAATAATTATTTATTTAATTATTTATAAATGATTTAGTCAAATTTAACTAGGAATATTATTAAATAATGATTTGAATAACTTATTCCTAGGAAATAATTAAATAAATAATGATTTATTTAATCAATTTCCTTGTTTTGGGTTAAATATGACTAGGAAATATGGGAAAATGTTATTTTATATGGTGAAAGCAATTTTACTTAGGGTAAAATTGGTCTTACATGGTGTACTTGGGTTCATCTAATGATAATGGGTTAGATGACCAAAAAATGGTGTAACAGATTGCCCCGCAACGTACGAGTGTTAAGAGAAAATCGTATGACCGAAGTACGTTGTAAGAACTCAATCGCTAGGCATCAAGAGGGAAGTGAGAGAGAGGAATGTAAGGTAGTCTAAGGTGCTGAAGGACTAGACCCGGAGGAGACGAGACTTACAAGTGCAACAAGTCTCTAGGTGATGAAGTAGTACCCGTGTTAAGGCAGTGAGGGAGGCATACCTATGCCCGCCGATACAATAGTACAAAGAATAAGGCGCCCGGAAAACCACGGAACGCAATCATGAAGCATGTGCTGGCCTAAACATGAGCCAGATAAAAATGATGAATCCCACATACATGTGATGCCTGGAATAACCTTCAGGACTTATACAAGAATATTTTAGTACAGGAGATACAAATATACCCAAATGCCCCCTACACATGGGGAAGGGCTCACAAAATCTGACTAATATATGCAAATTGAAGAGACGCTCCAAGCGGTTGAGGCCGATATCATCAAATGAGAGGAGCTTCATCAAAGGCATAAATGAAGAAGTCATCCGGGCATGTGGGGGGCTACCTGCAGGGCCACCTCTACATGAGGGTTGAGACATCTCACACACGCCCAGGAATCACCAATAGCTGTTGCTGCATCACTGGACCAGCAAGTGTATAGACCACGATCAGGCTGAGAAGAGCTCGAACCAAAGTAAACTGCCCCCTAGACCTGGCTTCTGGAGTAAATGAGCTGATGTCGATAGAAGTAGGTCCGCCATGGGTGAGGCAATAAGGAAACCCCAACTGAGGCACGAGGGAAAAGAGTAGAACGACGAACAGAGAGAGACTAATGATGATGATGGAATGAGGGATGATCCAAAGGGGATCATAAAGAACATGAGTACAAAATGGTATCTCATGACGGAAATTGACACAAACAAGAATGAGTGTGGAGACAAGGTGGTGCCCCCAATGACATGTGTAGTAAGTGAGAAAATCCGATTTTGAGGGGAGGTGAAGTAATGCTTCGTGGACAACAGGTGTCCTGGTGAAGTAACAAAATGCAAAACAAACAGATGCTGGCTATCTAGAAGAGAAGAAAACCCGCATTTCGCAGGGAAAATGCTAGGGGTAATATCTCTTAAGATAGAGTGCGTTGCGAGGATTAGGAAGGACATGGCCTTCAAAGTCCTCTAAAAGATATGCCCCCTTAGCAAGGTCTTTACTGAT
Organism: Pinus albicaulis; assembly: GCA_034641835.2. Classification (NCBI taxonomy): domain Eukaryota; kingdom Viridiplantae; phylum Streptophyta; class Pinopsida; order Pinales; family Pinaceae; genus Pinus; species Pinus albicaulis. The sequence continues at coordinate 661,076,889 of CM076571.1, forward strand.
GATGTAAGGACCTAGCCATAATGAGTCGAACTTCCCATGACCGAGGGTATTGTGGGCCTGGTCATATACTAGAACAAGGTCACCTTCATGAAAGGTACGAGGGTGGACTTGTCAGTCATACTGAGCTTTGGTGCGCTTTTTGGTCACTTCAAGAGTTTGCAACGCAACACGACGGTCTTCAGAGGCACGCTCGAGCATGATAAGTCATTGTTCTAGAGGTGGGGTATCAGGGAGAAGTTCAACCGCCAAGTGAAGGGAAGGGATTTCACACTCGATTGGTAAGACTGCCTCCTCGCCAAAGACAAGGTGGAAAGGAGTGAAACTGGTGGCGGTTTTAACAGAAGTACGATAAGCCCACAAAGCAGGTAAGAGCATGAGATGCCAATTGGTTTTGTGCTTATTCACCGTTCGTTGAAGCATGGTTTTAAGAATTTTGTTGACCGCTTCAACTTGGCCATTACCTTGGGAGTAATAAGAAGATGAATATTGGTGCTCGAAACCCAATAGGGAGGATAGCTCCTACCAAATTTGATCTTCGAAATGTTGGCCATGGTCCGAGACTAACTATTTTGGAACTCCGAATCGAGCAATGACATGGTTAAAGAAAAATAGGGTTGCAGTGGCTACCGTATTGTTAAACGTTGGCATAGCTTCGGCCCATTTAGTGAAATAGCCAACCACCATGATGATATATTTGTGGTTACTAGTAGATGGAGGTCAACATTCCATAAAGGCGATGGCCCATTTACAAAAAGGACCAGCGGTGACGACAGGATGGAGAGGAGCAGGAGGAGCTCGCGCCTTGGGGGTGAAATGTTGGCAATTGGAACAGTGTTTGACTACTTCAATGCAATCACTGAAGAGAGAAGGCAAAAAATACCCAGCACACATGATTTTTTGGGTGGTGGTGAGGCCGGAGAGGTGGCCACCATAAGCGCCGCTATGACAGGCATTGAGGACTTGCTCGGCTTCAGCGTGTGTGAGGCAACGACGAAGGACAATATCTACTCCGCGACGATAAAGGTCATCACCGATTAGAAGGTAGCGAGAGGCTTGGTGTCAGATACGTCGTCGAGCATCTTGATCGAGATGAAAGGCAAACTTTTGGGTTCACAAGTAAGTAAGGATGTCACCGTACCAAGGATCGTCGGTGGTGATGGCAAACAAATGTTCATCGGGAAGAGCATCATTAATTGGAGTGTCTTGCGTTCTAGTAGGCAAATCAGAAATGAGTTCAGTGAGGACTAAACCTTTCTTACTTTTTGGGTGACAAATTCAAGGTCGAACTCTTGGAGGATAACGACCCAACGGGCTTACTTCCCATTGAGGATGTGGCGACTCAATAGGAAATCCATTGGGTTGGAATCAGTCACAACCTTGGTGGAACGCATGAGGATATAATGACACAGTTTTTGGACCGAAAACACGACAGCTAGTGCTAATTTTTCTTCATGCGAGTAGGAAACAGGTGGACCGGCAAGGTTCTTACTGACATAATAGATCACATGTTCGATACTGTTATCATCCTCCTAGATAAGGACACCAGCAACCGAATAGGTGGAAGCGAAGATGTATAGGATGAAATCTCGTTCAAAGTCAGGGGGACAGATCAAGGGAGCAGATCATGTGAGAGCATGCTCGAGGGCGTCAAAAGACTCTTGAGCGTACTTATCCCAGAAAAAAGGGGTGTGCTATCTAAGGAGTCTAAGAAAACCATGTGCGGTAGTGGCGTAGTCAGGAACAAATCAGCGAAGAAAATTGGCTTTGCCTTGGAGACTTTGTAGCTGGCGTAAGGTATGAGGCATAGGAAGTTCAAGAATGGCTTGAAATTTCAAAGGGTCGAGAGTTATCCCATATTTTGACACAATGAAGCCGAGGAGATGACTGGTGGGAACACATAAGACACATTTCAATGGGTTAAGGCAAATGTTATACTTACGGCATCGGAGAAAAATGGTACGCAGGTCATGGTAAGCCTGCCGGAGCTTATCAATTTCAGCTTTGATGGCTTTGCGTCTAGAAGGATAAATGGGTCTCAACTTTTGACGGACCGAAATGGCATCAGGCCATGTGTCGATGTGATGTTTGACAATGGCAGGATCGAGTCCGGGCATTTCTGAGTAGGACCAAGTGAAAATATCACAGAATTCTTTGGAGAGTTTGGTGTAGGCTTCAATTTCTTCTGGAGTGCATTGGGCACCCATGGTGATATGTTCTTCAATACTGGGTTTGACAGAAATGTCTATTTTAATGGTAGGAGAGATAGTAGCCATATTTCCTTCTTCGAAAGCCTCAGGTGCAGGGATGGGGTTTTTGAACCAATCAACTTTATCGGGAATGAAGTCTTTATATTCGATGGCATATTGGTCATGGGACTGGTGTGGTAGGAAGTATGCACAATGGTGCATATCGTCCCACGGAAAATCAGGTGCGGTCATAGCTTCCATGATGTCTTCATCGGTCTGAAATATGGGAAGGGTGGGAGGAAGAGGAGTATCGGAGGAGGTAGAGATATGAGACACCTGATTTGGAGGGGGAAGGCTCACGTGCTGTCGACATCAGGGGTGACAGCGGAGTGAACAGATGAGTGATTGAGCGAACCGGCGGCGGAAGGCACTAAGGGGTCGGGTGCCGGGAGACGCGGGGATGAGGAAAGGTAGAGAATAGTGGCTGAAGTTTCGGTCATTTCAGTATCAGGAGGAGGAATGGTAATCGGGGGAGACATGGGGTCTGGTGGTAGGGAAGAAGGATGGCGGGCAAGCGCAGCTTCAAATTGGTAGTATGCGGCTAAAGAAGCGCGATACTCATCAAGGCGGGGGCAAAGATGGGTGTAATGTCCATGGAAATCGCACAAAGAGAAAGGGTGGTTGGTGCGCAAGTGTTTAAGTTTAGGAAGAGAATTAGGTATGGTGACAGAGACTTCAGGGAGAGTAGATTCGGGAAACGTCTCATTGACAATGGTTTTGAGATGAGGTAATTCAGGACAAGTATGGGTAACATGTCTAACAATATCGTACAAAGCACACTAGATGGGATGCTTTGGAGGTCGAGGATGAGCAGAAGTGGTTGGGGTGGCTTTGTCCTTGCATACCCCCCTGCGAGCTTGGCTAGTGGCACCTGGCATGGTCGCCACAGGGACACTAGAAAATTTGCTGGAATTTTCGACGGCCAATTCGTCGTTATTCCGACACATAGTCGTCATAAGAGCGATAGTTCGAGGGTGGGAAAACGTGGTTTGCCATACCTTCGCAGTTCGGACGCACTTAAAAAGTGTCACACTATTGACACTTTTTCCGTCGCTTCCAAACAAGCGTCGCTCTTCCGACGTTTCCTGAACCGTCGTGCTTTTGACGTTTGTAAATTGTCGCACTTCCAACGAAATGTGGTCCGACGTTTTTAACGTCGCTCTTCTGACGTTTGTAAACAGTCGCAATTCCGACGTAATGTGGTCCAACATTTTAGAAGTCGCTCTTCCGACGTTTGTAAACTGTCGCAATTCCGACGAAATGTGGTCCGACGTTTTGAACGTCGTTCTTCCGACGTTTGTAAACTGTCACAATTCCAACGAAATGTCGTCCGACGTTTTGAACGTCGCTCGTCCGATGTTTTTATACTGTCGCTCTTCCGACGTTTTTAAGTTTTCGCAATTCTGACGCTTACAAGGCATCGGTATACCGACGGCGGGTTCAATTTAAAAAAAAAAAAATGAAACTTTAAAATAGGAAAAACGTTGTTTTGAATATATTATATGAAGTAAAACAGTCCATGAAGTCATTACATTTTCGCATCTGAAGATTGGAACCCAAATATCCATCCAGAAAAGTGGAAGTCCCACCCCAGACAGTGATAGAAAAATACCCCATGTCACATACAGGGACTTGATATAAAACCCAGTAACGGTCCACATGGAGATTATCGACAATATGAGAAAGCATCCAAATATGCCCGAGGCATCTATAAGAAAGTGAAATAGAAGTATGTAGAATATTAAAGCAAGAGATAGAGTACCGACGTCCATTGTTCCAAATACAAATTAAAGTACCCAAAATCCTTGAACAGAGAAAAACGCTAATCATGTGAGGAGTGTGATATGTCCAAAAAAAAAAAAGACCATCAGACCATATCAATAAACCAGCATCGCTAGTTTTGAAGGCAGAGTGATAAACATTAATCATTTTTTTTTTCACAAGAGAAAAAATGTTGTTTTGAATATATTATATGAAGTAAAACAGTCCATGAAGTCATTACATTTTCACATCTGAAGATTGGAACACAAATATCCATCCAGAAAAGTGGAAGTCCCACCCCAGACAGTGATAGAAAAATACCCCATGTCACATACAGGGACTTGATATAAAACCCAGTAACGGTCCACATGGAGATTATCGACAAATCTGAGAAAGCATCTAAATATGCCCGAGGCATATATAAGAAATTGAAATAGCAGTATGTAGAATAGTAAAACAACAGATAGAGTACCGACGTCCATTGTTCCAAATACAAATTAAAGTACCAAAAATCCTTGAACAGAGAAAAACACTAATCATGTGAGGAGTGTGATATGTCCAAAATATAAAAAGACCATCAGACCATATCAATAAACCAGCAACATAGACCAGCATCGCTAGTTTTGAAGGAAGAGTGATAAACATTAATCATTTTTTTTTCACAAGAGAAAAAACGTTGTTTTGAATATATTATATGAATTAAAACAGTCCATGAAGTCATTACATTTTCACATCTGAAGATTGGAACCCAAATATCCATCCAGAAAAGTGGAAGTCCCACCCCAGACAATGATAGAAAAATACCCCATGTCACATACAGGGACATGATATAAAACCCAGCAACGGTCCACATGGAGATTATCGACAATCTGAGAAAGCATCCAAATATGCCCGAGGCATCTATAAGAAAGTGAAATAGCAGTATGTAGAATAGTAAAGCAATAGATAGAGTACCAACGTTCATTGTTCCAAATACAAATTAAAGTACCCAAAATCCTGCAACAGAGAAAAACGCTAATCATGTGAGGAGTGTGATATGTCCAAAATATAAAAATACCTTCAGACCATATCAATAAACCAGCAACATAGACCAGCATCGCTAGTTTTGAAGGCAGAGTGATAAACATTAATCATTTTTTTTTTCACAAGAGAAAAAACGATGTTTTGAATATATTATATGAAGTAAAACAGTCCATGAAATCATTACATTTTCACATCTGAAGATTGGAACCCAAATATACATCCATAAAAGTGGAAGTCCCACCCCAGACAGTGATAGAAAAATACCCCATGTCACATACAGGGACTTGATATAAAACCCAGTAACGGTCCACATGGAGATTATCGACAATCTGAGAAAGCATCCAAATATGCCCGAGGCATCTATAAGAAAGTGAAATAGCAATATGTAGAATAGTAAAGCAACAGATAGAGTACCGACGTCCATTGTTCCAAATACAAATTAAAGTAACCAAAATCCTTGAACAGAGAAAAACACTAATCATGTGAGGAGTGTGATATGTCCAAAATATAAAAAGACCATCAGACCATATCAATAAACCAGCATCGCTAGTTTTGAAGGCAGAGTGATAACCTATCAACACATAAAATAGTATCATAAAGCGGATATAGGAAATGTGCAGAGACATGTACTGTTGATATACACCTCACACAAAAAGCATCCATGATAGAGAAAAAATATGTATAAACCTAGGGTCGATTGTATGTTCTGGCTCGCTTGTTCCCGGAAATAAAAACCATCTGCAGAAACCCAGGCTCGCTTGTAAGATCAGGCTCGCTTGATTCCAAAATTGGTAACCATCTGTTGCATCCGAGATGTAAGGTTCAAGCTCGCTTGTTTCCATTAGTAGCCCGCTACAGCATCCACCCTGTTCATAGCAAAAAGGTTCCTGTAGATATACAGAGAAAGAGTATAATACGTAGACCATATAAACATGGCTCTGTATGTCAAAAAACAGGTTTATAATAGAAACAGGGCAACATTTTTTTTTCTAAGTAAAGTTAATCTATTAACAGTGGGAATAAAATTACACCAAATTCAAAATCATTGCCCAGACTCATGGCAAATTTGTCATCAAAAAATCAAAAAATTAAGAAGGTTGCCCTCATACGGGGAAACCAGTCTTGAACGTTTAATTTACAGAATTCAAAAATATTACAAAGGTCCAGCATAGTAAAATAATCTAAAAGCAGCCCAATTAAGTGGGCCGCGAAGCAAGAAAAACAAATTAACCAAACTACTCCTCCGGCTCCTCGACGATTCGGCACCATCCTTCGAAAGGTCCAGGATCGCTAGGTGCTACCTCCACATTCATGCCACGGCTCCCCTCCTGAAGGCCTGAATGCTGGCCGGCTTTTTCCGAGCTCAGACCCGCCGGACAGGTGCATTCTTCCTTCGTTTGGGCCTCCTCGCGGAAAACCACAGTGACTGAAGCTGTGATTCATGGGCGGTTGAGAGAGAAATTAAAGGAAAATTGTGCAGTGCGTGTCATGGGAGAAGGTGAACTAGCGGTGGGGAAACAAGGAGCAGGGGAATCCATACAGTGGCCAGATCCTACAACCCGACCCCACCCACTCCTATTATTTGGATAGCGACCTGCGTAATAATCACTGGACTAGCCGGAAGATGACTCGATTGAGGGGCTGGAGGGAGCACGCAGGGGTTGACCTCTAGTGCTCCCCCTGCGGCAACGCATCCTTTGACTCAGGCGAGGCATGGGTGCAATCTCACTAGCAGTGGGCACAAGAGGAGATGGAGAAGTAGAATTCCAAGAAACAGAGGAATACAGACACAGACGAGACCGAGAGAAATGCAGATATGCAGCAAGGTCTAAGCAACAGTTCGGCTGGCCACTTCTCCTTCTCATCACAGTGAGCAAGCAGTGTAACCCAGCAACCGGCTCGTCTAAAAAACCATAGCGAAACGCCATTTTATCGACCCGACTGCAATGTAATCGAAGGACGCCCGTCATAATTAATCTCTGATCATTAATGAGAGCCGAAGGCCGGATCATATTGGAGCATGCGGAATCTCTAACAGGAGTGGAGGTCTGATCTTGAATAGTGTTAAAACTTAATTAATGCGGATTTGATGTGAAAACCTTGGAAATTAATTGAACAACGTTAAAACATAATGTGATTGATATGAAATCGCCACATCCATGTCCCATCGCCTTAAACGACATCAAATGCACCTGCAGCTGGGAGCAAGGCAAGTTTTGATTGAGGACACGTGGCAGAAATTGATTGGAGCGGATCTTTGTTTGGGCCGCTAGCGCAGTGGAAATCCGGACCCGAAAAAGATTAGGGAGAATTTGATAAGAAATTTGTGTCACAACTCTCCCTCCGTACACCAACCCAACTTCGGACCCGAAAATGATTAGGGTGGAATTCATTTAGTTTTCGCGTCACAAAATTGGCTGACATCAGCAGGCTATTTTGGAACACGAATTTGGTTTGAATTATGGTTTATCGCGTTTGAAGTCCAGCAGGCTCAACTTAAGAACAATTTTGTTTGATCCCATCTTATAAAATTTGTGTTGGTTTTCTTTGATAATACACATATTTATAATAAATCATGGGAATACCACACTAAACATGTGGAAAAGTTATATAAATTATTGAGAACAATCATTTTTATGTAAAAATATCCAAATGTACTTTTGGGAAATAAGAATTCGAGTATTTGGTTCATATTGTTTTAAAGGAAGGAGTGAAGTTGGAGCCTCAAAAGATGCAAGCTATTACAAAATGACCTATTCCTAAGAAAATCAAGGTTCTTAGAAGATTTTTAGACTTACATGATATTATTGATCATTTGTTAAGAATTATGCATGCATTTCAATTCCACTCACATATCTCTTGAAGAAAATATCATTTATATGGAATGATGAGGCTACTTTGGCATTCTCTCTTTTAATGGATGCCATGTCTTCTACACCAACATCGGCTGCACCTACTTTTGGTAAAACATTCATAGTAGAGTGTGAGGCACTAGGACAAGGAATTTACGTAACATTAACATAATAAGGGATATCATTGGCTTTTAAAAGCAAGGAATTCAAAGAAAATATTTGGTGAAATATACGTATGAAAAATAAATGGAAGCAATATTACATGCAATAAAAAATGGGGATAGTATATCATTGGGAGGTACTTTAAAGTCAAGATATACCATGATAGCATAAAGTATTTTTTGAAGCTATGGATTTCATTGGAAGATTAACAAAAATGAGGAAAAAAAATGCAAAGTTTTAATTTTGAGATAATCTGCAAAAAGGGTAAGGAAAATTTAGTACATGATGCTCTTTCTAAAATAGAAGAGGCCTCAAATTTATATCCAATTACATTTTATATTCCTAGGTGGCTAGAAGAAGCTTGCCATAATGGAAAAATGACAATAGTACTAAACAAAAACTAAAATTTATAAAGGATGGGATGAACTCTATGGGGCATTGGGAGTGAAAGAGAGATATACTTTGGTGCAAATGTAGAATATTTTTATGCACGCAAGCATATTTGAATAAACAAATATTAAGGGAGTCCCATGTCTCTCTGATGGTAGGACGCAGGGTTCCTTAAAACATCTCAAGGGATCAAAAAATATATTTTTGGAAGGAATGAAGAAAGATATTCAAAATTTTGTAAGAGAAGGTCAGGTTTGCATAATAAATAAAAGAGAGATAGTAAAATCTCTAAGGTTACTTAACCATTCCACATACATATTCAAAGACTAGAAGATATATCAATAGGCTTTATTACAGGGTTACTAAAATATAAAGGTAAGTATTACATTTTTGTTTATCATTTATATAGACAAATTTTGTAGATTTTTTTTATAGAGCTCAAAGTACATAAAAAACAAGCCAAGTGGCAGAAGTGTCCGTGAAAGAAATTCATAGTCTTCATGGTTTTCCTAAAGTAATAGTAACAAGAAACTTTTGGAAATAATTATTTAATATGAGTGGAGAAACACTAGCTGCCATGAGTTCTACATATCAAACACAATCAAATGGTCAAACAAAAATAGTTAACAAATGTTTTTAAGGTTATCTACAATGTTACTCTTTATAAAAGCAATCTTAATGGATGAAGTAGGTTCGTCAAGGAAGAATGGTAATATGATACTACCTATCACACATCTACTAAAATTTCCCCATTTAAGGCCCTTTATGGATATCCAACTCCTAGTATCTCATACTTTTTGCAAGATAAGTCCAAAGTATAGGAAACAGAGTCACATATGAAAATACTAAAGAAACTTTGAAAATTATTATGGAAAACCTTCAAATGACATGAAACATGATAAAACAACAAGGGGAACAACATTGAAGTGAAAGATAATTTGAGGAGGGTAATTGGGTATTTTTTAGATTATAGTATTATAAGCAATCTTCATTCAAGAAAAAGAAGAATAAAGAATTAGCTCAAAAATGTTATGGCCCTAAATAATTATTCATAGGATTTCACAAGTGGTATAGAAGTTATATTTTCCTTATTCTTGCATTCATAAGGTTTTTCATGTATCTTGCCTAAAAAAGGTTTTGGGAAAAAATATGCCAATTGAAATAGAACTTCCAAAATTAGATGAAGAATGAAAGTTGATTCTTGAACCACAAAAAGTTATAGATAAACATTATGTATCTCTTTGACATATAACCATTATGAAGTACCTAATCAAGTGGAAGGATATTCCTCTAGAAGAAGGTACATGGTAAAATTATCAATTCGTGATGAAATACCCACGGCTAAAGGGTTCGTTTGAAGTTTTGACAAAGGTTTTGTTATATGTTTTATATAACGCGCGGTGGAATAGTTTTATTGTTTGTTAAGGTCCCACATAGTGATCAAATTTGAAGGGCAGGTCCTAATTTCAATTAGAAGGGCATATATCTATGTTGCCCTTCCATAATGAAAAGTAAAGCTTTAAAAAAAAAACTTTTCAATTGACCACAATAAATTATTTTTACATTTCATTTTCAGAAAGACAAAACCATCAATCTTTATATTAATAAAATATTGTTACATGTACAACAATGAAGAAGGCTCCATCTTTCATTTCTTAAATATCTCATTGGCAATGTCAACATAAGTCTTGAAGACACTATTATAATAATTTGGATACATACCACCGGGATATAGGATATTGTTATGTGTCAGATTGTGTAATGCAATTTTGACTTTGTCTCACAAGGAGCAGCAGCATGGAGGTCTGGATTTTTCTTATAGAACTTTTTTATTATTATTTGAAAAGTTGTTTATAGATATGAAGACAACAATGAAATTATGAGCATGGTGGACAATTAGTCAAGCTCATGATGCCAAACCATGATGATGTAAGTTTGGAATTTAACATTTTTACATGTTAAAGACAAATAGTCAAATCACTGACAACTTAGTATGCCATAATTAATAATCATTCCCTGTTCACTTTTGTTAATAGGTTTATGTCACACGATGATCTCTCTTCTCTGGCATTTACTTGTATTGAAGATCACTATTCTAGGAATAAGGAGTTATTTTCTCCAAAAATAACCCTAGCCAAACATTGACAATGCATCAAGGATATCTTCCTATGCTTCATAAGTACATATGTTCTACTTCTAAATCATGTCTTGGAAGTGGTTGTTTTGCTGGAAATTATTCACCAGTTGGTTTCATACCAAAGTCTTTTTCACATTTTCAGCATCCAATACATGAAAAAGATAATGGTTAAAAACAACATAAATATTTGAAATTTTGCAAGAATTGTCTGGCACACTTTGAATATGAATTTTGAAGTCAAGTGCATGATGCTGTATAGGATCAAGTGTCATTTTGAATACCAAATGTTTCACAAGAAACTTCTCAACATACTACCCTACAGTAAGGATTAAATGACAATATTGCATCAACTATTTCCATAATAAAAGTGCACCTCGGCCATAAGACTAAACAACTACAAATGTTGTAGATATAACAAGACCACACAATCGAATGTATTCCACAAGGCCAATACTGTATGAAAAATGAAAAGGAGTTTGCAACCAAAAATACCTTAGGCAACTAATTCAATTAGATACACCAAACCATCATCAAAAAGGAAAACCAGCCTACTCAAAAGGCAAGTGTTTACCTCCTTTGACAAAATTTTGAGTTCTGAAACAAGGGCCTTTATTGTCTTGTCAATGCCCCTAGTAATTTGAACGGGGTTTGCACCTGCTACAACAAACTAAACAAAAAGGTTTCATTTCAAATTATTTTCCACAAATTTAATATACAACCATTGTCAGTTTTGTATTTCCTAACAAGCTCATAAATTTTGACAAAAGAACCAAAATTTTTTAATACCTGATAGCAATTTTTTCACTCAAAAACTATCTTAGACTCAATAAGCCCAACCCAAAACTAAAAAACCAAACACCATAAGACCCTAAAAAAATGAATAGATGATCTTAATCCAGTATTATCGACAAAAAGTTACCTTTACACCCTCACTTATTAAACCCTGTGCTGTTGAATTTTAACTTCAACTGATGCAACAGAAGGACGGATGCAGCAGCAACATTTTTTTTTGGAGGTTGCTTGCACTCCATCCAAAAATTTAATTCAGCATTTAAAATTCCTACAAGTTTTTTTTGTAGACGGCCGCAGCCATATTTCTGTACAGGATTGTATTTAAACACAACAACCAGCATTAACGCAATTCACCAACCAGAAATTAAACAAACAGAAATTTACCCCCCAGTTTTGTAAATTCAAAAGGAGGACACGTGGAGCATTAATATTGGATCGCATGAAATTGAAGGGAATCTGAAAACCTGAAAATCGGACCCGAATTTTTTATAAGGCACATTGGATTGAGAATTCGCGTTACAAATTAGGCAGACGTCAGCATCCCATTTTGGAACGCGAATTTGGTTTGAAATTCAATCTATTCAGACTTTTGAAGTCCGACGAAAAGGGTTCTTTAATGTTTTGATAATTTAATTTTATGTATGCTTTAATATATACATATGATTTAAACATATGTTATATATATATATATATCATATGTGAAATGAAAGGTGGGCCATAGAATTTAGTTTTATTTTTATTTTTTTTAAAAGAGGATTTATTATAATATGTTTTATATGCTACGGCATATAAAAATAAAAAGGACAAAAAAGCTTGGTAGTTTTTTTTATAGACAGTACGTAAATTTTTTATTACACAGCAGTGTGTAAAAAGTGAAAGACCGAGTGTAACTTTTTAAGTGTGTATGCACAACAGTGCGAAAGTGAAAAACACAACAGAGTGTTTTAGAGACAGAGTATGTTTGTTTTGAACAGACAGTGAGTTGGTTTTATGCACTGCGTTTTGTAGCAGTCATAATTTTGTAATCCCTCTCAGTGAGGAAGAAGTGTAATAGTTTTTTTTTTGAGTTATTGAAGGGAATAGAAGTTTGTTTTCAAAGTATTGAAACTTTGTCTCCCGTCAAAGAAATTTTTATTTTCTCTATGTTAGAGGAAGGGAGATTTATTCTCCATTCATTGTTCTGGAATTTTTCAATATTCCAACATGTGCAAGAACAACAGATGTTGTGGTTCCATCCCCAGCTAAATCATTTGTCTTTGCCGCAGCTTGCCTTACCAACTCGGCCCCAATATTTTCAACTGGGTCCTCTAATTCAAACAATAAAAAGGCCAAAACCATAGCATTGAGATACATTTCATTACACTGTCAATAACAATAAAATTTGACTCAGCCATAACCCTTTCCTTTTATTGTTGTGAAAAGCTTTATGCATTACTCTAATGTGGCTAGTCCATAGGCCAAGTAGACCACTCGGTAACAAATATGTTTCCTTTCACCTTTGAGTTTTCAAATTATGCCTACCAAATCTAAGACATTTAAGAGGGGGAACTAATACAACGTTAAAAAAGAAAACCAGAGCACACATCTACAAATTACCTCCTTAGCTACTGTCACACCATCATTAACTATTTTCGGAGAACCATGCTTGCTCTCCAAGACAACATTTTTCCCCTTGCCCCAAGGGTGACTCCAACAAGATCAACAAGTTTGTCCACACCGCCTGCAAGACAAATTGAAAATGCTTTCAGTAACTGTGCAATTGAATGCCAAACCATATGCCAAAACCAACCTCCATGAAAAATTAAAATAACACATTAAAATCGAATATAAGTGGACAAGGAAAGATCCACCGCAGTGAAGTTTCACGTGCAGGTGACCTTCCTTTAAACATAATTTTTTCTCTGACCTGCAATTTTTTTGTCACCGAGCCATCCTTGTTGAAGTACAACTCCTTTTCCATAGATCTTGTATTAACTACCTTCTCTCTGTCTCGTAATCTTAGAGTCCCTCTTCTGCTTGAGCGATTAAAGGAAATGGGTGAAAAAACTGAAAGAGAAGACAATTGTCTGCCATAATTATCAAACATTGCACCCAACTTCTTCCCCTTTCCATTGTTACCCAATGAGGTAGATGTGGCAATTGTTGTCATACTGCCCAAAGCAGAGGCCATCTTCTCTTATGCTGAATATAGAATTACAATATCTTCGTATTAGTATGAACCTTAAAAAACATGACTCCCATTGCTAAAAACCACTTTTAAGTTGTAACAGGCAAACTAAACAACTATCGCAACTTTTGGCAACTTCTGGAGCATTAAGAGAGAAACAACCAAAGAGAAATACAACCACAATCCTCATTTTAATGAGACCAGACTATATATTTGCATTAAGATAATAGAAAGAAATCATGACTATATTAAGGCCAGCACAAAACAATATTTAACCAGTGTCTCTCGTGGCCTTCAGGTTGCCAGGCTAGAGGTTACATATTTTTAATTTAAATTATTGACCTCTCGTGCCCATCTATGAATGCATCCAATGGGATATCTACATCAAATTCTCCTTTATATCCCTAAAAACAAATTCCCTACTACAAGAGCACCAGTATTGATGGATCACCCCACACCATCCCACCCACTAGAAACGGTGAAAAAGGAAACCAGAGAAAACTTCTGAAATATATCAAGATGACTATATGGGTGGTTCTTATGAATCAACCAACCATTCAGAACATGCTCATCAATCCAAACCATGAGTATTATGTGACGATATTCAAGCAGGCACTGAATCGGATTTCTGAAGCTATGTTAGAGAAACCCTAAACTCTCACTGAAAATAGGTGAAATGTGGCACCACTTAGAGATTGACATGTGCCAATTGGTACAAGTGGTAGAAAATTGGCATGCTCAAACAACGAGGTGATGCAGGAATGACATGAGGGAGAAAATATCAGAAAATCCCCAAATCTAGAGAACTAAAGCTCATCACCAACCTGAGATTGACAACTTTACATGATGTAACCTATGAAATCGTAAATGGAGAAATCATAGTAACAATAAAGTAACCTATGTAACAACAAATTCGGATTCATCCTGGGAGTGGTAATGGGAGAAATCATAGTGAACAACAGGAAACATGCAGAGTTTCTTACAATCAAATAGATGAAAAAACACATACAAAAAACCTAGATAATAATCATGAACAAGCTTAATATTGAATTATGAATTGTAAAGGAACTTAAAAAATGTGACATTATGAACCTGGTCAAGCGCACAAGAAAAAATATCCTGGACATGACCCTAGTTGACAAGTTGTATTGCTCATGATGCAAGAGGATTTGTACCTACACTTCCAAGTCAATCAAAATCCATCATTATCTATACAATAAATACAAGTAATTGATGTAGTATTTTTTACTCTAAGATGTATTCTTATGATAATGTTAGAACATATGTTGAAAATCTCAAAACAAACTTGAATAAGCTCCTCTTCATTTCAAGAACAATCTATTGGAGTCGCATGAACTTGGAACAAGCCTCCCACGATCTGAAAGAGTAGCAACTAAGTCAACAGTGACTTTTTTGTTGCTACGCTGGATCGAGGGAGGTTTGCTCCAAGATTAAATCGCTCCAATAAATTATTATCTATTAAACAGGGCCAACCACGTGAAGGTGGAAGCTCTTATGACCCCTCCCCCCCCCCCCTCCTCACATCACTCTCAATTCCCCAATACCCAATCTATATTTCATTTTTTACTTTCATGAGCATAAAAAAAAATATTCAATAACTAATAAAAAAACAATTCAACAAAAATTACGCAAGGAAACATTGAAATTAATGCTTGACATAAAAATAGTATGATAAATGAGTTTTTTATATAACACAAAAAACGTTCCAAGTATGGTAACGTTTGTCTTATAATAATACAATATTTTACATTGTCAAATTTTCTTTTTCTTCTTCCTATTTTTAAAGCTCCTAATTACATCATCAATATCATCGTGCTCCGCTCCTGTTTCGTGCCTTTCAACCCGCACTGCTGACCTAGTTGCGTATTCACGATGTCTGGGCTCATCCAGTGACGGGGCATCGCCTACAAAAACAGATAATATTAAATTTTAATTGTCAGCTTTTAAATATCATTGAACTAGTTCGGTAATATTAATAAAAAAAATTGCAATGAGATTATTTACCTGGTGCACCAGTTGTCGCCGCTGACCTAGTTGCATAGTCACGATGTCCGGTCTCATCCAGTGACGGGGCATCGCCTACAAAAACAGATAATATTAAATTTTAATTGTCATTTTTTAAATATCATTGAACTAGTTCGGTAATATTAATAAAAAAAATTGCAATGAGATTATTTACCCGGTGCACCAGTTGTCGCCGCTGACCTAGTTGCATTGTCACGATGTCTGGTCTCATCCAGTGACGGGGCATCGCCTCCAAAAACAGATAATATTAAATTTTAATTATCAGTTTTTAAATATCATTGAACTAGTTCGGTAATATTAATAAAAAAAATTGCAATGAGATTATTTACCTGGTGCACCAGTTATCGCCGTTGGGACTGTTGCCCTGTCTTCCTCTCTGGTGGTAAGATCCTCAAGGGAAAAATTCTCTATCATTTAAACAAAAAAAGTTATAAGGACAACCATCAAGGTATAATTATAAAAAATTATAAGTGGAAATTAATTACCGTCACGGCCCTCACTGATAGTAGAATTTTCGCCCTAGTCCCCACTACAATGATCAGGTTGCACGTGAGGATCATCTACATCTGGCTCTAAAACTAGGTTATTTGCCTCGTCAGTAGTGTTGCTCCCCTGATTTAAACAAAGTTTTTATACATTAAATTTATGGACGAAAACAAACATATTGAAAGGTTAATGTTTTACCTTATCAGGCATTCTGGATCTTGGGACCTGCCCCAAGCTTCTGCGACGTTCAACTATGGCTTGATAGCCGAAATGGAAAGCAATATTTTTATCTTCCTCTGTAGTTTCTGTTCCGAAGTCATCACCCTACATTACATATGATTGTGTATTTTTAATCATATTTGATAGGATTACAAAAACGTTGGAAGGAGATACAATTAATTATAAGATGTTTAGCTACTTAATTACAATTCTTGTGGCTAATTTCAAGTAGCCACCCTGGCCTAGATTTTGATGGCCCTTTTTTTCAATCCTAGCTTTGGTTTCCTTTGAGGTGTCAGGAAACCTAGCATCAAAATATTGAAGTCAGATATGACGTAGCACAATTTTATTTTAGACATAGAGAAAATTAAAGCTATTGAATTAAAGTTTTAATTTACCTTGCGGGTCCAGTTGGAATTTTTCATTCTTTCTTTGCCCTTTTCTCTTTTCCATCATGGATGAGTGCTCTCCACTCACTCTCTGGAACTGTGAGAGGACGCTCATATCTAGGGTTAAATTGCAATTGCGTCCTATAGGTGTCCCTGGTATATTTCAAATATTTTCCGGCTACCCGAGCCACCGTTATTCTGTCAAATGTACCGACCCCAAAAAGGGCTTCTAGATAATCTAGAAGCTCTTTTTTCAGGTTGGAATTCTGGGAATTCCACCCTGTGCGTATGGTTGGGCCAAAAATTACCAACGCATGGCTCTCCAGAAACCTGTATAAATCATTTTTTCCTACACAGAAAAAAAAAGAAAAAAAAAAAAAAGAAAAAAGAAAAAGAAAAGAAAGATATTATCATTAATTTAAAAATAAAAATCATGATAAATATGTTTTAGATAAAGTACATGAAATAGTTAAAATATTAAAATTTACCTGGGAGTTGTACATGCTTTATAGGGACACCTTCATCGTTCACCAACAACGTGCCATTAATGGTCCCTGTGGAGCTGACACGTGTAGCTCCAGGAAACATAATAATGTAGTTGGCCATATCAGCCTCATCACTACCAACACGTTTAGCAGTTGGCTGGGTGTCTGCTTGGGCAGGGTGTGTTTCTTGGCTGGCACCTAAAGGAGTAGAAGGTGTATGAGAGGGTTTCTAGGCAATCTCTTGCCCTTGTGTCCCACTACCACCAACACTGGGTTCAGCAAGTTCCAGAAAACGCTACATACAAAAGAAATTTTTGTTAGTTTAGTCAATGTAAAAATTAAAAATCAAACTATCACAATTCATCTCATGCAGAACAAAAAAAATATCCTTTTGACTTTTTATTATTACCTGATATGTTTCTAGTTGGCTCATAAGTTTTTTTATCCTCTCTTCTGTTTCAGGTGTTTGAGGCGCGTCTATCAAAGTATTAAATTCTGACCTTGCATCTCGTGCCTTTTTTCGCAACAAGAACACCGGAGATAGGGATGAAGAAAGCTCTTCCTCAAAGAGGGAATCATCAGGCGTACCATGGCTAGGTGTATGCATATTTGAACAAAATTAATATTATTTCAATTATGTAAATAACTAAAATACCTGAAGATAGAGCAATGATGGCACTTTACATGTTCTTCCGCTGGCCTCTTTCCGCGATCATCCCGTCTCGGGGTTGTTCTTGCACTGCTTTGATCAGTCTGCCACATTGCAATAAAATTATAGATGTAAAAACTTGAAAACAATATCTAACTTGAAAACACAAAATGAAAACTGAAATAATTTCTAATAAGACACCGGAAGACAGAGTTAGAGTTTCAAATATGCCTTGCATTGAATTCAGTCCCCGAAACATGTCATTGCACATTAAGGCACCCAAACAAGAGACGAGTTGACAATGAAGACCTTATTGAATATATTGTTGGAGAAAATTCTAGTAAACTTGTTGTGAAGACCTTGAGGACATTTTTGGAGCAACATTGTTGAAGCTGATGGTATAGCATTTTTGGAGACGATCTTGAAGGGCCTTGAAGTGAATCTTTTGGAGCAACTATTGAAAAATCCTTAAAGTATTTAAGTAAGGCACTTTCTATCTTCCATCACCTTTTTCCTTTCAATATCCTTTAAACGATTTTGTTGATATTTAATGTTTGAAATCATGTTATAATTCCTTTATTATATGTGTTTGGGGACTTTCCCTTTGAAATTACCCAAAAATACCCTGGCAATTTTATCTTCAGGATGCATGTCTGACCCTATTGTTCAATATTTTGATTGATAGTAGTAAACATAGAGAGTTAGGGGGCTTTTGACTTGGTTTGGTTGGGCCATTAGATCCCTAACATCTACTAGGGAGAACCCCCCTTGAGTTGGAGGAGAGCTAGCCCGAAGTGAAAAGAGGTTGGTGAGGTGACAATGGCGCTATTGAATTACACATGGTATCACACTTTAGCTTTAGGACTTTATCTTGAGAAGTGCGAGATTTTGCTATATCAATTCTCAAATTTTTTACAACACTATTGTTAAGAACTAATAAGAAGTGATGTTGAGGGGTTTTTGGGTATAAGAAATAATACCATTTAAAAACTAGGGTTCTCAGTCCTTGGCATTCCTTCACCTAGGCCTAGGGGCACACAAGAATAATTTCACACTAAACCATGCAAACTTAAAAGTAACTTAATAGATCCATAAATTAATAATAATCATAATTCCTAATTTCCTATTGTACGATATGATGCAAATTATTCAAACATGAAGCAATGAAGACATGCAATGTCCGAATTTCAAGATTGATGAACCAATACAAGAAGTTAGAAACTACAACTTTGATTCAATACTCTGTGTCCTAACTCTAGGAAGGAATCTAGTTTGTAGTACATAACATGCATCGTGTATTATCAATTCTTAATTGACAACAACTAAAGGACATCTACCTCATCAATTCCTTCCCATTTTGTGTTTTTATGTTATATTCCTTATAAAAGTGTCAAATTTCTCTCAAAGTAAGCAACCACCGAATAAAATAAAAAATAGTTGAGATATGATTGAGAAATGGTCATTTATTTCTTGAAAGGATCTTCACAATTTCTTTGGTTGTTTTTCATCTCAAGAAACAATAAATGACCCAAGAAACTGACTGATGCAATATAAGAAACAACACGGTGCAATGGCCATTTTCAAAGCCAAATGATGTCCATTGAGGACATGGCCTTTATTTGGTTCCTGTTTCATAGGAGTTTAGGGTAGAAATGGAACTTTGTTATACCATTTCCAGTAGTAAAAAGGGAAAACCTTTTTTTTCCATGGGAAATAATTTACCTTTCCTTTTTCAAGATAATCTAAATCACAAAAAATATGAACTATATTGCACACATTCTTGGATATTGTGAAAGTGGAAAAGGAATACCCTACACAAGTGATGCACACATGTACATTTGAACACTAATAGATTTTTGTAGTTGAAATTCAATGCTTGTTTTCATTTAAATGTAGGGTTTTTAAAGCAGGGAGAATAATAATGCCAAATTAATAAGTTGCTTTTGGGAAAATTTAACCTGTATTGGGTGATGAAGATAATAGAGGGTATTGAATCTTGATTCTCATCTAGAGAGGGACCATACCAACACAATGCAATGTAATTGACCAAAAACTCAAATGAGTCAACCCTACTATATGAGGAAGGGCCTCAGAAGAACTTACCATTTGCAAGAGCTGGAGGGCTTAATGTTGCTCAGAAGAGTTATAAGGACGTTATTCTAAGAAGAGCCGAAAATGCAAGAAATGTTGTTCATGAAGATTTAGGCTGCAATTTGTTAAGAATGTTGTTCATAAGAGCCTGTGTACAATGCTGAGGTGTTAATGTCGCCTCCTCGCAAGCACTGCATAATGCTAAGGAGATCACAATGCATATTTAGGGCGAATGTTGAGGGCTGAATGGGCACTGCAAGAGATCGACTGCTAATGTAGCACACATGTACATTTGAACACTAATAGATTTTTGTAGTTGAAATTCAATGCTTGTTTTCATTTAAATGTAGGGTTTTTAAAGCAGGGAGAAATAATGGCTGCCAAATTAATAAGCGTTTCTTTGGGAAAAATTTAAATCTTGTATTGGGTGATGAAGATAATAGAGGGTATTGAATTTTGATTCTTGACATCTATAGAGAACCCTACAGCCTAACACAATCCAATGGAATTGACCAAAAAAACCCAAATAGAGTCAACCCTACTATAGGAGGAAGGGCCTGCAGTAAGAACTTACCATTTTGCAAGAGCTGAGGGTGAATGTTGTTCTGCAAGAGCTGAGGGCAAACACTAAGGGTGAATGCTGAGGGAAAATGTTGTTCTGCAAGAGCTGAGGGCGAATGCTGAGGGCAAATGTTGTTCTGCAAGAGCGGAGGGCGAATGCACGCGTGATATCAGACGTTAATGTAGCTATTGCGATGGATACGAAACAATAAAATCATTTTTATGTAGCGCGCATATAAGTTTCATATTTTTATGTAGCACGCATATAAGTGTCGTTATACCGATGGCGGATAAAGCGTTTCTATTGCGATAGGTGCCTCCAAACGTCGCAATTGCGACACTTAGACATTGTGTCGCACTTGCGACATTTGGAGGCAGTCGTCGCAATAGCGACGCTTTGAACCATAGTGTCGCAATTGCGACGTCTTCCTCCAAACATCGCAATTGCGACACTTTTCTAAGTGTTGGTATTGCGACATTTTTCTATAAACGTCGGTATGGCGACGGTTTCGGGCGAGATGGAAAAAATTTGGGGAAATTTCCGACATTTGGTCAAAAGCGTCGGAACCAAGTGTCGGAATTTCCACCAAATGTAGTAGTGGGAGTGGTTCCTGATGAGGGGACTGAGGTACAGGTGCAGCAGGAGAAGCCATGGGTATCGGTTGAACTGGGGTCAAATAAAGATAAGGTTTGGGTTGGCTAGGCAGAGTAGGGGCTAGGGGGTCTAGGTACCAGACGGGTATGCCCAAGGTCAAGTTGGGGAGGGATAGGGTAGCCAAGATAGGGACGGAATGAGCGCCAGGAGGGGGAGCAAGGAAAGGAATCTGACCAGCAGGGAAATGGCCAGGAGGAGTGTTCGGGGAAGGAGATTCCGAAGGAAGAAGGTGGGCTAGCGGGGGCGAAGGGCTAGGAGCTGGTGGAGTTGGGTGAGGGTGTGTTGGCTTACTAGCTAGGATGGGCTGTGCAAGGTCATCCCATGAAGATTGCATCATGAAAACATTCGCCATGCTAGGATCGGGTACGGGAGGAATGTCTAAAAAGGTTCCAAGCAAGGAGGAGTCTTTATAGACGCTAGGGGAACACTGGTCAAATAATCAATAGTTGGTTTATTGGTGACAGTAGAGATGGTGGACTCATGGGAGGTCTGAGATTTTGGTTCATGGTATGTCAACTGGTCAATGGTGACAATCTTGCCATTATGAGGAAAGAAAATTTTGCGGTAGACTACGGATGGGATGGCAGACATGGCATAGGTGTAACTACGCCCCAAAATAATGTTGTAGTCAAGAGGGGCATCGATAACTTCAACGTCGACACAAACAGTTTTTCCTGCAAAGGTGATAGGACAATTACGAAAGAGGCCAGTGGGTTGGGAGGCATGGCCATACCACACACGAAGGGTGATTGTGGAAGGGGCCAGCTCAGGGGATCCAAGTTGTTTCCAAACTGAAGCGGACATCACACAGGTGGATGCCCCCTCATCAATAATACACCGAGCGACAGTGGCATTTCAGATTTTGACTGGGATTTGGAAAGCAACAAAAGGAGGAAGAGGGGGAGGGTCTGAATGACGGGCGTAAAAAACAATCAATTGGTCATCAGCAGGATCTACAGCGCCCACGGTAGATAGTAGAGCCCTCTTTTGAGAAGGACAGAACTGGAGGAGTTCCAGTGTTGAAATGGCAGTAGGAGATTGGGCCAGATCATCTACTATGCTATATGAATGGGCAACCCGACCAGAGGCAGAATTTCGGCATAATGGTCCATTAGGGGGCTTGGGATGAACCTCGACTTTGGTCGGAGGGAGTTGCAAGGGACCATTGGGTATCGATAGAGGCTCTGTAGGACCTGACGATGGAGACTCAAAGACAGATGGAACGGGAGGTGTGGAATACTGACGGGACCGAGTTTGAAGGTTGAGGTCGACGGTGAGAGGTGGGTCAGAGGCCATCATGAGAATCTGGTAATCATAGGAACCATAAGGGGAAGGTTGAGTGGTTACCGGGGCATGAGGGGGTTGAGTGGCCACAAATCCTTGTTGAGGGAAAGGATCGGTAAACACAGCGGATTGAGAAGTAGCGGGGGTGGGAAGGACAGTAGGGGAGGAATGTTGTCCCCGCAAGGTGGCCTGAGAATCCCACATCTGCCGCATTTGTGGTAATAAGGGACAATCGTGATTGTAATGACCATAAACACCACAACATGAATAGGGCTTATTGGTGCGAAGTGGCCTGTTCGGCTTGGGCTGAGAACCCTGTGGCTGGTTAGCAGCGTGAGGATCAATACTGGAAGGATTGGGTCCATGATTACCAGGGGCAGATTGATTTGCTTTCCTCTTTCTTTGAGAAGGAAGAAAATTAGGTGCCCCCTACTGTGCAAAGACTTACCCTGGAGGGGGTAGTAAGTGCGGTTGCAGGGGTGGAAAAGGCAAGGGAGTGGGCGGTCCAAATGGTAGAGGAGCTAGGACACCAGGTTGTGGATATGGATCAGGGGTAGGATGGGCAACATTGAGGTAAGTAGGAGGGTGGCAAAAAGGAGGAGGCATGCCATATCTTGGATACATGCTGCCTGGAGGGGAAAAAGTGCCGGAGGGGCTGGCCCCCCCTGGAGGGAAGCCCGGAAGAGGCTGGGCAGAGGTATGGGAGAGAGCTCCAATGATACCGTCGGCAGAATGAGATGCCCCCGAGGCATTAGGGCCACCGGGGTTGGGAAGGTCAGGAAGGACGGTATAAACATAACTAGATTGGGCGTAGATAAGGTCATATTTCAAGGCTATTTGGAGGGCGGTTTCTTCGGTTTGGGGAAAATGGGATGTGACATATTTGCCAATGGGAGGTAAGAGAGAGCGAAAGAACCAGTCCATGTAAACCCGATCTTCAAAGGGGGGAGCACGACACAAGCTCCATCTTTGCCGCTATTCCTAGACATGAGAAGAAAGGCGAGTCAAAGAGGATTGATGGAAATAAGTTAAGAGTTCAGTGCCAGTGTCGTATCAGAGAGGGAACTGGAAATAGGATAAAAAGGCTTGGGAAATGGTTGCAAAGGTGGTATGGGAAGAGGTGGATTGATCAACATACCATTTGGAAGCTTCACCGGTAAGCATGCGTTGGAACAAATGAAGACGAATGGAGTCATCGGTGATGGAATTGGAGGAACACCACATGTGGAAATATCGGATATGGTTAGAGGGATCTTCACTAGCAAGGCCTTAGAACTTGGGAATGTTAGAGGGGAGCTTGGTTGGCATAGCAGGCCAAATAACATCATGGCGAATAGGATCATTAATCAGCTAATTGAAATCGGGGAGACTAAGGCCGGCCATATAAGGGAGTAATGGGGCAGTCGAGGTAGGTCCCGTAGTGGTTCCACTGGAAATGGACCCAACGGTAGAACTGGGGTTAGGGCTAGGTCCTGAACTAGACATGGTGAAGGTAAAAGAGGGAGAACCAGAAGTAGGGGGAGAACCTGAACAATCAGAAGAAGATTCGGAGTGCGGACTCAGGGGAGGACTTACTCGAGGATGACGGGAAGGAGGAAGTCGACCGATCGAAAACTGAGGGTGAAGGCCAAGAAGTCTCTGGGAGAAGTGCCTTGGGGGCGCAATAATGACGTGAAGAAGAAAAACCGACAAGGGCAAGGAGGGACAAAATCAAGTGAGGTCAAGGGCGGAGAGGTGCAGTGACAATTGATTTTAAAGTCTTTGCCAGGTGGTGTTAACCAGGCTCTTCTTCACTTAGGGTTAGTGTGTGGCGTGCGTTAATTTTAATTGTTTAAACCTAGACGTTTTGAGAGTAAAAGAAAAAGTGTGTTGTGTAACTGAAAATAAATCTGCAGTAAATAAAATGAAAAGAACAGAAAATTAACAGCTACTAATGCATCAATTTAACCCAAGAAGGCGGGTCTCTCAAAACTAGTCTATGAGAGGGAAAAAATGAAGCTAAGCATGCAAAAAGGAGGCCAATAGATATAATGTCAGGAGGGACTGGGATCTAAAGGAGAAATCTGCTGAAAAGTGGTGTAGAGAACAGCAAATAGGGAGAGGCAAGGTTGCTGCTAAAAAGGAGGAGATCAGCTAAAAATAGAAGAGACAAGGCGGTGGCCGTGGAAATGAAACCAAACAAAACAATATGAGGTGATTTGAGAGGGAGAAGAGCTGATCTAAAGGGATCTGAAAAGGAGGTATCAGATCTGAGAAAAGTAAGGCTAAAACTCTGAAAATTCAGACTTCTGAAACAACAAAGACTCTCCCACAAAAAGTGGAGGGTACTAGAGCCCTAAGGGGCAATATTCCCTCTTAATTGAGTGAATAAAATTAGAAACAGGTCTAAACGGGCAGAGACGGAGGTTGGAAAACCCTGACAGAAGCTTCAGACAAACCCAGAAAAAGTGCAGAAAAATTTGCAGAAAAAATGCAGGTCGTAGGTTTTGACATGTTTTCAGTCTAGGTCGCAGGTTTGGGGCAGAAAAGTGCATCCTCAAGCTCAGGTCGCACTTTTTGGGCCAATAAGTGCGACCTGCAAATCTGGCTCTTTTAGAGGCAGATTTTAGAAAAAATTGTCATCTCAGCTGTGGCTGATGTCTGTCACCTGCGCAATAAGGCCAGAAACACATGGAAGTTAAAAATTTTACTGTTTGAGGGTTTTAGAGGGGAAAAGCACCATAAAAATAGGAAAAACAAGAAATTGAAGAGAAACCCTAGGGTCTGAAACAACTGGATATGCAGGAATAGATAAAACGACAGCGGTCGTAAAATAAAACTCGTGTGGAGTCGCCAATTGTTAGTATGATTCTTTCGTCGTAAAAGCTCACTTTAGCTACGCATAACAAATAGCCCTAACATCATTTATGGCTGCAAAATATCTTTAAGTCTACTGCACAAATTCAGATCTAAGCACAAAAAGACATTAAGCAAATAAAATATAACATGGCTCCATGCATCCAATAGACAAGACAAGAACAAAGTGTTTAAAGAATGATTTGTATTATATTAAAGAATGGGGCACCTGAGAGGAAAACAAGAAAGGTGTTTTCTGGTTCTCCTCAATGGGATGGGTTCTTGAAAGTCCTCAGCGTTTCAGATCTAAAATTCCTCTCTCTTATTGTGGTAGAAAACCCTGACAAACATAGAACTCAATGGGAGCTCACAAAAAATGTAAAATGGTGACCAAGAATAGATCCAGTGTGATCTAATGCAATGAAGGTGACTAATGAATGGGGAAAACCCTTCTATTTATAACAAAATATTGGGGTGTTGTAGAACTCGGTGCATGAATAAAATATTATTAATCAAATTCTAGAATCACCCTTTAGGAATATTTTATTATATTTGTTGGAGGGAAAAGGTCTTTTGACTTGGTTCAATTCCTTTATTTATAAACAATAAATAAATAAATGATTTATTTATTATTTTAGGGAGATGGTGGGAATATAATTAAATAAATAATGATTTATTTAATTATTTACAAATGATTTAATCAAATTTAACTAGGAATATTATTAAATAATGATTTGAATAACTTATTCCTAGGAAATAATTAAATAAATAATGATTTATTTAATCAATTTCCTTGTTTTGGGTTAAATATGACTAGGAAATATGGGCAAATGTTATTTTATATGGTGAAAGCAATTTTAATTAGGGTAAAATTGGTCTTACTTGGTGTACTTGGGTTCATCTAATGATAATGGGTTAGATGACCAAAAAAATGGTGTAACAATTCTGAACTGAAAATGTTGTGGAAAACCTCTTTGAAGGGCAGGATGGTGACTTTGTGGAGATAGCAGCTTCTGAAATGTGACTTTTTACATATGATGACATAAAATTACATAATAAATGATAATAAAGTAAAAGTATCATGTTTTCACCTCAAAACATGGTTTTGAGGTGAAAATTACACCAAACTGAATAAAACATATCTTTGATCTTCTAGGTGCTGTGACTTTGAGTTTATTGACTTCCTCATGACCTTGCTGATATTTATTGACACTTGAATCATTAATTTGACCATGGTGAGATCCTAGAACCTAATGAGACCCATCCTATGACCTACTAACATGACTCACAAACTGAAAGTAGCTCATGACTGAAGACCATAGAGAGGAGAATAAACAATTTTCACATGAGGGAAAGCTGATGAAAAATCGCTACCATCAATGAATCCATGACCTAGCAGAATGGTGAAATTTATTGGTATGGGACTCCTAATATGCAAATGCAAAAGAGAAATTTTGATCACTGATGGCAGTATGAATAGACTGACACTAACAGGATGAATTTCCCCAATAAAATCAAGTCCCCACTATTGAAAAGGAGCATTTACTACAATAGGTTTCAGTGGAAGAGGAAGGAGTTTCCTTTTTCCCTGAAAAACCTAACATTCATGACAATTTGTGACTATTTTGTACAAAACAGAAAATAAATTTGGCCAATAATACCCTACTCCCAACACTTTGTTAGATATTGTTTTCCAAAACAAATGACCTCCACAATATCCCCTATGAAATTCATCCATTACCTGCTTAGCTTCATCTTCAACCAAACAATTCAAAAGAACACCTCCTGGATCTTTCCAATAAAGGGCACTTCCTAGAATGCAATATTTAGCAGATTTAAATTTCAAAGACCTACCCTGACTTTTTGACACTCCAGGAGGAATTAAGTGTTGAATAACATATACTATATCAAAATACCATGGTGAAGTAAGAAACATTTCAGATACATATATTAAAGTGCCATCTTCATCATCATATGACATTGTTGTAATAAGGTTTATGTCCAAAGCATGTAAGTTAGATTCAACCATCAACTTGGCTAACCCTTTTCACTTGATCAGTTTAGTAGGCCTTATCTCAAGATCATACTCTAGCATAGCTGCTATCCACCTACCTTTCATACCTTCAGGATCATTTTGTGTGATAATCTGTTTTACCGTTGCATTTGGAACATAGGCAACAGTATGTGAATGTAGAATATAAATACAAAAATCTTTCAAAGCTTTGATTAGGGCTAAAGCTTGTTTCTCAATAATGTTATAACGAAGAGAAGCATCTCGAATGGCTCGACTAAAGAAAGCAATAGGTTGTTCTACTTGATCTCTCTTTTGCATCAAAACTGCAGCCAAAGTATGCTCGAATGCAAATGAAAATATAATGAAATCACTAGTATAATCTGGACTCACCAAAACAAGTGCTGTGCTCAAAGCAATATTTACTAGGTTG
Source organism: Pinus albicaulis (assembly GCA_034641835.2). Classification (NCBI taxonomy): domain Eukaryota; kingdom Viridiplantae; phylum Streptophyta; class Pinopsida; order Pinales; family Pinaceae; genus Pinus; species Pinus albicaulis. The sequence goes on from CM076571.1 coordinate 661,104,563, forward strand.
AAAGACTTCATAGCATTGGTGGTCCATTTTTCACTATTGTCCTTCTTCAACATATTAATCATTTCTCTCAAATTCTCAGCTAAATTAGGGACAAATCTACGTAAAAATTTTATCTTACCATTGAAAGCATGTATCTCTTTTTTGTTCTGTAGAAATTGTATCTTCTAAATGGATTCTACTCTAGAAGGATCAATGTGAATGCCATATTTCGAAATTATATGACCAATCAGTTTGCCTTCCTCCAAGGAAAAAATAATCTTCTTCAAATTTAAAGAAATCTCGAACACCCTACATTTCTGGAAAAAAATTCTCAAATGATACAAATTTTGATCATCAGAACCAAAAAACAAGATACACTACTAAGAAAACATCCTTCTCATTAGAAAAGGCTATATCCATCACCCACTGAACAGTAGCCCCTGCATTCTTGAGTCTAAAATGGAATTTTAACATACTGAAAAGTTCCCCAAGTGGTTGTGAAAGCAGTCTTACCTTGGTCTTCTTCATGTACCAAAATTTGTTTATAACCTGAATAACCGTCAAGTAGTGATATTCGCGATTCTCCAAATACATTTTGTAGAACATGATCCATCTTTGGAAGGGGTTAATTATCCTTTAAAGATAATTTATTCAAATTCTGGAAATTTATGCATAACCTTATCTCTCCGGTATTCTTCCTTACTGGCACCAAATTTGAAATCCAATCAGAAAACCTAATTGGCACAATAATACCTGATTTGTACAATCGGTTTACCTCTTTCTCGATGGATGGAAACAATCTTGGGTTTATCCTTTTCAACTTCTGCCTGAAGGGTTTCTGATCCGGCTTGATGGGAATATTGTGTTGAATAATATTCTTATCATAAAATTTCAAATCTACATAATCCCATGCAAAAATATCAGAAAATTTAGACAAAAATTTTATGTACTTATCTTTCACCTTAGGAGATAATGTCTTGGACAACTTAACCATCTTGGGATTATCTATTGTTCCAAGGTTCACATCTTCCACACCCTTTTCTATAGGAGTCAATGTTGGTTTCCTAGCTACATCATCATGATCAAACAGATCTTCTAAAGGTATCCGACCTCTAGGAATAACATTATCTTTCAGCTGCAAAAAATTCATCTGACGAGCTTCTATCTCTTGATCATAAACATCACAAACACCATCAATATAAGCATATTTTAATTTTACTTCATTCTGTAAGAAACTATTTATCTCTTTGTCATCCCAAAAAACTTTCCAGTACCTTAAATTATCTGGAACAGTAGGTCTATGTTTGATATGAATTTCAAATTTATTACTGGAGTTCATTGAAATTTTAAGATTCCTTGCTATTGTAGCAAGAGAATCTGCAATAATGCTCTGAGCTCTTGGTACTTTTGTTAATGTATACTTAGGAAACAATTTAAGGACATTCAAAACTGCATTTCTATAAACTCTCATCCGCGGATGTTTTGCTTGATACTCTCCTTTTACCTGCTTTATGACAAGTTCAGAATCACCATAAATAGAAATTCATTTTGCACCAAGTTTCTTCAAAATTTTAAGACCTGTAATCAAGGCCTCATACTCCACTTCGTTACTAGAACAGTCAAAAGCCAATTTATAATAACATTCTCTAACACTAGTTGGAATTCCACCTGAATTAACAACTAGACTTCGGATCCAAATACCAATACCTGCACATTCTTTACCCAGTGCACCATCGAAATCCATGTTCCATAAGCCTTTTCATCTTCTAAATGCTCAAACTTAACTTTTTGTTCTGTTCTACTTGGGACAGTCACCTCATTTTGCTGTTATGTACTGATTTTCTACTTTTCAGGACGCTACTTGGAAGAAATCACCACTTCAGAGGTCATCACTTCTGAAGTCACCACTTCTTTTTCTTTATCTAAAACTTTCTAAAACTTATGGAATATCTTCTGCTATCACTAACTGATTATTTACATTATTCAAATCACCATCATTATAAAAAATAAAAGATTCAAGATCTGTATGTACATTCTGTATCGGATGATTGATAGTCTTCTCCTTACTAGTTATCATATACTTCATTTTATTTTCCCAATATAATTTCCTCAATTGCCCGAAAAAAGGAATAGTAGCATAGGAACAGTCAATTTTTAAAGTATCTTTGAGTTTGGCTACCCATGATCTAGACAGTAGCATTCCGAACCGAGGTGGTATATCAACCACCACCACATCCATCAAAATATTCTTAGCTGGAATCTGATATAAGGAAACCAATAAATATTTAATGAGACCAATGCAACAAACTCTACCAGAATCAAATGAGTAAAAATCATGATAAGGTTGGGTGATATCCATGCCTAAATTTTCCATAATATCCTTAGGCATAAAATTTTGAGAGGCACCAGAATCAAGCATAGTATTGTGAAGTATGTACTCATGCAGTCTAAGGCTCAAATAAAAAGGAGGAACTTCACTCTCTCCTAATTTACCATCTATAGCTGGACCAAAAATGAGCTCAGGATGGTCATCTTCAACATTAACCATATCAGACAAAGGATCAACTAGCAACATTTTAGACACCTAATCTCTGCAATGATTATTCTTTACTAACTCTGTGAAAGTAATGGAAACTTTCAATTTAGCTATTTCATTTTCTAAATTAAATTTTGTAACTTTATCTACCTCTTTGACAGAAGTATCTCCTCTAATATTCAGATCCCTTGTCACAATTTCTTTCTTCTGAGTATCTTTCTCTTTAGTAGCTAAGCTTGTTGATGCTTGATTGATGTTGCTAACATTTTGATCTACAGGTTCTTTACCCTTTTTCTGAAGATCATTCTTTGATTGGACTTATTTCCTATTCTAAATAGGATTGACAGGTACATCTCTGCTCCTCAGAGAATATTGTTTCTATTTTGAACTCAAAGAATTCATATATCCACATTGGTAATCATCTGATTCAATCTCTAAATCATCATCATTTGACAAGATATAATCTTCATCTTTTGGAGAATCCATATTTTCAGTATACTCATCATCTTCAGTCAATTACATGGGTAATCCATCTGCTGTAAAGAAATGATTTGTTTCAATCACCAAATCTTCATCTTCTTCCTCCTCTTCTTGGACATAATTTTGCTGCAATGAGGTCCTTATCTGCTATAGTTGTTGTGATTTTTGGTCAGGAGATTTTTATTCTCTTTGTTTGATTCTCAACTGTTGCTGATGTCCTCTAAAATTTGGATTCCAGATCTGTGGTTTAGGTATCTCTGAAATAGACAATCGATCAACCATATTCTCCATATTCCGAAGTAATGAATCCATTTTTGCATGAGAATTAGATGCCTCCTCTTTAATAATAACTCTCTTTTCTGATCTCATCCTTTCTCTCTTGGCCAGAAAATTCAATTCCACACTTACAGCATTCTTCTGCATGTCTGCTAAAGTTTTAGGATCACGTTCATGCAACCGATATGCCATATCAGCATCAAATCCATCCGAGAACCCTCCGGTGGTTTCATATGTGTAGGAAGAGCATTATATACTACATTAAATCTCACACAATAATCCTTAACATACTCACCAACATTCATTTTCATGTTCTCGTATTCAGACAAGATTTGAAGAGGATTCTTATTTTGTTCCCATATTTCTACAAACTGATTATGCAAAATTGGTAAGGTATCAATAGTGGCTGCCGGTAGAGCTCTGAACCATTTTCTCACTTCTCCTCCTAGGCTTTGTGAAAACAGTCTCATTTTCACATCCTCTATATCAATTTCATGAAGATCAAAGAATTCATTCATCTTATCTACGTGATTTTGAGCTGTTATAGACTGAGTTTCATCAAAAAAAGGGATTTTGGTTTGGTAATCTGCGGGCATTTGACGCGGATTCTAAGGGAGAACAAGGGGGGCATATCTTGCAACCATGACTAGAGGTGGAGGTGGAGGATGAATAATAGGAATAACAGGGATTTGTATGCCTAATGTGATCAAAGGAAGACTTTTCCCTGACTAAGTAGTATGAACAGCAGAGGAGGAAGAAGAAGGGGGAAGAGGGATATTCTAAGTAATAGTAGATGAAATGATGGAAGAATAAGGTGAGATCTGAGGTCTACTTGCCAACAAGGTACTTACTTGCGAGGAGTAGCTCTGCAAATATTTAAGAGACTGTAAAAATTGTGTTGTTGATTGAGACCTTGATTGAAGCCCTAATTGAGAGTGTGAAAATTGTTCTTCAATGGGACTATGAAATAAAATGGAGGAATCAACAACTATCTCATCAATCCAACTCAAAGTTTTACTGCGGAATAAACTATGCTCAAAATTTACATCAAATTCAATATCTTGCAAATTTTCTAACCCTTGGGGAAATGAATGAGCTTTAGGAATGGAAATTCTTTCTGATTGATTTCCGACTAAAGTAGAAGTTTCAAAAATATATTTACCTTTTCTTCCAATGCTCTGAGGCTCACTAACAATGATGGGAGGATTCATATCGGGATTGGATCTGGTGTATCTTCGGGAAGCCAGTATGTCCAATTTCAAAAACCAATATGCACTTTACAAATTTTTCAATTCAGCCTTTGAATAAACTCTAAAACTTATCATCCACATCTTTAAGAATTTCAATGAAAGCTTATTACTGGGGTTGATCTAATCTTACTCTTTTCTTCCCCAGTGGATTCGCCAAAATTTTATCACTTGGATTGATCCTAAGGCCGAAGTAGGAAATCCTGAGGTAACCTTAAGCCAATCTTTGGACTTGGAATCTAGACCTACCAAATCAGAGAGAGATATCTTGATAGAATCACAGCCAAGAGGGCTCAATTGAAAGGATTTTAGGCTAGCTAAGGAAAACAAGGGGTTTTGATTGTTATTTTAGGGTTGGGCTCATTGAACCTGAATTAGGTCAAAAGGATGAAATTTAAGTTTTCTTGATGGGGTAAGGTGGGTAGAAGGTTTAAACATTCAAATAGTATTAAATGAGATGTAAAGACTGGTGAGGAGCTAAGGAAAGCATATGAAATGTATTTCCTTAAACTGAAGAAATTGAGCACATTATACTTAATTTCCTAAAACAGAGCATAACTAAATTTGAATTGTTTCTTTCAAACTTTAAATCAAGTATATTATAGATATGAAATAGCTTATTAATTAACAATACATTCTAACAAATCAATCAAAGAGAAGAAACAATGTGTAAATCTCATACCACAGGGATCCCAAGAAAATAGCTGCAATTTTCCATTTAATGTCCAAGCTAGAAATGATACATGATCCTTACAAACTCTTCAACTGATGCCAACCATTAAAAAGACTGAAAAAGTACACCTTATAGACTTCAAAACATCTTCCTCTCATCCTCAGGGGTCGAATCCATGAGGCGAGGGAGTTGTTACACCAAAAACTAAACTGACTGCTAAAGACTAGGATGAGGAGAGTGACTCATTCTTAACTTTTAAAACAGATACATTTTACCTTAAAATAATGATTTACCTAATGTATATACCTTAGGTAAAAAATAAAACATGATATTTACAATGGTAACTTCTCATTTACCCAAGTGAAAATTAAATCAGAGGTGAAATTTCAAAATTTGAGTAAACTAGTAAAACTATGAATTTCCTGGTAAACGCACAGCACCATAACAAAAAATTTGACCTGTTTTGTAAGCCACTTTTGGAGGCCTTCCCCTTGTTCAAATTGATCCCATGATAGCTCATTGGAAATCCTGTTCTGTCTACTTTCCATATATGCTTTTACTTTCCAAAATGGTGTCCATCTACCTATTGAAGCCTCGAAAATCGCTACAACAACAATGGGGGATAACCACCTGGTCCAGAGCTTAAAGCGGCTCCTTTTCCATTTGGAGTAGTGGCTCTCACTGGTTAAATTAGGTCCAATTACCTTTTCCCAAACTCTGATTACTTAAAATATAACTTTCATTCATTAACGGAGAAGAGATATCAGATCAGCTCTCTTGTTTATTAGGCAAGAGAGTTGATCCTTAAGTTGATCTGGGGCTTAGCCAAGGCACGACTAAGTTATGTCTTACAATTAACCTAACTATTCTAACCTAACTGACTTTATATTATTAAATTATTGTTCATTGTTAATCCTAAATGACACTATGATAATTTTATCCCTATGAAACTTGTTAGCTTAATACTATCTATTAATCCTAAAGTAACGCACTGTTAATGTTACATTTATCATTAAAGTCTTTGTTAAATGCTAAAATATTCTTAATTATCTCATATATCAAATCTAAACTAATATATTCTATATGATTATGCTAATTAACTAACTATAATATATAAATAAATACACCCTATACTATAATATATTTCTAAATATTACTAATATAATTCTAATAATAATTCTAATTTATTATAATATATCTATGATAACCTATGAAATGAATGTTAACTGAATACTATTATTATTATTCTAAGTAAACAATTAATAAAATCAGATCTAATTAAATATACTACCTAAGTAAAATTAATTCTTTTAGGTTATTATTATTAATTGAAAGTTAATGTTAGAAAACTAATTAACAACTAGTATGCTAAAGTTAACTCTAAAAAAAAAAAAAAAAAAGTAATTCTAATGTTATGTGTTATTGATTAAAAACAAATAAATTAATATACAAGATATTACATTAGTTCTAATGCTTGATTTATTTTTATTTTGAATAATGATTAAAATCAATCAAGGAGTTTAACTAATATACGGACTCGACCTTGCCATTGAAAAACCAAGGTGTTTTCCTTTAACCAAAGAGGACTTTTATGTTGGGATCATTTACAAATACAAAATTAATCTAAAATGAAAATCCTATCTCGGATGATGCAGGGGCATTAGGCCCAAGACGATATTTTGTATATAAATAAACATAGGGGGTCTCTTGTTTTAAATTCCCTATGTAATTATTTTCATTTGAGTAATTTTAATTAAATCTAGAGAAAATTGTAACTACCCGAATGATTAATGGGCACCTGAAGAGATAGTCAGTTTCAGAATTTAGGATAATTTTAGGATTCCAAGAGTCATCAGGGAAGCTGAATCGATTGATTCCTAATTTGTATAAAAATAAAATCCATGTGGCAGAGTTGATAGACCTGCACAGAGACCTATATAAAAAACTGCGTAGACTTCTTGGTGCTGTAGAGTAGGAGGCCATTTGCATCAAAGACCTGGCCATAACAGAACTTGTAAGTAAGTTTCAAGAGTATATATGAAGAATCCGTTTAGAAACACATGTGTATTGTTTGATTAGATGATGTTGGTATTGACTGGTTGAATTTTCTGTAAGAGTACAAAATTAATGCTCATAACTCATGTATAGTGAGTGAATTAATTTCTATGTGAGAATTTTTAGTCTCTGTGAACCATGTATGCATGAAGGATTTAGTTCTACGACCTGTGCATTCCTTGATTGAATTATGCGTGTGAAACTCGGTGTGAATCATGAGCTTATTGTCTCAGAGTGAATGGAGAATTTGATAGAGTTCTGCATACATACGATTGAGAGGTCTCGGCCGTAAGAGAATGCCTACCTGGTATTGATACGAATTAGTAAGAAGTAGTTGGTTCGATTGCCTAATCGATGGCCATTCCTTTCTTGAATCCATAGTACAAAAAATCGATGGGATTGACCCTTCTTGGTGAAGGACGCAGGTGGCTTTTATTTTTGCTGTTCGACATGCTCCCGACTCCCTGGCTGTCGAAATTAGCATGAAGGGAGGCCGAGTACAGTGTTAAGGTGGAGGAAGATGAGTTCGACCAGAACAGAACCTTGGAAGGGAAATTCAAATGTTTGTATTAGGCTAACAGGGTAGGATGGCATTAACATGGCGGAGTGTAATGAAAGGAGTTAGACAGAACCTAGAACCATGAGGGCGAAACAAGAAATGAACAATAGAAGTGGGTGCATAAATTAACTAGCAGTATCTCGCGAGATAGAAAGTGGTAAGCAGTATTCAAGAAATTAACACGATCCCATAAACTGGGTGATGCATGTCCCCGAGCAGTTTTGAAAACCCACTCTCATTGCGAATTAAATCCCATGCATCTAGTCTGCGCGATATCCATTGATTGCCGTCAGATCGGTTGGCTGGGCGCAAAGAAATGGTCGTTGGATGAAAATGGTATGTATGATGTAGTCCATACGCTATTGTTGATTCATTTCATTGGTATTAAATCAAACAGAGTCGAGCCTTTAACTGTAAAGCGGGGCCCAGATATATAGTACGCTGGTATGGTGAGATTGTTGAGACATTAACATCTGAGCTATGAAGAATCGAATATGATTCGGATTAATAAGATGGGTTATTAATATGGTTTAATCTTTGATTCTGAGTTGTGAGAATGTTAGGTTAAGGACCATTAATGAGTCCAATCTTTATTGAGGTCAAGTGCTTGAGTCATAATTGGAGAAGAGTCAAAGTGAAGAAAATTGCCCGCTTGGTTGGATATGCGGTGTGTTGAAAAGGGTCAACACGTATATATATAGGGGTTGTAGCCAGCAATACAAATACTTATTTAATTACTCCCACAAAGACGGAACTCGGATATATGGATTTAAAATTACGTGGTTACATCAATCAAATGGAGTGCTTTTGATAGGGGCCAAGCGCCTTAAGGTTTATAAACGCTTACAAATGTTACCCATAAAGAGTTGATTGGGTTTGGTACAAAAAGCACTAAATAGTGGTTGTGTGATTTTTAGAAACCATAAAAGCATTATTTTGATGTCTCAAATCTAAAATATTTGAGATCTCAAGCTTTACTATTATTGTCGGAAGATTGCCAGATTTAAATTTATTTGGCAAAAACCTGGGATGCATTTTACATGGAAAAAGTTGTGGGAGAGTGAATTCAAGTGAAATGCGGGGAGACCTGCACCAAGTGGTATCAGAGCTAGAATTGGAATAGCTCCTTGAATTTTGATTTTTGAATTGCACATGTACTGAACAGTGGAAAGGTTGGGTTTTTAAAAATATTTTTAACAGAAAGTTTGCAGATTTGATTTGACATGCAGTAAAGATCTCCAGATGTGCAAAATATGGAATTGAAGATGAGGAGTCTTGAATATTGCAGCAGATAGAGATATAGTGCAGGTGAAGGAAAAGCAAGATCATTCAGGGATCTTGAGAGGTAATATGATGAGCCTTATTTGAACTTTGGTTGAAAGGATTTTTTGGCAGAATACAGAGTGCAAGCAAGTGAGGAAAGAATCTTAGCAAGAAGCAGATCACAAGCTTTGAGAGAAGTGATAGAAGAATCCAGTAAGGGATTCTGAGTGCAGAAAGAGTGTGGCAGAACCTGGACGATTCCCAACTGGGGTTGGATGAAGGAAGGAAAGAGGTATTCTTGAGAGAAGTTGTAGAGTGAAGCCTAGGGAGCAGAAGAGAGTGCTCAGAAGGTTCCAGAGAGGGTGAACCAGTACTTGCCAAAAGCCGGATCCAGAGGAAGGGATTGGTGAGGTAAGTTGCAGCAAGAAATCTTGTTGTTGTAGAGGCTTAGTGTAGCTTGTGAGTGAAGAACTCCTAGAGAATAAAATGGCTACTGAGAGCTATAGCAGAGATTGCAGAGGTTCTAAGAGAAGCCACAGCAGAAGAGTGAGTGAAGATGCCAAAGCAATTGGCATGAGAAAGAGACTCACTGATGAAGAGTATTGGAAGGAATTATCTTAGATCAAGGAGAAGTTCAACAGATTGAAACTGAGGATAGAAGAAAGCCAGAGAGTTGGTTGGCTCATGAAGAAGAAGGTAAAGTGGTAGAGGCCACAAAGGAAAAATGAGAAAATAAATGCTCAACTGAAAGAGAGGTTACTCAGGATGATTGAGTATTTGGAGAAGGACTTGGAGACTAAAGCTTCAAGTGGGACCAAGGGGTCCAAGAGCCTTACATCTGACACATTTTTTATGTTTGCAAGAACAGCAGGTGAGAGAGAACAAACTGATGATGTTGTCACCGAGGAAGAAAATGGGGTAGCTACATGTTTTGAAGATGTCCATGGATAGTTGGAGAAGGATCCTGCTTTCCAACATATTGGAAGCATAAGAGCTTTATTTTATGATATGGGCCAAAATCTGGAAGTTGAACAGCTTGAGGAATTCAAAGAATAAACTATTGAATAATCTCTGAAGAGCATGGAAGACTTGGAACAACGAGAATATTTGATGATCAGATCATCAAATGAGACCATGAGGTCTTATGTTTTTGCATCTGACGAGTTTTGTATGAATGTAGGTGTTAATGAAGGAAGTTCATATGATGGAACTGTGACAAATGAAGATGACTGTTTCCAAGCAATATATGATGAGTATCTTTCAGATGAAGAGCAGATTGAACTATTGAAGCAGAAGGAATTCATTAATTCCTTATTTTGTAGAAGAGACTGTTTCATTGAGGTTGGTGATGATGAGTTTGTCATTAATGCTGATAATGACAAATTGCATTTTTTAGATGACCAAATGAAGAATGATGGATAGATAGCTAAAGTTATTTCAGAGATGGGAAATCAGAATTATATTTTGATGAAGGCTGAGGAGATAGTGACAACAGAAGATAGTGAAGATTTTGAAGATGTTTTCTCAGATGAGATGCCAAGATTGTGGCATGAGCAGAAGCCAGAAACACAGAAAGAAGGTGTTCAGATGGTAAGGAAAGAGATGATTGAAGATGAGAGAGTTCATTCCTATGAACTAGAGCAAAGAGACATCCTTGAAGAGGATGGTGTAGAGGACAAGCTGACTTATAGTCTCAAGAAATGTTTGAAGATTTGGAATCAACATTTTGATGTGCTAATTGAGAAGGAAATAAGGTTGGGACAACATACTAAGATGTTGACAGAAGAAGGAGAGGCTCTAAGGCCTTGTGGATTTTGTTCTAACAATTGCTTTGTGAATTCAGATTCTACTGATGATGGAGATAAATTGACAGCATTGAGCAGTCAATTGAAAGAGGAGAAGAATTATGTGGGAGATTTTAGTCCGTGGAGTGTAGAATTTGAGTTGCAAGAGGTTATGATGAATCAACAGGATTATGCACAAAAGAGGGAGCCTCAATCTCAAGGTTGGAGATTGCAGCATGGGGAGATGCAAAGGAATAAGGTCAAGAAATATTTTTTGAGTCTTGGGAAAGAATTAGAACTACCGAAAGAGAAATTGGTGATTAATTAATCAATTAAGGACATTGAGTCTTGTAATTTGAATTTTGACAATTTGGTTGTGTTGACAGGCAGGGCAGAAAACAACCCATCTTTTGGGACTGTTTTGAAGGGTGATGAATTGTTGAAGAAGGAGAAAGGTGAGGCTATCATGTCTCCTATGAGTGAACTTGTTGTTTCTGCAGATGCCAAATAAAAGGAGCTGTTGAGGAATGAAGGTGAGCAGTCGAAAGAGGATGAGACAGTTATGTCTCATGTGCAGGAATTTGCTGCTATTGGTAGCAGAGAAGAAACTGCTTGTTCAAATAGCCAAGAGGGGGTTGAAGAGAAGACTGTATGGAAGACTTTTGGGGCTGCTACAGTGGTTGAAAATTGGAGTTTTACTCTGATAAAAGATGAAATATTAGTGTTTTAAAGACTTGAGGTGATCGGAAAAATCATGCAAGAAAAAGGAAGGCAATTGCTGAGGATTGCCCAAAAAGAAGAAGAAGAACATGCTGAATCCAAATTTCAGCATGCTGATGATTAAAGACAAGTGCGAAATGAATGGCTGAAATGTGTGTTAAGAACATCCAGAAAGGAGTGCAAAATTCCAGAACAACAGCTTGGAGTGTTGCTGAAGAGAATGTTGAAGCAACAAGTTAAAGTGTTTCCAGCAGAGGAGAAAATTTTTTACTGTTGCAGAGAGGGTATGGATGATTGGGTGGTGAATAGGGCAGCAGTAAGAACTGAAGAAATAAGAGTGCAGCAAACAGAAGTAAGAGCCCAGCAGTCAGAGTAAATATTAGATAGAGAAATAGCATTGATAAGAGGGTTGATGATGAAGATGTCTGGGAAAAAGGCAGCAACAAGGAAACAAAGAAGTAGCAGCACAAGCAAAGCAGAAAGAGTATGTAAAGGTGCAGCCTGTGGAAAGCTATAGCATAAATTATGGAAGCTAGGAGGAATGCGAAAGAAGAACACTACAATGGATGGCCAGTTGCAGAGTAAAGTTTGGGATCCAGGCAGACAAAGATGAAAACCATGATCAGAATATCATGAAATATTTTAACCTGGGGATTCTGATGTAGGGGCATTAGGCCTAAGACGATATTTTGTATATAAATAAACATAGGGGGTCTCTTGTTTTAAATTCCCTATGTAATTATGTTCATTTGAGTAATTTTAATTAAATCTAGAGAAAATTGTAACTGCCCGAATGATTAATGGGCACCTGAAGAGATAGTCAGTTTCAGAAGTTAGGCTAATTTTAGGATTCCAAGAGTCATCAGGGAAGCTGAATCGATTGATTCCTAATTTTTATAAAAATAAAATCCCTGTGGCAGAGTTGATAGAACTGCACAGAGACCTGTAGAGAAAACTGCATAGACTGCTTGGTGTTCTAGAGTAGGAGGCCATTTGCATCGAAGACCTCGCCATAACAGAACTTGTAAGTAAGTTTCAAGAGTATATATGAAGAATTCGTTTAGAAACACATGTGTATTGTTTGATTAGATGATGTTGGTATTAACTGGTTGAATTCTCTGTAAGAGTACGAAATTAACGCTCAAAACTCATGTACAGTGAGTGAATTAATTTCTATGTGAGAATGTTTAGTCTCTGTGAACCATGTATGCATGAAGGATTTAGTTCTACGACTTGTGCATTCCTTGATTGAATTATGTGTGTGAAACTCGGTGTGAATGATGAGCTTATTGTCTCGGAGTGAAAGGAGAATTTGATAGAGTTCTGCATACATACGATTGAGAGGTCTCGGCCGTAAGAGAATGCCTACCTGGTATTGATACTGATTAGTAAGAAGCAGTTGGTTCGATTGCCTAATCGATGGCGATTCCTTTCTTGAAGCCATAGTACAAAAAATTGATGGGATTGACCCTTCTTTGTGAAGGATGCAGGTGGCTTTTATTTCTGCTGTTCGACATGCTCCCGATTCCCTGTCTATCGGAATTAGCATGAAGGGAGGCCGAGTACAGTGTTAGAGTGGAGGAAGATGAGTTCGACCAGAACAGAACCTTGGAAGGGCAAGTCAAATGGTTGTATTAGGCTAACGGGGTAGGATGGTGTTAACATGGTGGAGTGTAATGAAAGGAGTTAGACGAAACCTAGAACCATGAGGGCGAAACAAGAAATGAACAATAAAAGCGGGTGCATAAATTAACTAGCAGTATCTCGCGAGGTAGAAAGTGGTAAGCAGTATTCAAGAAATTAACGTGATCCCATAAACTGGGTGACACGTGTCCCCGAGCAGTTTTGAAAACCCACTCTCATCGCGAATTAAAGCCCATGCATCTAGTCTGCGCGATATCCATTGATTGTCGTCGGATCGGTTGGCTGGGCATGAAGAAATGGTGATCGTTGGATGAAAATGGTATGTATGATGTATTCCATACGCTATTTTTGATTCATTTCGTTGGTATTAAATCAAACAGAGTCGAGCCTTTAACTGTAATGCGAGGCCCAGATATATAGTATGTTGGTATGGTGAGATTGTTGAGATATTAACATCTGAGCTATGAAGAATCAAATATGATTCGAATTAATAAGATGGGTTATTAATATGGTTTAATCTTTGATTCTGAGTTGTGAGAATGTTAGGTTAAGGACTGTTAATGATTCAAATATTTGTTGAGGTCAAGTGCTTGAGTCGTAATTGGAGAAGAGTCAAAGTGAAGAAAATTGCCCGCTTGGGTGGATATGCGGTGTGTTGAAAATTGTCAACACGTATATATATAGGGGTTGTAGCCGGCAATACAAATACTTATTTAATTACTCCCACGAAGACGGAACTTGGATTTATGGATTTAAAATTACATGGTTACATCAATCAAATGGAGTGCTTTTGATAGGGGCCAAGCGCCTTAAGGTTTATAAACGCTTACAAATGTCACCCATAAAGAGTTGATTAGGTTTGGTACAAAAAGCACTAAATAGTGGTTGTGTGATTTTTAGAAACCATAAAAGTATTATTTTGATGTCTCAAATCTAAAAGATTTGAGATCTCGAGCTTTAGTATTATTGTCGGAAGATTGCCAGATTTAAATTTATTTGGCAAAAACCTGGGGTGCATTTTACATGGAAAAGGTTGTGCAAGAGTGAATTTGAGTGAAATGCGGGGAGACCTGCACCATCAGACTAATATGGGATAGCCCTCTCTTAATCTGAGAGAAAATTAAATAAAAGGGGAAAGACGGGTTTATGATTGAATTCACTATGTAATTTCCATTAATTAAAAGAAGAAATTCGTATTAATTAATGGGATAAAAGCAAAATACATTTGCGAGTTAAATATAAGAAATTATTATTTAATCGCGAATATATTTCAGTGAATTTGTTATAGATCTGATTTCGTTCTGCTTCTTGGAGATAGCTCCTACAAAGATTCAAATCATATCAAAATTGAACCAACTGAAATTTTAAGTATCAATAAGAGATATATTTTAGAATAGAAATTGAAATCGATTATAAAATATGGGGAAGGATTGGTTTATGATTGAATTATCCATGTAGTTTTCATTAAATAAAAGAAGAAATTCATATTAATTAATGATATAAAAGAAAAATACATTTGCGAGTTAAATATAAGAAATTATTATTTAATTTCAAATATATTCTAGTGAATTCGTTATAGATCCGATCTCGTTCTAACTCTTGGAGAAGGCTCCTGCAAAGCTTCAAATCATATCAAAATTGAACCAACAGAAATGTTAAGTATCAGTAAGAAATATATTTTAGAATAGAAATTGAAATCAATTACAAAACTTGGACAAAAATAAAAATTCAGCATTCAGGTAGAAATACTCATGAATTGAAATTCAAAATAATTCCAAAGCTTTGCTTACAAAATAT
Source organism: Pinus albicaulis (assembly GCA_034641835.2). Taxonomy (NCBI): domain Eukaryota; kingdom Viridiplantae; phylum Streptophyta; class Pinopsida; order Pinales; family Pinaceae; genus Pinus; species Pinus albicaulis. The sequence goes on from CM076571.1 coordinate 661,119,576, forward strand.
GCAGTCATTGAGGATTTGAGACCTATGATTTTATTACATGCAGAAATGCTAAGCAATATTACAAAGGAAAAAAACTTTCTTACAATCTTTACAATCACCTCCTCTACACAAAACAGAAATGCATAAGTGCAGATTGAATGATAGCAAAGAATCCCCTATGCTAGATCGCGACCCCTTCTCCTTCTGAGCCTGTAGTGTCTCTTTCAAACCGTTGAGAAACTGATTTAAAGAAAAATTCCCCCCCCTTTCAATGTATTTCTGATGGATTTATATAAGGCTGCTTTAAACTTCTGTATTTCAAATCCCTCTCTCCATACATATCCTTATGTTTAGGGATAAAAACCCCCCAACACCTTAGTGCTGAAATTAATTGTTTAAACCCAAAATAGAACTTATGATATAATCGAAACCATGGTGGTCAGCATAACTGCGCGCATCGAATGGGTTGTTGCATGTGATCAGGCAGACAAACTTCGATGGTTACTCCTGGTGCACTTCATTTATTCATTGTGGTTAAAATGTGACACATCTCGTGTGATTGGTTGGCGGTCCCTGCGGTGATAACAAATTTTAATCGTAAATTCTGATACATTTTTCATTTAAAACATTCCTGCGGTGGTTTATTTGTCACATATTTTAACATGCGGTTATGGTATAATAAAACGATGTGGGTTTTTGTTTAAGGTTTTATATCAACGTATTCAAACTATCCAATTTTGTAATAATGCATTATATTATAGTTTAGGTTGATAGTTTCAATACATACAACTTTATTTTGTGTTTTAACCTACCATGTTTTATAACAATGTGTTGTATTAATTCCGATACATATGATTTTGCGCTAGGAATAATACATTAGTTTAGCACTTAGGTTTGGTCTTTAAGATTTTAGGTTTGACTTTTGATGTTATATTTTTTTTTATAAAATGTAAATGAAATTTTAAATATTTCATTACTAATTTTATGATTGGTTTAATAAACTTATTATACATATGATCATAATATAATGTGTAACTTTACAATGTTTTATATATTTTATATGTTTAAATTAAACATATAAAAATATAAAAGATATATGTGTCATTATGATATAATAATATGTACAAATGCAATATGATATGAAGACCAAAAATAAAATATCATCTCATCAAACCCATTTTGTGATGTAGGTATAAAAAATAAGCGCATGAGAAAACAACGGATGTGACAAAAAGTAGAATGTGGAGTTATGTGCCAAACCATCTAGAAAGAATGCCAACTAGCGCAATCAAATGCCAAAATGCGAGGTGATGTGACAATCAAAGGTTCCTCTTTGTCTTTAATTGAGCAATATGAAAATTTTTCCATAAATTCGAAAGGCAACAAGAAGTGCAAAAATATGATCAAAACCATGAGGCAAGTGGTAAAGTTTCAAGAAGCCAAGAATTTTTTTTAAAACGCCAATAAGGAAAGGAGTTGGAAAATGAAGGATCCCTAAAATAAAACAAATATGAAAAATAAAAAGCCTTAAAATAAGTGCATTTCACAATGACTAACCCAAATGAGGTCAAAACGAATTAATATAGATAAATAAGAACAACTTGAACTCATTTGGGCCTTTCCTCATTTTCAAATTTCAAAAATATTATTATCAAGTGATTGGTTGAAAGGGTCCCCATTTTTCATTTATAAGTGAAAATGGGGGAGTTTTATTTCACCACAACACTGCCCTGTCAAAATCCCATTTTCCCAAGACTAGTAAACGCGCAGCGCCAAGGCCAAAAAGAGGGAAAAAACATGATTTTTTGATGGTTTTTTGCCTCTTTGAGGGACCAATTTTGCTCCAAATCTCTTGAAACTTTATCTGATTGATGTACTCATCACTATGAACATGAGGATGCTAACCATTTTCCATTTGGATGGCCCAAAAAAGAGCGCAGGGCCAGTGGCGTTGTGCATTTAGCACAATTTCTACATGCTAAACTATCCCAAAAAATCAAAATTTGCACCAAAGTGCCAAAATTTGAATTTGCTTTTCTAATCAAGGTTTGGAGGCCTGGAGAGACACCTCAGCAAGAATATTCAGCTTCTCTTTCTCTTTTGACTCTGTCAAAGCACGAATCTTTGCATGGGCATGTTTGAGCTTGGCCCTTGCAATTCTATTTATCATGGCATAATGCTTCGCCATCTTCCTCTGAATATCAATGTCTTTCTTTGCCTTCTCTAGTAGGCTCTCTAGATGCAAATTGGCTCTCTCCTGCCAAGAGACTCTGACTCCGTCAATCTCTATGGCAAGCATCTCACTTGGAGTAAGCTGCTCTGCCAATTCTCCCTCTTTTTGCCTTTCCCGGACTAAAGCCCTCTTCAGTCCAATGGTCCTCGGTCTCTGTCTAGGAAGATGATCTTCCTCATTATCATTGTCATCAAATATTCCCAAGGTCTCATCTAGAAAGGCCTTGGCCTTTCCTGCCTCTCTCTGAGCTCGGATTGCCCTAACCTCACTGATGGTATGATTTGTCTTTAGCTATTGATTCTCTAACTCAAGAAATTTAATCACATTCTTTGCTCTACCAATATTAGCTTGAAGCTCACTAATCTTGACATCCTTGCCTTTTATCAATGCATTTGTGATTCTAACCTCATCCTCATCATCAAGGTCAATCAACTGAAACTCCTGCTTAGTTTCATGTTTTTCCTCCTCCTCAACAGTGATAATCTATGTAGCCTTTTCCTTGCCATTGTCCACCTGTTTTGAGGATGAAGAAGGCATGGCCCCTTTCACATCAAGTGAAGCAAGCACATGCATGTGGCCTCTCTGATATTTCAAAGGAAATGGCTCAATATCAATCATTTTAGTGCCAACTGCCACAATGTCTCTTTCACTACTTGATGCTCTAATATCATGATGTGATGGTGACGGGTTGTGGAAAGGTGATGAGGAAGGATTAACATGAGGTGAATGGATGTGAGTGGGTGAAGATGTATGAGAAGCGGGATGTGATGAAGAAGTGGATACAGGAGGATGAGATGATGAAGGTATATTCTGCTCATGTTGAATAGGTGGGGTAGTGAAAACCTCATTTGAAATGTTCTTCTGCTAAAGCTGATGTATGACCACCATCTTGATGAGTGAATGATGAAATAGGCTTTGCATTTTCTGATTATAATCCTGCTTTTTCACAATGTAGGCCATCTTGTCAATGCTACGGAAAAAATATAGTATGGTATGTGTAGCATTCTTACTCTAGTGAAATGCATAAGAAGACGGATATGGTATGAGTAGAGACAAGAAAACCTTCCCTCACAAGTGAAATACTTCATTATTATCCTCATCATGGGCACATACCTATCAAGAAGATGAGAAAAATGGAAAATTGACTTCTTGTGATATTTATACCTAGGTTTGAGGTATGGTTCAAAATAACTCATGTCCAAATTTTCTTGTTTAAACCACCTCTCTCCCACACTAGGTATCCATGTAGCAACTGCAATGGCATTAGTGGACATTTCAAAAGTAACCCTAGGAACATTGACTTGCTTGTCATGTAGATTGAAGATGAATAATCTTGTTAATTCTGGGTGATTTTGGACTTGCTGCATTCTCTCACAAAAATAAAAAAAGCCCACATGTTTAAAGCAAGAAACAATGAGAGGAGAGTGTAATATTCCTAAATTAGCATGCAGCTAATAGGAATATTATTTTTTTATTTTTGCACTTAGTAGATGAATAAATGGGGGAAAGAGACCCATACTTATCTTGTATTAGCATAAATGCCCTCTTGGTATGAAAAGGGGGACATCCTAGTAGCTGGATTTTGCACTTTCCATGTATGAACAGGAAGAGAATCATGTTGATTCAGTCAATTTGACTAAGTCAACAATGCAGTTTGGAGGAGTAGCCTTGATGGAGCTACAACGCAGTTTTGGAGGGAAAGTGATCATGTGATGTTGGAAACCCTAATGGGTGGGACCCAAGGTGAGGAGGCTCACAAACCTTATAGGGAGGAAGATGGTAGACATTTGGGGTTAGCTTATGGATTATTGATTTTGGTCTACTTAGACTATTGAGCATTCTTCAGCTGTTGAGTTGAGTATGCAGTGTTGTTTAGCACAAGGCATTCCTGCTTAGGGATTCCTTCTCCTTCCTTGAGAGGCCTCTTGGAGGAGAATTTTTCTTCCTTTTTCCACATCTAGGTTGGAGGCCAAGCTTCCTCCTTCAGCTACAGCGTTATTCCTGTAGCAGGAAACGTTGTGTTGCAGGGTGTTGCAGTGGAAGGCTTACAACACCAACTTCTGAGCTCATCTTTCAGAGGAGGGAGCTTCCCTTTCTTTTCAAGATCTGTATAGGAGGTTTTTGAGAATATTGGACATCTGGGCATGTGGCCAAATCATTCTCCATCTCCTGCAGTGTATTTCTCTGAAGGAACTGCGTCATTTTTCTCAGTGTTGCAGTAGCAGGGTCAAGGCCCTTCATCCTGAGCTTGTTCCTTAGAGGAAGGGCCAACCCTTCTCCCGGAAGGCTTTGTATAGAATTCTTCTTCTGTTCTTTGTACATTTAAGCTATATCTATATAGAGTTGTAGTATAACTATGTTTTCTAGATCTAGATCTGCAGATCTGCTCTTTATACATTGTACTTTCTTGAAACCCTTGCGGGGTGATCCTTATTGTGTATAAAAAGGGAGGAATCTCCATTTTCTAAGCCATTGGATGATTTTAAACTCCAGATATAATGTTTCTCACTTATTTCTGAATAAAATCTTATTAAATTAACGTTGTACATGCTTCATTACTTTTTGTATGAGCTAAGTCATGGGGTTTGGGCTTATTTGAGTCATATTGACTTGGGGAGACTTGTTTATGTTGGCTAGAGTTATTTGTTTCAGCTCCAATTCTGGATGTGATTTGTATGATGTGTAAACTAAGGGATCCAAGTCCCATTCCTCACTTTTATTGTGTTATTTTCTAGGAGCATCATTTCTTTTGCAGGGGCTGGTGAAATTCCTAATTTGGGAATATTATAAGATATTCTCAATACTGCTTATTTTCCCTATTTTGAGATATTATAGTGGTATCAGAGCCTTCATATTGGCTCAGCCTGTGGATTTCAGATGCACTCCAGAAGCTAAAAAGAGGAGGAGATCAGAATGATGGAGAGTATGAGTTCACTCTCATCACTTTTCAGATCTAGAAAGAACCTTCCCAAGGAGGTTAAGCAGCTGAAAGAAGAGAGATGCAATGAGACCTCTAGAAGGTTTCAAGGAGAAGAAGGAGACCCATGCACTTCCTATTCTCATAGAGGGAATGAGGAGCAGAAATGCCACTTAGAACATGAGATCCTGAGTGGATATTTGGCAGAGTACAAATGTCAACCTAGAGCTTTCAAAGAGACTCTAGATATTCCTCAGTTTATCCGACTGAAAGAATAAAGGAGGCCATACAGCAATAGGATGATAAGGGGCAATAGGTTCCTATTGTCTACCTTCGATGGATCACCCTTATGTACATCATAATCTTGGGTGATGAAGCTAGAGGCATTCTTCCTACTACATCCAGTAGTGGAAAGAGAGGCTATGGAGATCTCAGTGCTGCACTTGGAGGGAAAGGCAAGCACCTAGTGGTTCAGCCATGTGATTCATGCAGGAGTGTCCACTTTTGCATATTTCACTCACAGGGTAATCAAAATATTTGACAGTAGAAGATCAGAGACAGAGGAATCCTCACCACCACTTGAGGAGTCTTGTACCAGCGCTGTCACAATCATGGAGGGGCAGCCATCTACATCAACAGTTGGGGCAGCCAATAGATTGGAGGGAGGAACTCTTGCAGCCATAAAATATGTTCCCAAGACTCACCAAGGTATGCATATATTTCCATTTCCCATCATTTCAGAAAATCTTATGGGGAACCTTGGAAATTTGTCTTCACATGGTCAAGGATCAAAACACATTGCTGATGTGGAGCAACAAGCTTGCACTGCGCTGTGCAACCTTGGTTTGATCAAATAAGGGATAAACATTCATTCCATTACACCCTTATTGAGTGGAATGTAGCATGAGGGGTTAGGGTGTAAGATTTTGGAAGGCATAATGAGTTTTGTGCCACTTTATGATGATGCTTTACCTTCAGCACACTTGGATCCTTTTGGATTCAAAAGGATCATTTATGAGAGGTATTCTCTAAAACATCTCCAAGGGATTGCATCTCAACTTCCCATGAGATGCAAAGAGAAAGATCTGCTTTGGGATATTGGTAGTCTTCATTGGGAAGATACCAAGAGGGAGCATGATTGGAGGCATCCACATTTGGATGAATGGGGATGGATGGAGAGCAAGAGGTTGGTGAGCCACTTGCAGATCAATGACACAAGGAAGCACGAAGCAAAGCTGCACTGGCTACTCTTGAGAGAGTTTTGCCATCTTGGGACATACCCTTTTTCAGAAGTTATATGGTGGATGGAGGCATGTCATGGCACCCATATGCTAGGACAGCAGAGGACTTGTTTGTATGGGGCATCATACAAGACAATCATCATGATCTTACTCTATGGATTGTATGAGGGAGAGATGAGGGAGCAGAAAAAGTTGTTTTTGCTGTGGTTACACTTGGGAGAGTATGGGTAGGATTTTTCCCATACTTATCATGATATTCCCAAACAGAAGGAAGGCACATTCAAGGTGCAAGGAGGCTACCCTTCAGCATTGGAGGATCATGAGAGGCTTCCATATAGGAAGGAGATCCTCTCACATAGCAGCATGATAGTGGATGGCTTTGGCATATGGAATGTCAAAGGGAGAAGTCATGGAGTGACAAGAGCCTTATCACTAAGGGCTACAGCGTTGTCACTTGGGAGTATGTTTCTATTGATGGAGTGTTCCAAGGGGAGTATGCATCCTCTCATTCTACACACTTTTATGAGAATATTCTCATGGGGGGGCTCATTCATGAACCTCACTTTCATCTTACTCACCATGCATGGTAATAAATACATTTCTATACTTGTTGATTATTCCATTGAGTATTTGTATCTTCTCACCATATTTGAACAGTGCATTGCTCCACAAGGGAGCAAGAGTATTTTTGGGTTTCATGGTCATTTTAGGGCCAACATTTGTAATGCTAGTAGCCCATCTATACATGACTTTGGGCAAGTGTATTGTTATTTTGATTATGTACAGCTGATATACATTGCTTCTTACTACCCCATGGTGGAGGAGAAAACATGCACAGCTTGTAACTTATTGGAGAACCACTTGCCACATGATATTCTCAAACAGTAGTCGGAAGTACTGTGCAGTATCCACTTGGGAAACCATTTGTAACATCCAAAATTGCACACAACCTTCAGCATTTTTCTTATTTGGATGCCATATGGTGATGATGTGACATTCATCTTGTATGGAATGGTTTGGGTTAGCATGGCTCATGACATTGGAGAAAGGATCCTTGAAGATCCAATCTTCTTCTTGCCACTTGAGGGAAACCTTGTTGCAGCCCAGATCAGCATGCACCCTACACTTATCATAAGTGGAGAGGAGGACAGTGTGGGATAGGCCCTCTTGCCTATCATGTTCATCTATTCAGCCCACCTACACTTCATGAGCCAAAGGTGGAGGGAATCTTTCATGAGTTGCCATGTTGGAGGGTGACTCATTTTATATGGATGATAGCTTGGGGGTGAAGGTTTCACTTGGGAATGATAGTTCCCCGTGCACTTCAAACTCCATGCCTTGAGAGGACCTTAAGACAGCACATATTTGTCTCCTTGAGTATTTTACTTTTGCATGATGATAGACATTTGGGATGTACACCAAATCCTAACTTGCATGCTTGGGGGAGGCACTATGGAGTTTCATTGTTGAGACAACATCTTATTCTTTGGGAGAGCTCATCATATGAGGATGCTATAGGAAGAGGGAAGGAGACTTTCCAATTCTATCCTTGCAATTTCTTGAGGACAAGCAACATTTGGGAGGGGAGGACTGTAATATTCCTAAATTAGCATGCAGCTAATAGGAATATTATTTTTTTATTTTTGCACTTAGTAGATGAATAAATAGGGGAAAGAGACCCATACTTATCTTGTATTAGCATAAAATCCCTCTTGGTATGAAAAGGGCGACATCTTAGTAGCTAGATTTTTGCACTTTCCATTTATGAATAGGAAGAGAATCATGTTGATTCAGTCAAGTTGACTAAGTCAACAATGCAGTTTGGAGGAGTAGCCTTGATGGAGCTACAACGTAGTTTTGGAGGGAAAGTGATCATGTGATGTTGGAAACCCTAATGGGTGGGACCTAAGGTGAGGAGGCTCACAAACCTTATAAGGAGGAAGATGGCAGACATTTGGGGTTATCTTATGGATTATTGATTTTGGTCTGCTTAGAATATTGAGCATTCTTCAACTATTGAGTTGAGTATGCAGTGTTGTTAGGCACAAGGCATTCTTGCTTAGGGATTCCTTATCCTTCCTTGAAAGGCCTCTTGGAGGAGCATTTTTCTTCATTTTTCCACATCCAAGCTTGAGGCCAAGCTTCCTCCTTTAGCTACAGCGTTATTCCTGTAGCAGGAAATGTTGTGTTGCAAGGTGTTGCAGTGGAAGGCTTACCTGAGCTTGTTCCTTGGAGGGAGGGCCAAACCTTCTCCCGGAAGGCTTTGTATAGCATTCTTCTTCTGTTATTTATACATTTTAGCTATATTTATATAGAGCTACAGTATAACTACATTTCCAGATCTATATCTGCAGATCTGCTCTTTATACATTGTACTTTCTTGAAACCCTTGTCAGGTGATCCTTATTGTGTATAAAAATGGAGTAATCTCCATTTTCTCAGCCATTGGATGATTGTAAAATCTAGATATAATGTTTCTCACTTATTACTGCATAAACCCTTATTAAATTAATGTTGTATATGCTTCAGTATTTTCTGTATGAGCTAATTCATGGGGTTTGGGCTTTTCTGAGTCATATTGTCTTGGGGAGACCTGTCTATGTTGGCTAGAGTTATTTGTTTTAGCTCCAATTCTGGATGTGAGTTTTATGATGTGTAAAATAAGGGATCCAAGTCCCATTCCTCACTATTATTAAGTTATTTTCTAGGAACATCATTTCCTTTTCAGGGGTTGGTGAAATTCCTGATTTGGGAATATTATAAGATATTCTCAATACTTCTTATTTTCCCTATTTTGGGATATTACAGAGAGGCCATGAGTTCCCTTGTGGTGATAAGTTCAAATCTGTTTATTTTTCCTCCCTTGTGATCATTTCTCCTTGGCATTTGTGCCTCACCAACAATACCACTATCCTCTTCTTCTGACATTTTCAAATTCAGAATTGTAAAACCCTAGGGTGTAAGTGAAATGAATGAGGGGAAGGGGATGAGGTGACTAGCTTGAAAGGTGAAAGGAATAAGTGAAAGGGAATGTGTGAAGGGAATGGATGCAGAAAATAACTGAAGAGACAAACTAGATGAATGAAAACCCTAAGCCAATGAAAATCCCCTGTTTATGACTAATATTTCTTTTAGGAGGATGAAACAAGGGTAAAAATAGTGATCACAAGCTAAAATTAGGTTTTCCTTTAGGATTTCATTTCCATTCAATTAAAAATCACTAAAAATCTTAAAATCAAGGTTAAAATGTGTACTTACTTCTTAGAGGGCTATTTGGAGGACTTTTGGAAAAAATTGGAGAAGTCTTGAACTTATTTGAGTTGCTAGATCACTCAAGAAGCTTTCCTGTCTAAGCGTGCAGTGCTAGTGGTAAGTGTACAGCGCTTCTGCAAATGTGCAGTGCCAAGCTCCATGCGCACAGCACCTTCACAAAACACGTTGAAGATTTCGGGCAAGGGCGCAACACCAATATCCAAGCGCGCAGCACGAGTGCAAACGCACAGCGCCAAGAAAGTTAGCACAATTTAGCCCAAAAACTCACAAACTTTTCCTTTGTTGAATACTCCTGATGTTTTGAAGGGAAATAATGATTCTTTTGAATTATTTTATGGGCTTTTATAGGCATGTGGATTTAATTTAGCTTGAAAACCCCACTTTCTAATGTTTTTGAAGTCTTCTTCCTTTATCACTGATAATCTTTGACACTTTTTCATTTGCAGGTTGGATCAATCTGGAGCTAGATTTTCTTTTGCTTATTAAGTCTTGACATGTTCACTTTAACGGCTTTGGGATTTCACTTATTACATATAGTAGCATAAAATTACATTAGAAAAAATAAAATAAATTACATAAATGACTTTTTTATCAAAATGAATTTTTGATAAAAAGTCCTAAAGCTAAAAATAAAATCCTTAAAACATATGAAATCATCATGATTATCTTTGTTCAATCCCTCTCATATGTGTGTTGACCTCATCAGAATAAAGGAAAGACCTTGAAAAATGCAAAACCCTAGTGACTTAATGAAACTGCTTTTTTGACCTAATTTTGAATGAAATTTTGACTTAAAAGATTTTCAAGTGAAACAAAGCATTTCATAGGTGTTTTTTATGCTCAAAGGGATATGGGAATGAGTCAGCAATATGAATCTTAGAGGGAGAAAAAATTTATTTGACAAAGACAACCACCAGCGGAGCAAATTTATTTCTTGACCTAATGGAATGATAAAAAAAATTATTCGGTATGAGACACCTAAGTTGCACATGCAAATGTGTTTTGATCCCTGGTGGAAGTATATCAATATTGACACTAACACAAAGGTTTAAAATTCAACATGAAGGAATGTAAAGAATTTATCAAGCGAGAACATAGTGAGGTTGACCTTGCAAATGCCATTCCAAGGAGTTGCATGAAAGGTAATTTCACAAAGCTATTGCTTATCATTCAAAAATACTTCACTTGTGAAGAGAGATATCATAAGGTTTATTCTTACCACTTCAAGCTTCTTCTACATTTTGTTGGTAAGATATCTCTTGATCTACCTTTTTATTTATACAGAAGCTTAGCAAAAATGTCAGATAAAGTTCAAGCTAAATCTGACGGAAGTGAAACCTCACTTTTTCATCATGGTTTAATAAAGTTGTTGGTTTTATATGAGTTAAAAAGACTAGGCAGAGACTGGTCTTCTTTTCTATTTGTTAGTTGTTTTGAAGTGGATGCCAATACCCCTAAAAGAACTCCTAAACCTAGAGGTATAACATCACCTTCAGTGGCAGAACAAAATGAACCAGTAGGGGCAGAGAAAAGTGAACTAGTAATCATGGAAACAGAGAAATTGCAGAAACTTGATACACCTGTTGTTTCACCTACAAAACAAAAGTCAACTATGAGCAAACCTGCAAAAAAAGAGCCAACTGTGAGTCAACATGGCAGCAAAAGGATTACAAGGAGCCAAATAGTGGCTAAAGGCAATTTAGGACACATTCTAAATTCTATTGATATTGAAGAGACTCCCATAGTCCAAGCTAAGGATATAGATGAGGGAGGAAAGAAGCTCAAGAAAGCAAAATAAAAAAAGAAGTTAGATTTTGAAGGTGAGGATGTAGGTTTTATGTTTCAAGCTAGGAAACCCATGACAAGACATGTTAGAAAACTTTTGGAAAGAAGTAAAGAAGTTCATCCAGCCATTGACATTGTCCAGCCACCACAAAGCATTATTGACCTTTCATCACCTGTAGAAGAAGATCCAGTCATCAAGAAAAGGAAAGGAAAGGACAAAATTATTGAAAAAAAAGAGACTGAGGTCTTAAAGGAGAAATTGTAGTTAGCAAATCATGAAATAGCAGTCATGAATAAAGAGGCCAGGAAACATAATGTCCAAAAAGTGAACTTTGAGAAAATGAAAGAGATTTGGGAAGAGCATATTGATAGTGTGTCAAAGACCTTATATGATACACAGCAACTAATCAAATGGACTATGCCATTAAGAAAAGAGGCGAAGCATGTTAGAAGAATGAACTTGCACCTGAAATCTAGCAACAAAAAGCTGAAGGACCAAGTTAAAGACCTCCAAGAGTAGTTAGAAATGATCCATGAGGAGTTGGAGAAGAAGGGTTTAAATATGACAGTAGTTGAGGAACCCATAGCTCAACTCATCATTAATGAAGAGGAAACACCTCAAGGCTTTTAAGTTGAGTTTTTTTATGTTTTGAGGGGTTAATGGCATGTTGAAAACCAAGTTTATACAGTTGGAAGGTACCTTTTTGAAACAAGGTCAAAATCTAGAAATTGCACAATCTTCCATAGTTTCGTAGTGTTTCCTAGGCTTGAAGCCAGGAAAATCCTACAAAAATTTTTGTAGCTTTATTTTTGCTTCTAAAACCATTTTTTACAGCTTTTATGGAAGGGAAATGGTAGTGATGATATGTTGGGTCATGATGGACACCATGCAAGAGAAAATAAGCAGAAATTTTGATTGCAAAAGTCATTTTTTGATGCTACGAAACTACCATGTTTTCATAGTGAGTTGTTTTGAAGGTTTATGAGCCGTTTTGGACAGGTAGACACATTCAATAGGTCAAGGGACCTTGCCAGAAATCATCCATGACTTGAAGACTATGAAATGGAGACAGCTCATCAATTGAAGAATTTGTTGAAGATAGGGTCCTGTTTTCCTAAAAAATAGGGTTTGTTTCCATATGTTGAGGAGGATATTTAACATGTCAAGTAGTGATGAGCTATGACATAGCCCATTCGAACATGTGAAGCATTAGTTTTCAGATATGTAAATGTTTTAATATATAAGGTAGTTTGATGTAATAAATAGGAATTTGAGTCTTATTAGGAAAAGGACTGTTTTAGAGTGTAACTGTCATTTTCTGATTAAAGCACATGTTTTACTGTTATGAAAGGTGTCATAGGAAGAATTCGATGTATTTAGCATAGAGGCAGATCATCTCTAAGGTAAGAAGGTCTATTAAAGGGAAAAAGATCAAAATTGTAAAGTGTTGGAGATTTTATTCACTACTGTAGCTTAATGTAATTTGACTGATATTAGTAATACAGAGGACTCGTTCTTGAGAGACTTGAGATTTTTATGGATTTTTTAATGCTTTTCTTATTTATATTTTTATGTGTATTACTTGCAGTGGATTTCATCTTTATTACTCAGAATTCATATGTTTATGATCTGGCTTCCTTTATTGATGAAATGGTTGTGTTGTTCTATGTTTCATGTGTGATTTACCTTTGCTAAAAACTCTTACCTGCCTTAGCTTCCATGTCAAGAGACCTTACCACTAAACTTACTGATTTGTTGACTCCATAAGCCCAATGGTTACAGACTTGTACTCTTTTCAACCTACACACATCACAATCAAGTTATTTTCCAAATAGAGTTAGCCATCTAGTTTCATCATTATCAAATATCATTAACCCCTTTGAGAGAGCCCTCTCAGACTGAAGGGGCTAAGCTTTAGTCACAAGCTGGTTTGAAATAGTTACATAGAGTTGTCTGATTAGCAGCCAATAAAGTGAAATTTTGTGATAAATTTTTAATCAAGAAGTTTGACAAGAAGAAATCAGAGGAGAAGGAACTTCCACCACCACTTGCTGCAGGAGAACTTACATCAGGAGAAATAACACTTTCACCTTTGCAAAGTGGTCTTGATCTCTTGACTTTTAGAGTCCCATGCACTATTCTGCAGATGCATGAGGAGGAGGAGACTTGTACTAGTGTTGATGCAACCATAGAGGAGCAGCCATCATCATCAGTAGTTGGGGAAGTCATCACACTGGAGGAAAGAACCCTTGTAGCAATACAAGATGTTCCAAAGATTTACCAAGGTATGCACATATTTCCATTTCCTATTGTTTCAGCACATCATATGGAGGATTATGGAAACATGTTATCAGGGAAAATGCATGACCAAGGGTCAAAGCACAAATCTGATTTGGAGCAGCAGACTATCACTGCGCTGAGGACCCTTGATTTGTTCAAGGAGGAGATATACAGTCATCCTAGTTATTCATTGTTGAGCTACAAACAACTCTTGGGGTTGGAGTGTAGATTTTTGGAGGATAGGATGAGTATTATCCTAAACAATGCAATGCAGAACTATGTGTTCAGCATTGAGCATGATCTTAAGATAGCATATGCACCATCATGGAGATCAACAGTGATGAGTTGGGGGCCCAACCATTATTGGAGAATTCCAATGACCATTCTACATGTATAGTAGAGGATAGGCAGATGGTTGATGAGAGGCATCTTATCTTCCATTATTATGATGGATCTTTCTTGATGATCATTTCATAGCTCAATGAGAAGATTTTTCCTTCAGTATATTTGGATCCTTATGGATTCAACATGGTCATTAATGAGTGGTCTTCATTTGAATATCTCTAGGAGATTCGATTTCAACATCCCATGAAATGCAAAGATAGAAATCTAATTTGGGAGAGTAGTATTCTCCATTGGAGGGATACCTATTTTGAGCATGATAGTAGACACTCACCATTGGTTGGGTGAGTGATGTTGATAAGCAAGAGGTTGGAGAGCCACTTGTAGATCTATGACACGGGGCATCAGGAAGCAAGGCTGCGTTGGCTACTCTTGAAAGGGTTTGGTCATCATGTGACACATTCTATTTCAAAGAGTATGTTGTTGGTTGGGACTTGGTATGGCACTTACATCATATGGATGCAAGTAGTTTGGGTGCATTATGATGATATGACATTCTTCATGTCAAGCATCATGTTTTCACCTTATCATTTGTATGATGGAGGTGTGAGGAGGCAGCAAGAGCTATTGTTGCTTTGGCTACTCTTGGGAGAGTATGGGCTGAATTTCTCCCATACTTTGCAGAATGTTTCAGGATAAAGGGATCGTATAATCAAAGTGAAAAGAGGCTACCCTTCAGCATTGAAGGATCAGGAGGTACTTCCACATAGGAAGGAGTCTCCCACACATAGCAGCATGATGTTGGATGACTTTGGCATATGGAATGTCAAAGAATGGAGTTATGGGGTGACAAGAGCCTTATCACCAAGGCCAACAACACTGTCACTTGGGAGTATGTATCTATTGATGGAGTGTTCCAAGAGGAGTATGCATTCCTTCATTTTGCAGACCTTTATGAGGAGATTCTCATGGGAGGGCTCATCCATGGACCTCACTTTTAGCCTACTCAAAATGCATGGTAAGAAATTTATTTCTGTACTTATTGATCATTTCATAAAGTATTTGCATTTTCTCATCACCTATGTATAGTACATTTCTCCACAAGAGGGCGGGATTATCTTTGGGTTTCATGGTCATTATAAGACCAACATTTATGTTGGAGATAGCACTTCTTTGCATGACCTTGGGAAAATTTGGTGTTATTCTTATTATGCTCAGTGCATATATACTTCCATTTACTACCTCATAGTAGATGAGAAAACATGCATAGGTAGCAACTTGTTGGGAGACAACTTTCCCCATGATGTTCTAAAACAACAATTGGTAAAACTGCATTGTATCCACTAGAGAAACCATTGGTACCATCCAAAATTGCACATAACCTTTAGTATTCTTCTTATTTGGATACTACATGGTGGATGTACCATTCACTTTGTATGAGATGGTTTGGGCTCATGAAACTAGAGGAGGGGTCTTTGGAGATCTAGTTTCCTTTTGTATCTTGAGGGAAACATTATGGCAGCCCAATATCAGTAGCAACTCTACACTTTCCATAAGTGGATAGAGAGACAGTGTGGGTTAGGCCATTTGGTCTAACATGTTTAGTTATGCAGCCCACCTACCTTATAGGAGCCAAAGGTGGAAGAACGTTTTCATGAGTTACCATTTTGGAGGGTGACTCATTTTGTGTGGATGATAGCTTGGGGCTTGGAGCTTCACATGGGAAGGAGTGTTCCCAAAAATTTGTTGATCTCATGCCTCAAGAAGGCCTCTAAACCACATATAGTTGCCTCCATGGATATCCCACTTGTTCATTATGAGAGCCATTTGGGTTTTTCACCAAAGGCATACCTATACACTTGGGAGGAGCAGCTTGAGGACATATTGAAGAGAGGAATCTTGTTCATTGGAGGAACTCATAATATGAGGATGCTACAGGAGGAAGAGGATAGGCTCTTCAGTTATATCCTTGTAGTTGCTTGAGGACAAGCAACATTTGGGAGGGGAGGACTGGAATATTCCTAAATTAGAACACAACATATTGGAATATTAAAGTTTTGATTTTGCTCTTAGATAGAGGAATAAGAGGGTAGAGAGACCCATAAATATCCTTAGTACGAATAAAGACACTCCTAGTGTGAATGGAGGTCATCTAAAAGCTGGATTGAAGACCCTTAGGTGTGAAAAGGGGCTGGAGCACGAAGACTGGGTCAACTTTGACCAAATCAACAGCGTTGTTATGGAGGAGTGGCATTCATGGTGGGACAGCGCAGATTGGGATGAAGCTATGAATGAAGAATATCGTTCCTTATTGGAAAATGATGCTTGGGATCTTGTTCCTCTTCCAAAAGGAAGAAAACTTGTCAGATGCAAATGGGTTTACAAAACAAAGTTTGGACTAGATGGAAAAGTGGATAGACATAAAGCTCATCTCGTCGCTAAATGGTTTTCACAAGTTGAAGGAATTGACTATACTGAAACCTTATCCCCTATTTCCAAAATGAATTATATCTGCCTTGTTATTTCCCTTGCTCCCTCTTTTAAATGGGAAGTCTATTAGATGGATGTTAAATCTGCCTTCTTACCTAGATATTTGCATGAAGAAATCTACATGGTACAACCCCCTTGCTTTATCCAAAATGACTCTAGCCTTGTTTTTTGCATTAGGAACTCTCTCTATGGTCTCAAACAAGCTTCTCGGGCTTGGTATGCCAAAATGGATAGATTTCTATTATAGAATGTCTTTTCTAGGTGTCATTTTGACAACACTATCTACACCAAGAAATTGGGTAAGCCCTTCACCATCCTTGTTCTTTATGTTGATGATCTTATCTTTACTGGTAGTGATCCAAACCATATAAACCATGTGAAGTCTAGCCTCAAAAAGAAGTTTGAAATGACATACTTAGGACACTTGCATTATTTCCTTGGCCTGCAAGTCTTGCAATCCAAAGAAGGCATTACCCTCTCTCAATCCAAGTGTGCCTGTGATCTTATACACCACTTTCACATGGAAGATTGTAAGCCAGCCCCTTCTCCCTTTCAATTTGGAGTCAAGCTTTCAGTCACTTGTACTACCCCTGAATTTGATGCTACCTTATACCATCAAATTATTGGTAAACTTCTGTATCTAACCCATACCCTCCCTGACCTTTCCTTTGTCATTGGTCTTGTTGCTCGGTTTATGCACCAACCTCATGAAAGTCACTGGAAATCAGCTAAAAGAATACTTTGATATATTTGAGGTACAATTCAGTTCGGGATTCATTACAGTATAGGAGCATCTCCATTGTTGATTGGTTTTACTGATTTTGATTAGGCTGGTGACCCTGATGATCGAAAGTCTACTGCGGAATATGTATTCACTCTTGGTTCAGGACCTATTACATGGTCTTGTAAGAAAAAAAGTGCCATCTCTCTTTCTTCATAAGAATCGGAGTATCGTGGTGCAGTTGAAGCTAGCAAGGAAGCCATGTGGCTTCGTCAAATCCTATCTGAATTTGGTCTTCATCAGCAGCATCCAACTACACTTTGGTGTGATAACCAGAGTGCCATTTAGCTATGTAAAGATCCAATTCAACATCAGTGTATGAAACACATTGAACTCCACATACACTTCATCAGAAATCTCATTCATGATCATGTTCTTGAAGTGCAGTACTTTCCAACCAATGATCAAGTAGTCAATATCTTTACAAAGGCTCTCACAGAAGAGAAGTTTACCAAACTTCGATCCATGATTGGAGTTCAGGAAAGTTGTCATTAAGGGGAGATAGGCTCTAATGCCTCCTTCCTTATCCTATTGTGTCACTTTTGTAAATCCTTCAATCCTATCCCAATTTGTTCTTAAGGGGGGATGTTAGGATATTTTGACACATAGGAAATAGGCTCCTTTTGTGTCACCTTTGTAAATCCTTCAATCATATTCCAATTTTTTCTTAAGGGGGGGGTGTTAGGATATTCCGACACATAGGAAATAGTTAAGAGTAACTTAGTCTAGTGTAGATTTAGGTAAAGTGTGTTTCTTTACTATGTAACTTATAATACGATGGTCACGATTTGTAGTGAGCCGACGGTTCACTCTCTCCTCGGTATTAACGACACTTGATCTGTGGCTTAACACCCAATTGATCCATGATCTCTATTTAAAGAGCATGGAGGGTCATTTTTCTGTTAACCGTTTATGAGAGAAACATATGTAACTTTTCTTTTTCTATTAATAAATTTCTTGAAGTGGTCGCGTTGGCTCAGGCCGTGGATTATTTCCCTCTTCGAGGGTTTTAACCATGTGATTATACTGGTGTACTGATTTGTGATATGTTTGTGAGCGATGATCTTTGGTTCTTGATCTAAGGAACTTAACCTGTAAATTCCTACAAATAAAATCCTTAAAGTGCTTCTAACATATCCTCATCACTCATATCTTCTATATCTTCATGAATACTTTAAGGTATTGTATTAAATCCTTAAACTGATCACAACAATTTTCAGCTAATGACAAAGATTGAGAATATTCTTTATACTGCTCATAAAACGCTTTGTGGAAATATTTTAAATAAAATATGCTCCCAGGGTTTAAACTTTCATACCATTCCCTCGCTTTTCTTTCTAATGTTGCCATGAACATCTTCATGTGGTAGTCCTCATGTCATTCAACTTTCAACTTCCATGAATTTATTGAAATTTAATGAGATGAAACAAAGCATCTTCAACATTCTCATCTTGAAAAATAGGAAGATTTCTTTTCCAATTTACCTGAGGCATTTTATTTGGGAAACCAAGAATGTAATCTATGTTCATTGGATCATATATCCTTGCAACTGATCCCATCTTGAGCTTGTGGAGTCACCAGTTGTTGGCTCGAGGGGTCTTGACCCACATTCGAAATTCAAGGTTTGCCAACAAACCCCTATACTACTGGCCCTTTCGACAGTGACCCGCTTGCGCAAGTCAAAGTCTCACCCGAAGTAGTATGGGTGGGTGCTGGAACCAGGTTTCCACATTCTGAGAAAGGGTATGTAAGGCAAGTAGAGTTGCATCTGGCCCTGTGATGCCCATATCGCTTCTTTCTGCGCAAGGTTTACAAGTCTATTTTCGCATCCACGTGCACAAGGTCTACAGTGTTTGATAATTATCCATTTCTATGACAGTAGCACAATATTGCATAAACAAAATAGAATAGATCCAGATACAGTAAACACACTTACACAAAACTTTCGCAGCTTGAATACAGAATGCACATAATACAGTAATTACCAATGATTCACACAATCAGTACACATAGATTCAATTCTCAAACAACCTTTCTTACTTATCAATTCATTAATTCCCTCTTACAATACTCGTCCCAGCCTGCGCACACAGCAGCAGGGTCTGCACATAGCAGGACTCTAGATCTCCACACACACAGGCAGCAGGAGTCCTTTCCCCAAAAACCAAAACAGATATACTAAACCATAGTTTGCATCAATAGCACTTTCTTTCTCTACCTTACAATTAAAAATGTTCCTCTATTTATAATAATCTAGCCTAAACTTTCCTATGGTCCGCAAACCGTGGTTTTTGGACCCCTGGTTTACCCTTTGACCCATTACAATGCTTTCGAGGCTTTGACCCACCCCAAAACCCCTGCGCTAGCCTAATTATAATCAAAAATATACAAAATAGGACCAATTTCGCAGCTCGTAGGAGACCCGGTTCCAACAGTCCCCCAACACAATCTTGTGACTCGTCATGAGTCACTACAGTGGTGCAGTCTCTATCTGCGCACGTAAGGTGTTGAAGGTGACGATCAGCGGAGGTAACACTTCCTGACTCTGGGCAGCAGCACTTTTTGCGATATCGACGAGCTTCAGGGAGGTAGGTCCTTCAGGGGCCATGGTAACTCGTTCCAAAAGTTGGTTGAGTCGTGCAATGGTGTTGTGAGCATCCTGAGATCTCTAAAATGCAGCATCACCCCATGGCTTCAAGCGCTTTCTAATGGCATGCTTGGCATGCTGGAGAGCTGCAATCATGTCTTGGAGAGCATTGCTAGTTTTCAAGAGTGCGAGATGTTGCGCAGGGGCGAGAGAAGGCAATTTGGCTTCGATATGATCGAAAGCAGCTTCCTTCTAGCGTAAGTCTTCTCTGACACGTCGAAGCATCAGGTTGAGCTGCACCACTGTCCAGAGCTTCATGGCTGCTTTGAGCAACTGAGTACCCAGAGTAAGTTGTCCTTTAATAATGTCTATAGCTTCGGTTAATAATGCAGCCCATTGTGCTTGTCCCTCCGGGGATATGGTAAGTTGTGCTTGGGCCTGGTACATTGTGAATTGGTGGGCCATTTGGGTCTTGAGGGCTTGCACTTCGGTTCGGGATGCCCTGAGTGCTGCAACTAAGCCTTCTAGGGTAGCCTAGAGCAGAGCTGACGCCAGGAGTTTGTCAGGGATCTCTGCGTTGAGCCGGTGAGCCACTATATCAAGTTGCGCCATAAGGGGGATATCTTCGGGCTGGCGTGTGAGGAGCAGTGTGGCCACATTGAGGTGTTGTTGCATGATCTGGTCACGATGATGGATATCTTGCAGCACGGCGGTGTGTAATCCCTTTACTGCCTCGCGGGGCAGCTGTGCTAAATCCATTTGGAGTTTCGTAGCTGTTGGGAGGTGGTTGCCGACCAAGATAGCGCTAGGTAGTGAACAAATATTGCCTTCGCTAGTAGGGAGCCTGGAACTACGGAGAAGTCGCAACGTGTCCCTATATTGCTTCATACCCCAAGGGGATAGAGTATCCCTGTTGGTCAGCCCTTCTTTGCGTTGTGGTAGTTGTGTACCATCCCGCATAGCCTCTTCAAAGCTCATCCGACTGGGCCCTGCGATCATCCCAGATTCGGGATGGGTGTGAACTTCCGTCGTGTAGCTGTGGCACCATTCTGCACAAGGTTCAAATTCATTTTTTCCTGTAGGGAGCTAGAGGGAGATCAGCTTGTCAATATCAGCATCCTCGGACCCTCTTAACATAATGTCTGCAGTTGCTGGACTAGTGGGTGTCGATGCACTCGGAAGGTTAGGGTCTGCCATAGAAGCAAAAGGATAGGCTTCCAACTTTGGAAACTCGCAAACAACAAAGGTAGGTTGATGGGGTATGACCCAAACGCTATAGGTCCAGACAATCAAGCAGTAGAATAATAGATGCAGAAGACAGAGACAATATGGAGCCCTGAGCGGAACTATCCTTTCTTCCTTATAATGCCCAGGATTATCCAATGGTAGAGTATATCTAACTTGAAACTTACCATCAATCATCCAAAAAAAAACTCACCATAAATTGCCACATTGATGGCCAGCCGCCTATTTTCTATAACAGTACAATTCCCTTTTCACCCGAATGTAGCATTCTGACAGTCATCACTCGCACCTAATGGCTTTCCCACGGAGCTACTGAATTTGGATGAAGCATCCGTGTTGTTTGCACATCCGGAATTAAAACCGACGTCAGATGTTTTGTAATACGATTTAGGTACAA
The DNA here is from genome assembly GCA_034641835.2 of Pinus albicaulis. NCBI lineage: Eukaryota > Viridiplantae > Streptophyta > Pinopsida > Pinales > Pinaceae > Pinus > Pinus albicaulis. The sequence goes on from CM076571.1 coordinate 661,141,127, forward strand.
CTTACGCAGCCTGGCAGCCATACGCATCCCGTTGAGCACCATCGTTGGGACAGTTCGGGGATCACTCACTCCCTCTGTCGAGTTAAAGCTCCAGTATTCCATCATGTGCGGTACCGGCATTCCCCCTAATCTGGGTGCAATGTGCAGGCATGCTTTTCCCTTGGTTAGGGCATCTGTGTTCTGCAGAGCTGCGTCAAGCGTCCTTGTGCCATCTGCCACCTTAAATTTTCGCAGAAACTTAGCCCGCAAATTCTCCCAATTGCGCGTGTGCTGGTGCAGCTCCGCATCTAAATACCACGCAGTTGGGCGCAGGCCTAGGCCATGGATAAATAGGTGAAGTCATTCGTTTTGGGTCCTGTCACACCATTGTGTTTCCCATGCCATCAAATATCTGTGTGGGTCCTCAGATCCAAGGAATTCTTGGATCTGTTTCCCAGCTAGAGCTTTAAACCACAAGATCATCTCATCTTGACATTCCTCCCAATTGCGGAATGCCATCCCATGCATATTCCACCAGTGCGTAGGCGTTCCATGCAGGCCTAGTTTAAGGGCCCCTAGCCCGCATCCCTTAGGAACTTCTGCTTCGAAGGCGCGTAAAAATTCCTTAATGTTACCAGAGTCCCCAAAGTGGGACAAGTCTCTTACCTCGGCGAAGATGCAGCAGAAATTCCTTGTGACTCGAAGACATCATAGCGCCGAAACCTCGTGCAACCGGCCCTGCCAATTCTCTAGTTCCCCATCAGAGTCTGATAGGCATTCACTATCCTTTACCAAGTAGAGTACTCCTTCCATCGTGGGGTTAATCCAATCTTCGTCCTGTGTAGTGAGCTTGTAGATGTGATCCACCTCCTCCGCATCCTGCGTTGGCTTTGTATATCGCGTGCCTTCTGCGGGATCCAATGGTACTATTAATCGTGTGTCGTTATTTTCAAATACCATGCTGTGCTTTTTGAGATTGATCACACCCCCCATATCTATAGCCCAATCCAGTCCTAGGAGTGCAGGGTAGGGATCCACATCTTCCACGATTTCTATTACCTCAAAGTCAGCTTGGATTTTTACTCTTGCAGTGTCTATCATGATTTTTGGCAACCTTCCCAAAGGGATGATCTTTTGTTGATTTTCCATGCGCAGCTTGATGGTGGATCATTCCAATTTAGGTTCTCCCATTCGTTGCCATGTTTTCTTTGGTAATACGTTCGCATCTGATCCAAGGTCCAAAATAACTTGATCCATCTCGTAGTCACCAATCTGCACAGTCAACTGCATTTATCTTCTGGAGCATTTTTTATACCTGTATAGCTTATGTACATCCTTGGTCCTGGGAGTCAGATCAGGCCAAGCTGCGTAGCTATTCATTAATGCTTGAAGGTTCTCTACAACCTTTGGGTTACATAGCAGCTTCAAACATGCCTGCAAAAAGGGCTCAACCCCCTCATCTGTCTTGAGGTGTGTCGGTACCTGTGCAATAGCTACTATTGTCTCTTGTCCCTTGCTTATGTTCGATCCTTATTGAGAGGTCATAGGATCCCTGGTAGCCTCTTCCATCGCTCCCTGGGTGACCATCCCACTGTGTGTTATGACTTTCACACTCGGGTCTATGTTTCTTAGCTCAGCTTTAACTCTTTGCACATTCTGCGTAGGGGTGGGTTGTTTTTCCTGCATTTTGGCTATTAAAATTGGGAAATCTTCAACCACATGGTACAGCTGTCTACAGTATTTTCACAATTGCCTTGTGGGATTTGGGCAGTCCCTGGAAAATTTTTTGACCTCCCTGCAGTTATAATAGATTAGCTACCCATGTCCTCGTCCTACGCTTCCTCCCCGACCTCCCCTGCCCCTTGCTGGAGAGCCACCAAAGCTCGCAGGAGATCTTGGCGATGTCGGGTTTGATTGTACCCTATACAAGTTCCCACGATCTATCATCAAGTCGTAAGTGCGACAGCTCTGCTCATAGTGTCCTACCGACCGACAGAACCTGCACCACTGTTGCTTCAGTTCTGGGACATATGCACCTAGCCGAGGGCAATGGTTCATAGAATGCAGCCCTGCTACACGGCAGTCACCGTACCACAGCGCAGGTCTGCTTCAGCCTGGTTGTGACAGGATGGGTTCCCCACTCACTCCTGGGCAGACTGGACTAGGTCCTCCTACCTACATGTAATCTGCCAATAGAAGGCACTGATCCTTCGTATGGCCAGATACCCGACATCGTATGCACCATAGATCTGCACTGGCTCCTTTTCCTCGTTCCTTTTGCAGGTTCTAAATTTCCATGTGCATAGCTCCGAGCTGCTCCTGAATTTGCTGTACTCCTACCGAAGTATTTTCTCTGGGCACAACTTTTTCTTGCGACTCAAAGGCTTGGTGACTCATTGGCATACACAGGTGGGGCAACAGCATAGCGATGAACCATTCCGTATGTTTTCTATCGTCATACTCAAATCCTCCTTCCCTTATTGCTTTCTTCAATCGTTGATCAGCCTCCCATATAGACTCAGATGCACCTTTCTTGAAGTCCTTTAATTCTGCTACCAACTGAGAGTAAGATTTTGGCTTTCGGAATTGTTTCTTTAGAGCATCCTTAATATCTTGAATATATGCACTCCCGTTCTGAGAAATGTATCGCATATACCAGTCCAATGCTCTGTCCTCGAACGTCACGGACAACTGCTCCCTTTTCACCGTATCGTTTGTCACATTTTGTGCAGTCCAGACAGAGTCTGCAACAAACCAAAATCGGTCCATATCCTCATCCCCTACCCCCTTGAAGGTAGGTAGTCTCAGGTGCGCAGCCATATCACTGTCTGGCGGGGGTGGTGGTATGGGTGAGTTCTTACCTTTGTGCGGCCTGGACGGTGGTGTAGCCGGGGGGTCTTGCACAGTCATTTCTCGCAGAGGTTATAGGCGAATCATCCCCCATCAAGTTTGGTCTGATAGTATTTACCACTGCACGTCACGCTCTCGTCGGGATCCGAGGTCATTCAGTCGGTATGACTACACAGAATACTTTTCTCGCGCAGTAGTATCTTAATCAGCAACGGTAGCGTCTTCAGGAACTTACCCCAGAATCCTTTAAATAATCTCCGCTCGGCCTCGAAGTAAGAGACATACTGATCAATAGAAAATTCCATCACAAATCCTCCTAGCACACTGTCCACCAAGTGATCCACCGTGCGAGTGATGGTATTATCGGTTCTTTCCAACTGTTGGATCAGCTCTAGAGTCCACTGAGTGACTCGTTTGTCCTTCCAACACTTCTGGAATTCTACCAGGCTAGCCAGCCACTCCTAAAGCTCGATTGCAAATGTCACAAAGAAAATTTCATAGCTTTATGTAAGAATGTACCTATTTTTCCACTTTTCTGTCGTTAACTTTGTGCTGCGATTTTCTTTCATTGCAAACTCCTGAATCTGCTTTTCGAACCACTCCTCAATTGCCTTCCTTTCATGCTTCCAGTATTCTCTTGTCATTACCCGATCCCATCCTCAAAATGCTCTAGGTCCCGGAAACTGAACCATTTTTTGGCTCAAGGGGTCCTGACCCAGGTTCAAAGTTTAAGTTTTGACAACAAGCCCCTATACTACTGGCCCTTTCGGCAGTGACCCGCTTGCGCAGGTCAAAGTCTCACCCGAAGTAGTATGGGTGGGTGCTGGAACTAGTTTTTCGCACCCTGAGAAAGGGTAGGTAAGGCAAGAAGAGCTGCGTCCGGCCCTATGATGCCCAAATCGCTTCTTTCTACGCAGGGTTTACAGGTCTCTTTTCACATCCAAGTGCACAAGGTCTACAGTGTTTGATAATTATACATTTCTATGATAGTAGCACAATATTGCATAAATAGAACATAACAGATCCAGATACAGTAAACACACTTACACATAACTTTCGCAGCTTGAATACATAATGCGCATAATATAGTAATTACCAATTATTCAAACAAATAATACACATAGATTCAGTTCTCAAACAACCTTTCTTACTTATCAATTCATCAATTCCCTCCTACAATACGCGTCCCAGCCTGTGCACACAGTAGCAGGGTCCACACACAACAAGACTCTGGATCTCCGCACACACAGCAGCAGGAGTCCTTTCCCCAAAAACCCAAACAAATATACTAAACCACAGTTCGCATCAATATCTCTTTCTTTCTCTACCTTACAATTCAAAATGTTCCTTTATTTATAATAATCTAGCCTAAACTTTCCTATGGTCTGCAAACCATGGTTTTCGGATCCCTGGTTTACCCTTTGACCCATTACAATGCTTTCAGGGATTTGACGCACCCAAAAACCCTTGTGCTAGCCTAATTATAATAAAAAATATATAAAATCGGACCAGTTTCACAGCTCGTAGGAGACCTTATTCCAACACCAGTGAATCTCTATTTCTGGATTTTGCTGCCAATGGAGTCGCCAGAATAACCTTCTGGTGTTTGAATTTTGTTCACCATCAAAATTCAAAACTAAAACTTGATGTACTTTTCTGAGGAAGATCAATTTTTCTCCCCATTATGGTCGCCACTATGTTAATGCCCCGTAATTCTGAAGGCTGAAGACAGAATCTCAGAGGGCTAACATCAAAACTGCTCCAGGCCTAGGATCTAGCCCTCCTAGACCCAGAGAGGGATATCTCTATTAGATATAGCTTTGTTGATGGGCATTTTAGGCTAGATATTAGTGGTTTTTTTTTATATTTTTGGTTGAGACAACATAAGAGGGCCATTGGGCTATGGAGTCAAATGGGTGAAAACAGATTTAAATGGATGAATAACTGAGATCATGTGTAACGAGGCAAGTTAGTCATGTCAATGGGTCTCTACAGTTTTTGAAATGGAAAAGGAAGAGAGATTAAGGTTCAATGAGAATGCAGAGCAGAATTTATCTAAATTCTACACTCAAATTTCAGAGGAAAACATAGATATTGTTTCAAGACTAAGCAAGATGTTTGGTGACAAATCCTGAACAAAAAAATTTTATCCACAGTAAATAAACAAAGCAATGGAGAAATAAATGAAAGCAGATAACATGAAGGATTACATCACCATTAAAACATAACACAAGAATCTGGAAACATCGGGGTCCTTTCATTCATCCAAAAACGAGTGTTCACAACCAGATGAGCCTTTTACAATGGTTTTTCCAATCATGGCTCCCCCTTTTCATCTACCTGATACTGCTAATGCATGTAGTATTTAACTAAAACTTATTTCAGTTGCCCTATCTACTTCATTTATTATCATTAATTACATTCAAGCCAAAATTGGACAAGTGGAACCATGCAATGGCGGTGATAAGATAAATCTAGCCACAAGGGTTACTTTAGCAGTCTGTTATTGATTGCAGAGTGATCAGAATCTGGATAGTCTGATGTCGAAGAGGCACTGATAAAACAACATTGACATCTAGCTCTGCTTTGGTTGAAAACAGCTGCTGAGAAGAGTGTGCTGGTGAAATGTGTTGGTTGTAGTACTGGCCACTTTTTGCTAAAATACCTCTGTCTTTACTACACTAGTTACTGTGGCAGAGGAGTTTGAAATGGAAAACCCATTTCTTCCCTTTAAAACATACCGCAATGATTCAATAAACTTGGATGGGAATGGTGCGGAACGGATATGTGGAGCAATTCCAATTGCAGGAGTCAGTGGAGAAGTGATGGTGGGAGTTGATGTGACATAGCGGTGGCGGGAGTCGGTAGGTTGGCATGGAGCAGCGGATTGATGGATGGTTTGTCAACATGGATCAGTGGTGGCAGGAGTGGTATCGGAGTGGAGGGAAAATGGTTTTCGAGGGGGTAGTGGAGTGGTAAGCGGTATCAAAGTAGGGGGGTGCGAAGTAGCATGGACGCGCCACGTTGAATTCTCGACGGAATTAAATACCACCCATTTAAGACCCCCCCGGTAAATCTCGAATGGAGGGGGAGGCCGAAAAGCTATGTCGACCGTCGGATGGAATCAGGGTAAGGTGGATGGCGGATAAGGTGGAGGTCATTTAGCACAGATGGGATGTGAGATGCGATGTGTGATGGGATTGTGGGGTCGGGAAATATGAATGTCGGGGGGTTTAATATGGTCGAGGAGATGATGGTGCTCTCTATCATATGATGAGATAATGAATGGAAAGAACAAGGTTTATATCATAAACATATGTAAACTGGTAATATAAAGTCTAAAAAGCTTGTATTATGGTTTTGAAGGCTTAATGAGATGGATAAGCACTAAATAAGGTATTTAGGCTTAGCTTGGCCTATATGGAAAATGAAGTATTTAGCCATATTTTAGAATTAGGATAAATTCTAAAGCCTTTTTCAAAATATTTCTTTATGTGCCTTTAACTTGTACTGAGATTTCCAACCTAGGAAAAGCCATTATTTGCCTCTTTTAACCAGCAGACCCTTCTTGGAAATAGATGACAGCCATGGAATATTATTTTCAATATAAATGAACTGAACATAAATAATCAGTCACCTTGAGATTCTGTAATTACAGGATACTAACATGTATTAATTAACAGTTAACTGAGGTGATAAGCATGGATTAATGCGCACTAAGCGTGTTTAGTGGGAGCATTGGTTGACAGTTATATGGTGAGGTCACATGGGAGGAGGGCTGGCCCACGAGGTGGCCCCCTCCATTCTTCCGCATCGGATTTTGTATCACCATAAGTAAATGGTGGAAGCATTGGTTATTAAGAACTAATGTAATGGCCCATTGGTATGGGGGTGCGTTCGAAGGCGGGAGGTCGTGGGGTCTAACCCCAACCTCCGCCCATAATTTTTCTCCACTGTTTGATATGCACCACATAATATTTAACCTTTGAAATGAACCTTGGATTAAATACGCTCCACCAAATATGATTTGGACTATGGTTGAATTGGAATATATAATATATGCCATATAATGCCAACCACTTTAATATATCCGACTTTGCAAATATGTGTTTGGATTTAAGATGATATATATGCGGAACATATTAATAAGGTTTGGAATTAATAATGAATATATATATATATATATATATAATATAGTATATAGTACATGATATGCAACCATATATATATATATATATTTGATCCAATCTTAATAATTAAAAAGTAATTCCAACACATATTCATGAACCCAAAGTCAACCTTGGAGGACATTGGGCAAATTCAACCTTCTCAAACCAAACCTAGTGAATCCTGCAGTGACACTTGTCATATTCCCATTGGGAAAAAACTGAAGAAGATTCCCTGCATGCTAACTAGGCTTCCATGTCATCAACCTGTACCTGTTCTGCAATATTTTTTTAAATTTTCCTGTTCTGAACAGTGATCAACAGACTATAACTTCTTCATCCAAACTTGATTTTCGATGAAATGAGTTGCGTTGGATTCCTGGAGATGGGTCGGTCACTTTCGTTTTGGTTTGTTTCAATTCTAAGCACTTTTAATTTTGACAAAAATTTTCCCCTAATCCATATTCTAATCACTTCTTCCCACTGACATGCTTTTGGACCCACAAAATTTGGTTATCTCATGAGAGATGAATACTCTTTTGTTTCCCAAGTTCTATCATCTTGATTCTACTTGGAAAAATTGCCATGAAAACCACTTATGTTCACTGATATGCCTTGCCTTGCAAATGGCTTGGCTCTTCAACCAATGTTATCCTTTTGTTTTTGACCCAATCCAACACTTGATGGCTGCTTGATAATTGATAAAACACTTTGTTGTACCAAATCGATTCCCTGGTGCTTGGAAAACTAATTGATTTCCTTCCCACTAATAATCATGTTCCTCCTTTTCCAAAAAATGCATTCGATGCAAGCTTCTCCTTGGAAACCACTTTTGCAAATTAAGCCCATCTGAGTGAACTACAGCAATGAGTTCCAACATCAGTAATAACAAGAAAAGAAATTAATATTCTTTTACCTCCACGGTTCCAAATTCCACATTTGGAAGAATGCATTCATCGTCTCCTTCTCTTCATGGCATCAACACATAAAATGGTCTACAATGCCTGCAAACATTTTTTTGACATCTTGTCACAAACAAAACCATCAATCTAAAAAACACATCATGCAAGAAACATAACATGATGACATATCCTCTTGCTCCTTCAAAGCAACAAATTTCACATCATGTGAACATTGCCATGTACTCTTACATCTTGGTGTCAAAACTCATCAACCAAACACAAGTCGACAAAACATGCCTCTTCAAATGACTGACTCTCTAGTCAACCATAAGCATGTGTAATAATTTGATGATTCTTTTCCCAAAAAAAATTAATTTCATATTTCATGAAACACTTCATCAACATATGCTTTTCATCTTTGGAGACAAAATCAACTCTTCCAAGTTGATATGACATGCATGTAACACACAATCGACCAACACAAGTCGACACTCATGCATGTGCAAATTATCAACACTCTCAAGTTGACAACATACATGTTAAACAAAGGAATCAACCAACACAAGTCAATTACTCATGCATGTTCAAGCACAATGAAACCATCAAAATTCCACTATTCATACACACAAACTCTCATGCATATATACAATTATTGAACTATCTCACAAGTGCAATCATAAATACAAAAAATCCATTCATATGTACATGTACTTAAAGATTTGAAATGAACAAATTTTTCTGCAATAAAGTGAGTCAACATACTCCACTTTCAAACACCTTCTTGGCGTAAACATGCAACATGCATTCCATTGGCAAAGAAATGCATCAACATCAAAATAAATACAAAGCCTTAATTGGATAAGAAATCTAACCATATCTTACCAAACCATTTCAATGGCACTTCTTTCAGTTGCACATCATCATCATGTGAATCATCTTGACCCACATCAATTATGGAATCTTCTTTCCCATTCTTTCCATTTTCTTTCTCCACCTTCTTCAAATGTCGTGGATGACTTGTTAGATACAAAATCCAACACTTGTCTACAATATGACCTTGCTTATGTTAATGAGTGCAAAACAATTGCATATTCTTTTCAACATGGTTTTCTTTGTCCAATGGACCTTTGGCTTCCTGTCTCCTTTGCTTTGAAAGTTTAATGTGCATGGCTATATTCTTCCAACATCTTGAAACATTATGGTTATCCAAACCAAAAAATGAACATGCAACATTTCTTCAAATTTTATGTGAGAATTTTCCATGTTTATCATAATCAAAAGCAACTTGATTAAAAGCATATTTATACCTTGAACATTCACCATTGTCACCTTCTTGAGGAGGTTAATTTTATGAGGTAGTGGCTCTCTTCGGAATACCAAAAATGCATTCAATGACTTTAGATATTTCAACATCCTCTTATTCACCATTCTCATTAGTTGCATTCTTATGAGCACCTTCTTGCAAAGTGGGTGTAAAACTTTTGCATTCCTCATGAACACAATATTCAAAAGATTGAGGTAATGAACATGAAATGAAATTCCTTCTTGGAACACCTTCATGTGCATCCTTGGTTTTATAGCTTTCTCCATCATGTTTTCCACAACCAAGACCCAAATACTTAGGCCTTTCCGCAACAATAATTGGTTCAACTATGCCTTGTGCATTTTTGCCCAGTCCTTTACCTTCATAGCCCATTTTCATCAATAATTTGGACCATATTCCTCTAGTGTGTCTTTCAAAAGCACCTACACATTTATTTGAGAGGAAATTGAAGACAAACTTGAATTGCATACCTCTTTTTCATACACATACATGGCTAAGGGCTCCTTGGCATCATGGAAATGAATCTCCATCTCATGCATCATTTCTAGGTTCTCATTTTAAATATGGAGTTGAGTCTCCATATCATTCATCTTTTCAAGAAGCTATTGCTTCTCCTTCATGACAATCAACTTCTCTTGAAGTATAATGCTATCCCTCTTATCTTCATACTTCTCTTACATCATATCAATCATGATGTAGAGATTATGTAACATCTTTTTATCAAAGAGTTTTTCTAAGGAAGATGGATTAGAAACATTTCTTAATGAAGCTGTCATCACACATGCAATGCATACAAAGCTTCTTCTTTTTTATTTGAGAACTGAGCTCTCAATCTTGACTTCTTCTGAGGAGAAGGTATGCACATAAAATTGCACACAGTTAAATTCTCCTTGCACAAATTCAAAAACCGATAGATAATTATTCTAGATAACCTTGGCTAAATTGAGCTAAAAATTTTCTCTGATACCAACTTGATCTGAATATGGGAAAACTATTTTATGCTAGCTCCCTCATTAGTATTAAAAATGTGTGTTTAGGATCGCCTCAATTTAACCAATTTTGAAGGGGTTTATGTGTCTTTGATGATCAAATTATGAGTTAATTAGATTTTAAAAACTCATATACAACAAATGAAATGCAAAGAAATAACACACAACAATCACATTACACAATGGATGATAATGGAGTTCACCCCTCCCGGGCTACATCTCAATGGACCTACTTCAACTAGCTAGGCCCTCTTGGGATTAAGGGTGAATGTATGATTACATGCACTTGTAGTGCTCCAATGGACTTGAAACCTGCTCCATTGGCTTCAAAACACCCAAAACCCATAAAATGTCTATTCAATCTCCGAAATTGGTTTCCATCTGATCTAGGCTTAACCTCCCATCCTGGTGGCCATGGGCTTGTTTAATCTCCAAATTGACAAAAACACTTTCAGAAGTGCTCCAACGCCTCTAAAAAATGGACCATTGTGTTTAAAGCATCAAATACATCTAAAAATGACTCTTCTTGATCCAAGATTGGTCTTCATCTGATCTAGGCATGGCCTTCCTTCCTGGTGGCCTTGGCTTAAAAATTATTCAAGTGACCAAAAGCACCTGTATAATTTCTCCTCTGCCTCTGCAAGTTGTTCCAATGGATTCAAAGCATGTCAATCTACTGGGAATGACACTTCCTGAGCCAAAATTGGTCTTCATTTGATCTAGGCATGGCCTTCCCTCCTGGTGGCCCTAAGTTTCAAAATTCTTAAAGGTGAGAAAAACCTCTGTAGAATTTGTCCTCTACCTCTGCAACCTATTCCAATGAATTCATATCATTCCAATATGCAAGGAATGACTATTCCTGAGCCAAAATTGGTCGAAAATTTCTCTAGATAGGCCTCATTAAAGTTCCCCCTAGATTCCTCCTCCAAATCTCGAGAGGACTCCAGATAACCCCCACAAACTTGGAAATTCTTCCAAATTTGGATCAGTCTGCTAAAACTCTGCCATAATAATCAGTATTAATTAACTATTAACTGTGGTGATGGGCATGGATTAATGTGCACTAAGCGCGTTTAGTGGGAGCATTGGTCGACAGTTATATGGTGAGGTCACATGGCAGGAGGGTTGGCTCACAGGCTGGCCCCTCCATTCCTCCGCATTGGATTTCATATCACCATAAGTAAATGGAAGAAGCATTGGTTATTAAGAACCAATGTAATGGCCCATTGGCATGGGGGCGTGTTCGTAGGCGGGAGGTCATGGGATCGAACCCCAATCTCCACCCATACTTTTTCTCCACCGTTTGATACACACCACATAATATTTAACCTTTGAAATGAACCTTGGATTAAATACGCTCCACCAAATATCCTTGGACTATGGTTAAATTGGAATATATAATATATGCCATATAATGCCAACCACGTTAATATATCCAACTTTGCAAATATGTGTTTGGATTTAATATGATATATATGTGGAACATATTAATAAGGTTTGGAATTAATAATATAATAATATAATATAATATATATAGATATAGATATATATATATATAAGCCAACCTTAATAATTAAAAATTAATTCCAACACATAAAAATTCATGAACCGAAATTCAACCTTGGAGGACATTGGGAAAATTCCACCTTCTCAAACCAAACTTGGCGAACCTTGTAGTGACACTTGTCCCAGTCTCACTGGGAAAAAACTGAAGAATACTCCCTGCATGTTGATTGGGCTATCATGTCATCAACTTGTACCTGTTTTGCAGTTTTTTAGTTTAATTTGTCTATTCTAAACGATGATGAATAGGTTATAACTTCTTCATCCGAACTCGGTTTTCGATGAAAAGAGTTGCGTTGGATTCCTGGCGATGGGTGGGTCACTGTCGTTCTATTTTGGTGCAATTCTGAGCACTTTGAATTTTGAGAAAAAATTTGCCCCTAATCCAGATTCCGATCGGAACCAAAAGCACAGAAGTATCATAAAATAAGTTACATTCAGAAAAATCATCCGAAATCTAAAATTCTAGGTGAAAAATAAGTAAGAGTAAAAACTAGAAAATCTCTTGTTGGGACTTCTAGTTATCTAAACTTACTATCCACAATTGAATCTCAAAATGTGAATCAAGCTAGAAAAGATGAAAATTGGGTTAAGGAAATGGATTAAGAACTTGTTAAAATAGAAAATAATCATACATGGGAACCACTACCAAGACCTCATGATAAAAATGTTATTGGGACAAAATGGGTTTTCAAAAAAAAACTAAACGAAAATGGAGTAATTAGAAACAAAGAAAGACTCGTATGCAAAGGCTATGCTCAACAAGAAGGAATTGACTTTGAAGAAATGTTCACAACCGTAGCTAGACTTGAATCCATAAGAATGTTCCTTGCATTTCCAAGCTTTCATAATTTTAAATTTTATCAAATGGATGTTAAATTTTCATTTCTAAATGGGGACCTATAAGAAGAAGTTTATATTGAACAACTAGAAGGGTTCATCGTAGGAAATGATAAAAATCTTGTTTTCAAACTCAAGAAGGCATTATATGGGCTCAAACAAGCTACTCATGCATGTCATTATTATCTTGACATGTATCTTCAACAACAAGGTTTCACTAAGGGGTATTCAAATAGCAATCTATATATAAAGATGGATGATGGTAAACTTTTGATAGTTTTGGTTTACGTAGATGACATCATATTTGGAAGAAATGAGGAATATATGAGTCATATATTCGCTTCATTCATGCAGAAAGAATTTGAAATGTCCTTACTTGGTGAACTAACATACTTTCTTGGTCTTCAAGTTCAGCAAGAAAAGAATGGTATCTTTCTGTCGCAAACTAAGTACCTCAAGCATATTTTGAAGAAATATGGAATGGAAGACTGTAAGCATGTATGCACACTAATGGTAACAGAATGTACTCTCATTTCCTGTGATGATTCTCCCTCAGTAAACTAACCATAATATAGATCTATGATCATGAGATTTCTCTACCTTACATGCACAAGACTGGACATCATGCATGCATTTGGGATTGTTGGACGGTTTCAAGCAAATCCTAAAGAGACTCATCTCCGTGCAGTCAAGAGAATATTCAAGTACTTACAAAGAACTCAAGATTATGGTATATGTATCCAAATATGCATATTTTACTCTTCATGCTTACACAGATGCAGTTTGGGTAGGTAATGTTGATGATCGTAAAAGTACTAGTGGAGGAGCATTCTATTTGGGACCCCACTTGATATCATGATTCAGCAAAAAACAAAACCAATTTCTCTATCTAATGTTGAGACAGAATATGTTGCTGTTGCATATTTTTGCACACAAATTCTCTGGATGATGCAAACATTGCAGGATATTCAAATAAATTGTTCTCAACCTATACCCATTCTATGTGATAATACCAGTTCCATAAGTAGTTCTAAAAATCCTATCATGCACTCAAAACCCAAGCATATTCCAATCAAATATCACTTTCTGAGAGAACAGGTACATAAAAAAAAAAGGTCAAACTGGAGTACGTTCCCTCAAAGGAACAAGTTGTAGATATATTTACAAAGCCTCTTACACATGATGCTTTTGGATATCTCAGACAAAAACTAGGAATGGTCTTTGCTTCATCACTTCATTAATTATTCTAACAAATATTTCATATTTAGGGAGAGAAATACATATGTTGTCTTGATGATTATTCCCATGGTTTTTTTGATATTCATGTTGCTTATATTACTGACAATACATTTGATTTAGTAATAGTGAATAGGTACAGATAGTACAAGCTCAAGGGGAGTTGTGATTATGAAAAATTCAAACATTTTACTTTCTGTACGCAGATATTATGCAGGACAGTGGCGTATATATGTGAGTTCTGATCTAGACATCCACGTATGTTTCTCTTTGATGAATAAATACTGGGACATACTTAGGGCAAGGCTTTGATATGCTTCAGAGAGTTATTATTTGAAACGTTGGTCCTTATGTTGATTGGTTACAGTTTGTTATTGCTCAGATTATACTTAGAAGTGGTATTGTCTTATGATTGTTTATGAGTTGTTGCAATATGACATTGGTGCTTTGATGAACTGATTGATTGCTGAAGATGTTTGATGACCTAACTAATCGACGAGGTAATACGATTAGATATAATAGTGAACATTTGGAACAGGTTTAGGGGGAGCATTTTCTATTCTTCTATTAGTGCAATGTTGGCATTATGATTTCTTTTAGCATTCTGGTATGATGGTGTTCATGATAATTATATATCATGGATGATGTTGCTGAAGACACATATGTTGTTGAAGTGTTTATTGTCACAATTAATTCTTATGGTGCAGATCCTATATGGTGTATGATATTTGTTGATGACTATCATGGTCTTATTTTGGTCTTTGGTTTTGGTCATCAATGTAACTTGATGTAAAATTCACATAGAGATCCATGATGTAATCATTGTAATACTTAATCATGTTTGGACTATTGTAAGCCCATATTGAGTCATTGGTGATAGGAAAAGTCATATCTGGTTGAGTCATAAATTAATGTACTTATTTGTATATCTTCAAAAAATTTATCATATTCTCAGGGGGAGCATGGCGAGCATTCAAATTTCATACTTAACAGATCAGATCTACAATGCTCATGTCAAAAAAGGGAAGAGAAAACTTCATTCAGCATTGGTCAACCCTTTTCCCTTGATGTCAAAGGGGGGGAGAAATTGGTGTTTGGAGAATGCTTGGTGACTTGGGAGAGAAGCTTAGTATGTCTAGAGATGTATCTATAGGTGGTGAACTTGGTATGTCTACAGTTGTACCTACAAGTGGTGGTAACCAAACACAAAATTTGTTTTTATGAATTCCAATTGGGGATAGCGTTGGCATTATTCCTAATGTGTTGTCCTTGATGGAAAACTACTTGGTAAATATGTCAACATAATGAGTACAGATGAGATCAGACAAAGAGACATCATTTTAGAGATAGAGGAATGATGAAGGTAAAGTTTGAGGAAGTATACAAAGGTTATATGAAGAAAAGCCATGTATATACTTGGGTATGGTGAAGAAAATTTGTGTACAGTTTCTGCACCACAGTATTCCAAATATCAGGGTCTTTAGCATGGTATTGGCCCATAGTATTGAGCACAACAACGGATATGTGATCACGTAGAATACCAAGTGACATTAGTATGGGTTTCACCCAAGGTATTGGCTAGGGCCTAAGCTATAAAAGGAGATGGAGATAAAAGTGTTGGTGTGTGCATGTAATGGGTTATTGATGAATTTTTTGATCTGAAATAATTGTGCACAAGGAATATGATTAGGGAAAAAATCTATTAGATATAAAATGACTACATAATATGCTTATGGTTTGATCTGTGATGATAATGTTATGATGTATTTTGGTTGCTATATATGTCGAGATTTTCGTTTAACTGAAGTTTTGTTGTGCAACGAATGTATGACTCGGTAATTGTAGATATGTATGCATGTTTGCTTTAGAAATATCGCGTGCATATGTGAATCTACTTCTAGTTAGTGTAGTGTCCCTTCTTGGTTAGTTAGTTTTGGTGACACTTGGAGGGTGATTTTGATGGAGTGTATAAATATTATATATGTTAGACTTGTGTATCTTCTTGTAAACTATAGACCTAGTTTGGGTCACATGGTTCTTGCATTCTTATGATAATATCTATGGTTGAGTGTATAAGACTGATTTTGGCTAAGTGCATATTAACCATGTTTCTCTTTTGGCATCCTATTTTGACTTTGGTGCATGAAATGAATGATGGTGTATGATTGTGAAACAAGAATAAAAGCTACTATGTGGAGTACTTAACGGACCATAATCTTGTTGATGATTTATTATGTATATGATTATACATGTTTGAACTTGTATTTATCAGGATTTGGCAAGTAACTTAGTTACTTCCAAGAAGGATGCTCAGATGACTATGGAGGTCATGTATACATTTGGGTCAAATGTGATTGAATTAAATTCACTATGAATTTTGTTGATTCTTTTACTCTATGAGGTTATGATGTGTAGGTCTAGGGAAACAAGGCTTTTCCAACAGATCGTCAGATGCATATGATCTCACAACCAGTACCTTGAGGCAAACCATGTAGCTCCAATGAAGAATAGATGAGAATATATGGGAAATATTAGGGCGTGGAGTCCTAACTTTGGAAAGATCAAGGCGTGGAGTCTAGGATATTTGGAATAGATCAAGGCATGGAGTCCTAACAAGTCATGAGAGGTGCGCAATAGGGGTGTGGAATCCCTATTATCTGACTGGAAAAACACCACTTAAGGTCTTAAATCAACCAAGTGAATTAATCTAAGTCAAAATTTTAGTTGAATTAACTCCAATCTAACCACTTTAGAGGGTCATTTAAAATAAAATTTATTTTAATAAAAAAATGCTAATTACAAATTTTTGAAAAATCAATAATAGAAATTTTTTTAGAAAGGACACATGGGGATGAATATTAGATAATTAAATTAATTAAATAATTAAGAAAAAAATGAGAGGTTTCCACCACAAGGGAGGGTAATGAATAATATGAATTATAATAAATTAAAAATAGGTTAATTTTTTATTGAAGGGTTGAGGTGTCACTCCACCCAATACTTATAAATATTGAAAGATTTTTCCCCATGGGGGGGTGGGGGGCCAAGGCTGGGGAAGAGTAGAGAAATGCTGCCAAAATGACTACCCAATTCCTAAATTAAAATCTCGATAATTTATCCTTGTTGGTTGAGACTAAGTGGTGTGAAAGGAAGATAGGATATCTTCCTTAGTTTGCCCCAAATTTCTCACTATTATTAAAGTTGGTACTATTTGTGAGCTCATAGAGCTCAAGGAAAAAGGTTTTGTTTGGATATGGTTGGGTGGTAAATCTGATTGGCCTATTGGAGTTGGCCTGAACAAAGTAGAAAGACTAAGTATCAGGTAAAAATTTTCCAATTTGTTATATTTTTGTTTAATTAACCTTTCTTGGATGAAGATGTAGCTAGCTTACCTTTAAAATAGTTCTTGTTGTTCTAAAATATCTAATCATAGACAATGGTTTACCATTTATTTCTTTTGCTATACATATGTTGAATGTGTTTAACTGATGAGTGAATAGCAGCTCCAATTAGTAATTCTTTCATTTAAATGGTTTGTGAGTAGACAACATGACAGTGTTAATTGTATTCTCTATATATTCTATTAATTCTAAGTTTATTCTTCTTATTTTCAATTTGGGGATCTTTGTTTTATTGTACATTTATGTTTATGAAAGCATATGTTGAAGAAGAGATACTATTATGTTAAAAAATTTCTATTTATGAAAGCATATGTTGAAGAAGAGTTATTATTTTGTTAATTTCTATTGAGAAACAAAAAAATAGGATTACAATAATTCACCTGAGTAAGAAACAAACAAACCATGTCATGTAAACTATAATTGGAAGATATGATGTTCATATTCCTATTCTCTGATGTCCTCCTTAGCTTAGTTGGTTTCCTTTAAGGTTATATATTTATCTTTCATCTAATAATAGTTTTCCGCAAAAGTCTTGTTTCATAGTTAGCAGTCATTGTTTTGAAGGCATATGGCACATTGTTCCTGCTTCATGTTTTCCTAGAAATATAATAATTATTCTTTTTGCAGGAAATAAAGTTCTCTTGAAATATATCAAAAGAAAAATTTATATATCTCTGCTTAATTTATTGATTAGGGTCAGTGTGCTAATTTAGAGTGTTGTATCATTAAATCCAAAGGTGGATAATGCTTTTAGCTTGATGGGTGTATATATTGGTGTGTTACATTTACTTTGGTTATTGTGTGAGATAAATTAGTGTGGTAATATTTTGTAACTCTTACTAAAGTATTGGTCTCCATTAGTTTTTGAAAGAGGTTAACCTTGGTAATATTTATATGAATTCTTGGAAACTGGGATTTTATGATTTATCCATTTGCATTATGTAGTTTAAAGTTTTTTTGATTTTTGTAAAAAATATTAGCCTTGGAATCATTTTTGAAATCATATATTACTAAACATTTTATAGACTGAGATCTTTGGTCATTTTACCAATAGTTGATTTTGGAATGAGTTTAAATCATTTATTATTATTTTAATGTTGCACTCTACATAATACCAATTCTTAGTAAGTGAGCTTCCACAGGGAGTAACTTTGTTTAGATAGTGTGAAAGAACACTATGTTTTGTTTGTTTGGACTGTTGTTGAAAATAATACTTGGGTTGTTTTTGAAAATAATACTTGAGCCTTTCTGTAGGTTGGAAAGATGTACTTTGATTTCGTTTCATGCAATATGCAATGGTAACTATAAGAATTTATAGATAGTATCCTTCATTGACAGGGATGCTATTCGAATATTAAATTGACTTTATTTTACTAAGCTTGAGATTCAATGGCATGGTTACCCTATTATTAAGTAATTGAAATTGTATGTAATTTATTAAGTATTAGAAATTGTATCATATGTTTAAAAAAAAAACTAAAATAAAATTATTTCAAGTTTTTTCCTTTTAGGATATATAAAAATTCCCTTGGAATATTTTTCATGTAAAGCTATGCCATTGACGAAATAGTCTAAGAGTACATAAAGAGACTAATTTTAGTTGTTTGGGGTAAATAACATAACTAATTTGGAAGTAAGATAAATGAATTTGAAATTAGCAAGATTTATCAAGTTATAATATCAAAGATTTAAAAGGAAATTATTCTAGTGGGGTCAACAATATATGAGCCAAAAGAAAAGGAAGATTGATTTCCATCGCATTTAATGATTTCATAATGCTATCAAATATTTCTAAAATGCCATAATTTTATGTTTAAAATATAGTTTCAAATATTTCTAAAATGCTAATATTTTATGTTTAAAATATAGAGTATTGTTGCAAAGAAATATTCTTCAAATGAATGGATCAAATGTTAACATCTCAACTTTATGTTACAAGGAATCAATGTTTTACGATATGAAGACTTCTTCTTCACTTTTGGAAGACTTATAATTTATGTGATGATTAACGTGTTTTTTTTTCATGTACTATGAAAGGCCAAAATAATGATACAAAGTCTATCTAAAGTATTGTTAACATATATAAATAATATGGATCTATTTTCAATGTTTGTATGAAACATGGATTGGTTTTATGTTTAAACAAAAAAAACACACCTATTTTGGGTAACTTGAGTTATAGACTTAGTAGGTAGTAGAGGGATCCTACATATGGTATCAGAGCTAGCTACAACACTAGAGCCTAATGGGCATACATGCTTGATGAATGATGATTTTGGATCCATGTTGAATTGTTATATGTGTTTGATTATTTGTTCTTAGAATAAGTTTAATTTGGATTACTAATCTTTTTTTTAAGGCATGAGACTAACATCTCTTTTTTTTGTTTAGTTTAAAATATATATATATATATATATATATATATATATATATATATATATATATATATTAAACTAAACAAAAAAAAGAGATGTTAGCCTCATGCCTTAAAAAAAGATTAGTAATCCAAATTAAACTTATTCTAAGAACAAATAATCAAACACATATATATAGTTTCTTTTTTGTTTCTAAACTCTTTCTAGTTTGAGGCTAGATTTTGAGAAAAAGATAGAAAATTGAAAGGGAACTCCCAAATAATTTTCTTGTTTGTTTTTGGTTAATATTTTGGAAATATATAGGTAAATTCTAAACTAATAATCCCCTCAGATTTAATAATTAAAAAATAAATAAAATTGTTACAGTTTATCCTGCTTAAAAGCTATAATTTTAAAAATATTACAACACTTTAGCACAAAGCTTGTACTTCATCTTGTTGTACTTTACCATTGATCTAGTACCTCATCTTGTTGTACTTTAGCATTGAGCTAGTACCTCATCTTGTTGTACTTTTCATGGTTTAAGTTTCAATTTGCATGGAGATTTAACTTAGAATTAATCTTCATGTTTTATGGTTTAAGGATATACAAATGAAATAAAAATAATTCTGTAAAATTATGGGGAGACTAAATTTGGAGTCTCTTTCCATTTCTTATTATTCCATTCAAAAGTTATAATTTTGAGATTATTTCAAAAGATTCGAGTTGAAGCTTAGTTTGGATTTCAAATTCATTTCGTTTTTTTTTCTCTATGGTACAATGTTGTGATTTTAATATTATCTGTGCAAATTCAATTTCTTGTATGTATCTTTAGGTTTATTGCTAAAAAAAATCCCGAGAAAATTTGCATGGTGTTTTTTTTCTCTTCATGTAGTTTCTATATTAAAGTCATAATATTGAATTATTACAAAGAACTAATCTGGATAATCATTAAATTTTTAGAATAATTTCTGCAACTTCACGCTTGATTTTAAGCTTGGAATCATCATACTAATAACCTATAATTTAAATTTGAACTAGTTATGGCTAATTTCTCTTAATATGTTCTTGATAGTTTAAAATAAATAAATGAAAACCATAGAATTCACTTCCTATCTTTTTATACTAGTCTATAAGTTGTAAAGAGATATGTTGCAAAATCATTGAAATATTGTTCTATCTTAGATAGGAGATCAGTTGCAAAAGAATTGAAATATTTGTCTATCTTAGACCTATCTGTGTGTAGTCTCCATTTAAAAAAAAAAAAAAACCCATATTTTCAAGTTGAAATCACAAATGCCAAGAAAAACCACGGTTGAGTATGGAATGAAGACATAGTATGTATGGATTGGTATTGTGTAAGAAATATGAGGCTAAAATGTCATTAGTGCAATGATTGAGCTCAACATACTAATATTGATTCTGAAATTATCCACGCTAAGTAGAATTCAATATAAGTTATCCCCAACAAGTCATTTTTAACTATGAATGTAGGTGCACAGCTAATGCACATACATTAAGGAGCTAAAATATGTTTTATGAAGACCTTCTTAATGGTTGAGAATGAAATTTTTGTGGTTTCTTTTTTTGTTGTTTCTTTTATCTAATTTAGACCTTATTAATGGTTAAGAATGAAATTTTTGTGGTTTATTTTATCTAAATTGTGATCTTGTTAAGTGTTGATTATGTGTTGGATTTCTTCATGAGATAACTTGAAATTATTCTAGGACTAGGTTGAAGTATGAATTGCCTAATAAAGAATGGGTTCAAAAGACTTGTAGGTGTGAATGGTTGTGGAAACCATTTTTGTGAAAGTTGAAGGATGTACTTGCTATGTTATGTATGAGCCTATAATCTATACTAACTTATATTTGTAAAGTAAGTAATTATTTGTGTATATAATGAAGAATTGATTTTGATGAAATCTCATGGACACGAATAAGAAAGGTTGATTATGCATACTTTGAATTTAGTGGAATAATTGTTCATAACAAAATTTGTTTGAGATTTAAATGCATTATTTTCCTTTGATTACAAATGAAGAGAATAATTTTGGTATAGTGTACACCATTAGGTGGTTTAGAATGTTTGTAATAGCTTATCTTGATATATGTAGTAAAATGTGGACTAGGTATTTATATTAGAGTATTGTAATTCTTTTTGTATGTGCTTGATTGAGGTAGAATTAAATTTACTTTTAAATGCTTGAAAATGTAGAAAGAGATTATTGTGATAAGTTGATGAGATATATTTTTTATTTGCTTAAGACAAATTAAGTCTAGCATATTTAAAGAAGATTTCATATTGTTGTGCCTAGAAAATCCATAATAGTCTCCTTAATGAATTTAAGGATTGCATATTGATTGAATTGTATTTAACTAAATTAATTAGAGAAACTATGAGGATTGAAATCGTGAACTTCTCAAAACTATTTTTAGTTAGTTAAGATAATAGCATGTTTAGAGATCAACCTTTTATGTTATTGGAAATTTATACTATTTAAGCTTAAAGGAAAAGGTATTAGGCCAATGAAAACTTGATTTCAGTTCTTATTTTTCAAGAATATGTGCTCCTGATATTTTGAGGGAAATTTTGAAGAAAAGTGAGATCACATTTTTGATGAGTTGGAATTTTTGCATGATTTAGAAACCTCATATTATTGTACTGTATGTGGAATGGATGAAATTGTTTGATTTAGGAAATTTTTTTTGGTATGTATAGTTGGATGAGTAGTTAGTAGTGTTAGCCATCAGTAAATTTTTGTCATAGCAAATGATGGCTAAAACAGATCCTGAGCCTTCAAGAGATTATTTTAATAAGAAATTTGCTCATTCTTGAAGTCTTTTGATGCTGCCTAAACTCAAAAAGTGATTTTCAATGCTTTTTCATCATAAATTCACCAAGAAACCCTGTTGATATCCAAAGAAGCTACTTTTTAGGCCATGTTCCATCATTTACTAAGCCTTTTTGACTCATTTTTTCTCTTTTTAATCTTCTATTTCCCTCTGAAAATTCCCCTTTTATCTTCTCATTTTACAGGCTCTTAAGCCCCTTTATGGCTAAGCCTCCAGCCCCTTATCCATCATATAACCTAACTCCCGCGACCTGGCGCTTAAAATCTGAGCCCTCTAGCCCCTTTCTTTTCCGCCCCGGTCCTCTACTCCCCCACAGGATTGCACTTCTACCTTACCCCCGTCGTCCCTTCCTTCCTTCCCTTCTTTTCCCTTATCCCCGCCTTATCACTCCACAAATCGATCTTAGTCGTAGATCATAGGCCTCAAGCCTTGATCTAACGGCTATTACACCTCCCCTCCTATCCTTTGATCGCCCGACCCATTTCTATCCTTTCACCCTCCGCATCAAATCTCACCATTGATTTATTTAATCCAACGGCCCCGATCAAACCCGACAACCCAACTCCGCTGGGGCCTACCACCCACTACGCAAAGCACCCATCCAATCATTACTTGCCACCTGGCTCCCACCAAAGCTCCCGCCCGCACACCTTTCCCATCGCGCTTCTCTCCCGACCGTTGGATCCGACCCTACTCATCCAACAGTCGATATCGCATATCGCGTGAATTTTCCATCCGAGGTTTAATGATCCAAAATAGTGTGAGACCACCGGTTTTGTAAAGGCCACACGTCCCTTTTTAATTGGTTCACGTTCGATCGAACATAAACCGCTTACCACCCATTTTCTGCATGAAAACTGCCGACGATTTTCATAAAACCACTTTTCCCACTTTCGTGCCAAATACAGTTTTTAAACCGGTTTTCGTGGGTTTTCCTCCATGAAACCTCCTTCGCTCCTCTGCCAGCATATTCTGCCCCTCTACATAAACTCCTCTGCCTCCACCAGCTTCCTAAATAGTCAAACCATCCCGCGCAGGTTTCTCATAACATGTTTTATTCGTTTTTGTAGGTTTTGATAGCAGTTTTTAAGGCCGAAAGCCGTCCTACAGTCCATAAAAGGACAAAGACAGAAAGTGAAGACCTCTGCGGTCCAAATATAGGCCAAATCATGCAGAAAAGGGCAAAAGGGGTTGAATTTCAAAGGTTAATTGGTGTTGCATGGACATCGATTACACTATAAACCCTCCAAAGCGCCAAAGCCATCTGCACACATAGTAAAGAAACAAAGATTAAATATTAAAGGTTTGATTTTAAAGTCAAGGGCTAAAGTGCAAAGTTCGAAGATTAAAAGGCTTAATCCATGGTTTGAAGGGATAAACACCATGAATAAAGCCCAAAAATAGTTATAAGGGCCTAAAAGCAAGATTAAAGGTTAATATGGTGGATTAAAGACAGAAGGCCCAAAAGGAAATTAAAGGAAGGGATGAAGGTTTAAAACCAAAGAAAAGGGATGATTAACAGTAAACACATTCAACAGAAAAAGTTTAAAGGCCTAAAGATGATTAATAATCCTTAAAAACAAGATCAAGGCCTAAATTAGTATTTGAAGCCACATAAGTTGACAAATCAACTAAGAGAGCCTCCAAAAGCCACATCATTGAGGAAATTACTCCCCAAAATTCCACCTACAGGCCTTTTTCACCTAAAACGAATACACAGTTAAAGCACAGTCAAAGATATTTGCCAAAGATAGCTCAGAATTAGTTGCCAGCCTACCAAGAGCCCCCAAAGTCAACAAAAGTGACTGAAGTTGATGAAATTTAATGTAATAATCAATTGGCAGAGTTAAAACATTTGAAAACTTATCCATTTGGCCCTTCAAAGGTCGAGAAGCACTTACTCTATATTAATTGAACAGATAGACCTTTCTTTCACTCCACCTCCTCATTATTCTATAAATACTTCTCTAGAAGATAGTATTATGGTTGGTCTTTGAATACTCATCAAATGTAAATAGCTATTGAGGCTGCTAAAGCTCTGTTTTGTAATAGAAGAAAGATAGGCTGAGATGAGAAGTTTGAAGCTGTAAAGGCCCACTGGACTTGAAGATTGTAACTGGTTTGGACATCAAATATACAAGCTGATTTATTTGATCCTAGTTTATGTCAATGGTGATGTTTTTCTTATTGTAATTTTTATTTTTCTCATGTTTTCCATACTGTCCATCTTCTCTGATAAAGAACAACAAATATAGATTAGGATTTACTGTAAAGTACCCTAAATCTCACTGATAAAACTTTATCTTTATGTTTTCTACTAATTGTGTATTTAAGGATAATTCAATAAAGTTTGATCAGTCAAGGAATGTTGGTGAGCCCTCGTCTTACTGAGTAAAACTTGAGATTATGTCCTTTAATGTTCTTGAAAATTCTGCTAAGTAAAGTTGAACTAGGTAAGTCTATGGTTAGCCCTGTCCCCTAGTTTCTTCTCCAACAATTGCTTTGAAAAGTTTCCTTAAGAGTATGTCAAAAGCAGGCTAGTTTAAAAGTACTTACCTAATCTTAGACTACCTTTTATATTCATCATGAATGTTTCCCTTTGAGAATATGTTGAAAGCAGGCTAAATTAAAATTCTTTACTTGATCTTAAGCTATTATTTGTTTTTTAATGTTTTCCTTTAAAAGTATATCAAAATCAGGCTAGTTTAAAAGTACTTACCTAGTCTTAGGTTGCTTTGTGACTTTCCTTTGAGTATGTTGAAAGCAGGCTTGGTTAAAATTCCTTACTTGATCTTAATTTTCTCTTTTTTTTCTTATATGTTTGCTTCTTTCACTATGCTTTAATGTTCCATACCATAAATCAACTTAAAGAGATCTGTTGACATAGATGACTTGCCCCATAGACCACTCTTGAAACTTGTTGTGCAATTAAATCCTTTTGTGACTTCATAGCCCAATGGATTGATATTGTTTCCTACGTATCCTATCAGCTAAAACATTTTTCTACCTACTCACACCTTCACTCCTCAAAAGACTTCCTTGATTTTAATGATATTCATCCCAACCAAAACAAACAAAAACCCTTGTGCTTTATAACTAGCCTAATATCATATCATAAGCCTTAAAGATCATATCTTTGAAAACATATATATAGAGATATCCCTCTCTGAATCTAGGATGGCTAGATCCTCAGATTCCAAAGTGGTTTTGATGTAGGCTCTGCAGCGTTTGTACTTGCCAATCTTTCAAACTACGGAGTCCTAACATACTGGCGACCATACTGGGGAGATTATTGAGTAATAGATAAATTCAAAACTCAACTAACCCCTATTTCGAAAAGAATCAAGTGTCACCAAGACTGGTTATTATTGATTGTTGATGGTGAACAACAACCAAACCTTGAAAACAACTATAAATCCTTCACCTGGTGACTCCATTGGTATTCAGTGGGCCTGCTGACCCCACTGGTTTTTCCTAAAACTCCACTGGGAAACCCTTTCATCATAAAATCATTCAAACTCAGTTAAGAAGACTTGGAAGATTGAGTTTTCGTTGAAAAAGATTAGTTAGCCTTTCAAAGACTGTCATATTTGGGTGAAATTTTCTCAATATTGGGTCTCAAAACTCCACATAGTGGCTTCTAGAAGAGTTTATACTAGAGCCTATCCTGAGCCAAATCCTCCTAAGATAGTTGATAATCCAGAAATTATCCTTCGGAAATCTCCTAAATCCAAGACTTCAACTATTGTCAGACCAATCACTAGAGCCAATTATGTCCTTGAAAACCTCTTAGCTCTGCAAGATACACAAGTTGACTTAAGAAACCCATCCAGAACTAAGCCACTTAGTGATATAGATCAGATAGACTTCAAGCCTTCACATTCACCCCAACAAAGTGGTGAACATACTGATAGTAGAGAAACCACCCCACCTAATCTGCATTTCCTTCATAATTTTGGTTTCTCTCATCCTAGACCTGCTCAACAGCCTCTTTCTGGTTCATCCACTTCTCTTATCCATACATCCATTGTTCAAACTACTCCATTCCATCATCCCCCTCCTATCTTACATCCTCCACCTGTAAACCCCCCACTTTTTCCACAACCTCCTATCATGGCAACATGGTATGCTCCTCTAGTCCTTCCTTTACCTTTAGTTAATCTGCCACAGGACTATCAGTCCAATATTCCATTATATGATGCCAGTGATTCTACTACTGCTTCACAACATGTGGATAATATGAATGACTATTTTTATAGAAATGAGATAGATGATGAAACTCTCAAACTCAGATTGTTTGCTCAAAGTTTAGGGGGAGAAGCAAGAAAATGGTTCAAAAGCTTAACCCCTAAAAGTATTAATTACCTCCAAGCTCTCCATCAGGCATTCCTAAACAAATGGGAAGTCAGGAAAAACCTCTCCAAATAATTTCAGATTACAACAACCTCAAAAGAAACACTGGGGAAAGTGTTCCAAATTATTGCACTAGGTTCAATAGTGTTTATAATGCACTACCCCCAGATTTGAAACCTCCACAAGGCTCAGATTTGGCAAAATTTACTGAAGGATTTGATCCTGAAATGGCCTATCAGATAAGAGAAAGAGATCCCTTGACTTTGGAAGACATGTAGAAAGGAGCTCTTGCTGTGGAAGTAAAGCTGATTGAGAAAAGAGCTAGGATGAGGAATGAAAAGAAAGTATCGTTTAGGGAGGAAACTACACCTTCCATATCTAGCTCAAAAATGGAAAGAATAATGGAGGAAATGATGAAGAGGATGAGCATATTTGAGAGAGCACAATCTAGAGAAAATCAAACAGCTCCCCAAAACAGAAATCAGTCTCAAAATTAAAATCAGAACTTTAGGAGAAATCAACCTCAAAATAGAAAAAGAGAGGATGATCAACAGATCAGACCTCCTTTCCAGGAAAATTATGTTAATTAGGATGAAGAGAAAAATGAAAAAATAGAGGATGACAACATAAACATGTTGGGAGTGAACATTGAGGATTCTGATTTCCTCCATGAAAGAAAACAAGGTATATATACACCCTATGATGATAGAAGAACAGAAATTGATTATTATGAACAAAACTCTGAAAATGCCATCATAGTATCACCTAAAAAATATGACCTAAGAAGTAAAAAGAATCAAGAAACTCCCAGGAGCAAAACCTTTGATAAATTTTCCAAAAACAACCCTAAAAATGTTTCCAAAAAGATAGCATAAAATCATAAAACAGTGGTTGTAAGTTCTGATTTAAACAAAGGGAAAAACACCCAAGTCAATGAAAAACAGAGTCTTAACCCTAGCAGCACTAGCATCTCAGCTAATGCTCCTTAAAAAACCATTTTAACTGCTGTAAATATGAAAAAAACAGCAAGTTGATTTTGTTGAACAAGGAGTGACTAACAAGGATGAATCAAACACTTTAAAAAATCAGATTCCTTTTAGCCTAGAGTACGAAATTTCCAAAATCAAAATCTATGTCCCACTTACTGAGTTAGTCACTCAAAATGTATATAGAGGTCAAATTTTGAAAGCTTTGAACATATAAGATGTTCATGACACTGTCAACTTAAATGATGATACCCCATAGCTCATATTTGGACCAAAGTTTGAAGGGAAATTTCAAGAAGGGACTACCCCTCCATTTTACATCAGTTTGAACATCCATGATAATATTTTTCACAATTCCATGCTTGATTTAGGGGCATCACACAATCTCATGCCTAAAGTAATCATGGAAAAACTAGGCCTTCAAGTAACTAGACCTTATAAATATTTATATTCCTTTGATTCAAGCAGAGTAAGATGCCTAGGCCTAATAAAGGATCTGTGTGTTAACTTAGCCCAAATTCCATCCAAGAGCTTAGTGATGGACATTGTAGTGGCTGATATACCCCCCAAATATGGCATGCTTCTTTCAAATTCATGGGTTGATAAGTTGCAAGGCACTATGCAGATAGATATGAATTATGCCACCATCCTTGTTTTCAGTCAACCTAGAAGACTCTATAGGGAAACACACATGAAATACATGGTGAGTAACCAAGAAAGACCAAATAATTCTCCGCTCTATTCCATACACACTGACCTTGACTCATTCATTCTTTACAATGATGATATTCCTAATGAGCAAGAGTTATTCCATGAAACATCATCAAATGTAATGGTCACTACACATCCAAACATAGTGGCAGCAAATGATGAAGAGGAAAATAAAGGGCAGTTTTCTGAATCATAAAATTACAGCTTACAGATTACAGGTCTTAAGGTTCAAAACAGTCATAAAGTTAGTGCAGATCATGGAAATCAAAGAAAAAAACCCCAAAACATTGAAAATTTTGAGGAAAAAACCACAGAAAAACATGGTGCAGACCCTGGTACAAAACATAATGATGAAGAAGACAGAGAGGACAGCAATGAAATAAATAACAAATCTGAAAGCAATCCTCTTTGGAGCATGAGTTTTGATGGGTCTTGCACTAAAACTAGTGCAAGAGTAGGCATATGATTACTCAACATTGAAAACAATCATGTTGAGGGGCATTCCTATAGATTAAACTTCCAATGTACAAACAACATAGCTGAGTATGAAGCTCTCCTTTTAGGCCTGCATTTATTGAAAAAATTAGGGGCCAAAAGAATAACAGTTCATGGAGATTCAGAGTTGATAATTAGGCAAGTAAATGGGGTGTACAGTGCTAAACATCCCAGACTTAGAGCCTATAGAGATGATGCCATGGATTTGTTAAAAAAAATTGATGAATTCCAACTTACCTTTGTCCCAAGGAACCAAAATGTCCTTGCCAATGGATTAGCCTTTGCTGCTAGAACTTGTTTAACACCTTATGAAACCAAGCAATGTACCACCCAAGTCAAATATATACCAGTTGTCCTAGATAATGAAAAATACTGGCAAGTTTTTGATGGAGATAAACAAATAGAAGACTTCCTACAGTCCAAAAATGAATTTGAAACACCAAACTCAGATTCATAGTATGATGAAGACTGTCCTACTGAAGAAAAACCACTTACTGAAGAAGAAAAGTCTCCATATATTGTTGAAATAAATCTGTTAACTAATGAACCTAAACATATGATAGAAAATAGCACAAACTTAGAAGATGAAGATTTAGAAGTGTTGCAATCTAAAGATCACAGCTTGCCAAGAGGACTGGTTCCATTAGAGGAATTGTTTGACTTAAATGATTTTGTTAAAAATCCAAAACTGGAACCTATTGAAACTGAAGTGGAAGAATGCAACATAGGCAGTGAGGAAAAGCCTAAAATGATTAAATTGTCCAAAACACTGCCAGCTCACATTAAATTGAAATACATTGAGCTTTTTAAAGAATTTTATGATGTGTTTGCATGGAGTTATGAAGATCTGAAATCATATGATACAAAAATAATCCAGCATAAGATACCCCTTAAAGAAAACTAGAAATCTTTTAAACAAAAATTGCGCATAATTAACCCTATTCAATTACCTCTGGTGGAGAAAGAAATTAGAAAAATGTATGATGTTGGAATTATAGTCCCTATTAAATACTCAGAGTGGGTGTCTAATCTTGCATCAGTTAGGAAGAAAATAGGAGAAATGAGGCTTTGAATTGATTTTAGAAACTTAAACAAAGCCTCATTAAAGGACAATTATCCCTTACCCAAAATGGATCATATCTTACAAAGGGTAGTTGGTTCTAGAATAATTTCTTTGCTAGATGGCTTCTCAGGTTACAATCAAATATTGATACATCCTGATGATCAACTTAAAACAGCCTTTACAACACCTTGGGGTACTTTCATGTATTTGAAAATGCCTTTTGGTTTAATGAATGTTGGTGCCACATTTCAGAGAGCCATGGATATTGCATTTTCGGAAGAAATAGGTTACTTCATAGTGATTTACTTAGATTACATCACTGTCTATTCTAAAAAATATGAAGAACACCTAATACACTTGAGAAAAGTCTTTGAAAAATGCAGAAAATTTGGATTGTCCTTAAATCCAAAGAAAACACTGTTTGGTCTCCAAGAAGGTAAACTTCTTGGACATATCATATCAGAAGAGGGAATAAGGATAGACCCAGAAAGGATTGATGGTATATTGCAAATCATCCATCCTAGAAACATCAACGAACTTCAATCTTTAATTGGAAAGATTAATTTCTTGAGAAGGTTCATACCCAATCTAGCTGAAATCCTTAGAAACATGACAAACATGCTTAAAAGAGAAGAATGAGCTAAATGGACCTTAGAAGAAAATAAATCATTTGAGCTGGTAAAACAAACACTTTCCAAAACACCAGTTGTCATTAGTCCTAATTTTACAAAGGATTTCTTCATTTTTTCATTTGCATCAGAACACACAGTAGCTGTTGTCCTATTACAGAAAAACATGAATGGACAAGAGCAACCAATTGCATTTTTCAGCAAGGCATTAAGAGATGCACCTTTGAAGTACAATATAATGGAAAAGCAAGCATTTGCCTTAGTCAAAGCCTTAAAAGACTTCATAGTTTACATTTTACACTCCCACATCATAGCATTTGTGCCTCATTCAGTTGTGAAAGACATATTGACCCAAGATTCAGATGGAAAAAGAGGAAAATGGATTGCTGTAATTTTAGAGTATGACTTAGAAATCAAACCCACGAAGCTCATAAAAGTTCAAGGTCTAGAAAAACTTATCGCTGAATCCAATTTTCAAGCTCTTGATATAAACATGTTTAATGCATTAGATGAACAGGAGGAGTTTTCAACTCCAATTATTGAAGATCATTTTCTGAATTCATCTTGGTATGCTGACATTTTGTATGTTTTTCTCAATCTTAATGTCCCTCCTGGTTTGTCTAAAACAAAGGCAAGATTCTCAAAGTTGAAAGTTGTAAATTACTGCATTTTGAATAAATGTTTATATTGGAAAAATGCTAGTGGATTATTGCTTAAATGTTTGCCTGAGAATGATGTAGATAAGATCAAGCATGAGTTTCATGAAGGAGAATGTGGAGGCCACCTCTACTAGAAGCCAACTGCTAACAAAATCCTTAGAGCTGGCTATTACTGGCCCACCCTCTTTCAAGATGTCCATAAAATGATTATTGCCTGTCACAAATTCCAAATCTTTGAAGGCAAAAGAAAACTTCTTCCCTTACCTCTGCAACCAATCATTGTTGAAGCTCCTTTTCAGCAGTGGGATCTAGACTTCATTGGGGAAATCCATCCTACCTCATCTGCCCAACATAGATGGATTCTCACAGCAACAGACTATTTTACCAAGTGGATAGAAGCCATCCCATGTAGGAATGCCACAGATTCAGTCATCATTTCATTCCTTGAAAACCATATACTTTCTAGATTTGGTTGCCCTAGGAAGATTATAAATGATAATGCTGCTGTATTTGGATCTAAAAAGATGATAGAATTCTTTCATAAATATCAGATTATATTGGGTCATTCTACAGCTTATTACCCTCAAGGTAATGGGTTGGCAGAGTCCTCAAATAAAGGTTTGGTGAACATAATCAAAAAGTTTCTGGAAGACAACAAGAAATCATGGCACAACAAGCTAGTACATGCTTTATGTGCAAACAGATTGACAGTTAAAAATTCAATTGGGATGTCTCCTTACCAGCTAGTTTATGGAATAGATGCAATATTTCCAACCAGTTTAGGAGTGCCAGTCATGAAGCTGATCCAAGAAGTACAGTCTGAAGATGATAATATCACAAGAAGAATAAACAAGACTATACATCTACAACAAACCAGAGAGGAAGTATACATCAAAGCACAGCAACTACAAGAAAACATAAAGAAGTTGTTTGACAAAAGAACCAAGGCAAGTGATTTTAAAATTGGCGATAAAATTTTAAAATGGAACTCAAGGAGAGAAGATAAGGGAAAACATGTAAAGTTTGATAATTTATTGCAAGGCCCTTATCTTATTCAATATGTTGTTGGAAACAATGCATTATTTTTACAAGAGTTGGATAGAGCTGAAATTTTTGGAGGTCTTGTCAATGGCAGGGTTCTAAAACATTATTTTTGTTAGCTGATCTTTTAAGTTTCATAGCTTTTTGTTTCATTGTGTATAACACAGCTTTTGAATTTGAAAAAAAAATAAAAAATACAAAAACAGTAGAAAAGAGAAAAGAGGGCAGATATAAAAGAAGAAAGGTACAGCCCCATACCAAAAAAGAAAAATCTGAAAGTGTGCAAGCTTAAATGCCACTACCAAAAGAACACTGCTATTTAGTCATACAGCCTAATCATGACTATATAGTTTTAAATTTACTACTGATAGGTTAGTGAATCAGATTTTAAAAACTATTTAATCTTGGCTTATCAGTAGATTAGATTAGGATAGAAAGAAATGGCTCTAATCAGACCAAAATCTGAGCCAAAAAGGAAGAAAATTTGTTCAAACATGCTTAAAATCTGAACCAAGAAAGAATAGAAAATAAAGCTCTAAAAGATCAAAACCAGAGCTACAAGGAAGAATGAAGGATGTTTTTTGTTTTTCAGATCTTAAGCCTTCACAGTTTTGTTTTAAAATTTCTACAAATAAATTCTATGTGCAGCTTGTACATACAGCCATATACATCATGGTAAATCAGACAATCTAATCCTGATTTGACTGTGTTTTAATTTCTGTTTTAGAAAGTAGAAAATAAAATCTACCAGACAGTTTAATCCTGGCAGATAGTAGCTTTGGTAGAGACTTAATCAGTTCAACAGTTTAATCTGAACTCATGGAAGAAACAATGGTAGATTTAGACTAGTTTCTTACTTTCAATAAAAAAATAAATTGTTGATGGACAAGGTTTGCAAGTCCAAATGCACCTTCTAAAGAAAAAATGTTAGGAAAGGTAGACTATGTAAGTAGAATGTTTGGGAGAAATTTGTTTGCTGTTATAAAGTACTGACCATCTTTCTAAGCAGCATTATCAAGGAAGAAAAAGTTTTCAATGGATAAAGGCATAGGTCTGCATCCCAGAGATCAATTTCTGAAGTTCTTGACACCTCCAAGGAGCTTCCATCCCCAAGTGGAGCCACTGTTAGCCATCAGTAGATTTTTGTCATAGCAAATGATGGCTAAAACAGATCCTGAGCCTTCAAGAGATTATTTTCATAAGAAATTTTCTCATTCTTGAAGTCTTTTGATGTTGCCTAAACTCAAAAAGTGATCTTCACTGTTGTTTCATTCATAAATTCACCAAGAGACCCTATTGATATCCAAAGAAGTTGCTTTTAAGGCCATGTTCCATCATTTACTAAGCCTTTTTCACTCATTTTTTCCCTTTTTCATCCTCTATTTCCCTCTGAAAAATCCCCTTTTCTCTTCTCATTTTACCCTCATTATCCCAAAAGAACCTTCAAAATCCCTTTTAGACTCGCAAAAAATCCTTCTTTATGGTTTAAAAACTCCTATTTTGCCTATCGGAACCCCAAAAAACCCTTAAAAAACCCTCTTTTTGCCTAAAAACGCCCTTTTCTTACACAAGCTCTTAAGCCCCTTTATGGCTTAGCCTCCAACCCCTTATCCGTCATATAACCTAACTCCCACGACCTGGCGCTTAAAATCTGAGCCCTCCAGCCCCTTTCTTTTCCGCCCCGGTCCTCTACTCCCCCACAGGACCGCACTTCTACTTTACCCCCGCTGTCCCTTCCTTCCTTCCCTTCTTTTCCCTTATCCCCACCTTATCACTCCACAAATCGATCTTAGCCATAGATCATAGACCTCAAGCATTGATCTAATGGCTATTACACCTCCCCTCCTATACTTTTATCGCCCGACCCTTTTTCTATCCTTTCACCCTCCGCATCAAATCTCACCATTGATTTATTTAATCCAACGGCCCCGATCAAACCAGACAACCTAACTCCATCGGGGCCTACCACCCACTACGCAAAGAACCCATCCAATCATTGCTTGCCACCTAGCTCCCACCAAATCTCCCGCCCGCTCACCTTTCCCATCGCGCTTCTCTCCCGACCATTGGATCCGCCCCTCCTCATCCAACGGTCGATATCGCATATCGCGTGAATTTATTGTACGGGGTTTAATGATCCAAAATCATGCGAGACCGCCGGTTTTTTAAATACCACGCGTCCCTTTTTAATTGGATCATGTTTGATCAAACATAAACCGCTTACCACCCATTTTCTACGCGAAAACCGCCGACGTTTTTCGTAAAACCACTTTGCCCACTTTCGCGCCAAATATAGTGTTTAAACTGGTTTTCGTGGGTTTTTCTCCATGAAACCTCCTCTACTCCTCCGCTAGCATATTTCGCCCCTCTACATAAACTCCTCCACCTCCACCAACTTCCTAAACATTCAAACCATCCCGCGCAAGTTTTTCATAACATGTTTTATTCGTTTTTGCAGGTTTTGATAGCAGCTTTTAAGGCCGAAAGCCCTCCTATAGTCCACAAAAGGACAGAGCCAGAAGGTGAAGACCTCCACAGTCCAAATAGAGGCCAAATCACGCAAAAAAGGGCGAAAGGGGTTGAATTTCAAAGGTTAATCAGTGTTGCATGGACATCGATTACACTATAAACCCTCTAAAGCGCCAAAGCCATCTACACACATAGTAAAGAAACAAAGATTAAATATTGAAGGTTTAAGTTTAAATTCAAGGGCTAAAGTGAAAATTTCAAAGATTAAAAGGCTTAATCCATGGTTTGAAGGGATAAACGCCATGAATAAAGCCCGAAGATAATTATAAAGGCTAAAAGCAATATTAAAGGTTAATACAGTGGATTAAAGACAGAAGACCCAAAAGGAAATTAAAGGAAGGGATTAAGGCTGAAAACCAAAGAAAAGGGATGACTAACAGTAAACACAGTCAACAGAAAAAGTTTAAAGGCCTGAAGATGATTATTAATCCTTAAAAACAAGATCAAGGCCTAAATCAGTGTTTGAAGCCACATAAGTTGACAAATTGACTAAGAGAGCCTCCAAAAGCCACATCATTGAGGAAATTACTCCTCAAAATGCCACCTACAAGCCTTTTTCACCTAAAAGGAATACACAGTTAAAGCACAGTCAGAGATATTTGCCAAAGACAACTCAGAATTAATTTCCAACCTACCAAGAGCCCCCAAAGTCAACAAAAGTGACTGAAGTTGATGAAATTTAATGTAATAATCGATTGGCAGAGTTAAAACATTTGAAAACTTCTCCATTTGGGCCCTTCAAAGGCCGAGAAGCACTTACTCTATATTAATTGAACATATAGACCTTTCTTTCACTCCACCTGTTAGCCCCCCTATGAAATTCTTGACAAGCAAGCTGGGGGCTGAATGATTGTGGAAGCCTTCAAGGAATTCCTTTCCCTGAAAACCCATTCTCCTTGAAGTATCTGAGTGCTTTGCCTTGTATAAATCCTATCTGCTGCGCCATTTCTAGAAAGGCCATGCATCACCCCTCGTATCACTGCAAACACCACGTTTTCCCCTTAAACCCCTCCAAAGTCCCCATCAAATTCTCCATACACCCTTTGTTTCATTCAAATACACCTTGGTCCTTCTATCGTTGCCCTCCCTTAGCCTCAGATTACATCAAAAAGGCTTTAAAAACCCACTCTAAACATTATATGGAGCCTAGCCCCTTTTTCCATTAGCCTCTGCACTTTTCCTCCCATGAGACCCAGCGTCGTGACCAACGCTAAATCCGTCAGGCGCTTGGCCCATCCGAATTTGTCTCTGCACGAAAAAAATCATTCAAAACCTTTGCAAATGCGCACATATATGGGTTTGATATATAAATTTAAACCGACGAATCTCCACCGTCCATCGAAGATCAGATC
The DNA here is from genome assembly GCA_034641835.2 of Pinus albicaulis. Taxonomy (NCBI): domain Eukaryota; kingdom Viridiplantae; phylum Streptophyta; class Pinopsida; order Pinales; family Pinaceae; genus Pinus; species Pinus albicaulis. The sequence continues at coordinate 661,177,404 of CM076571.1, forward strand.
CAATGGCGCGGAATGCGCCCGAAACGGTGGTCCCCACCCCGCGGCGCATTATTCCTGAAACCGCCGGTTTATCCCGCACCGCCCTCGCGCGCTGAGCGGTTTTCCTCCATCTCCCCGCGATTCCACTCAGCTCCTGCCATGCGTCCTCCTCACTGTTCCAAAACCGCCTTCATTTCGCGCATTAACCTTCGGTACAGAACGCGCAGCGGAATCCATCTCGACCGTCCGATCCGAAAGGTCTCATCCAATGGCGAACGTCTCCCGAATATGCGCGCGGTTTATCCTGCTGTCCATTGCCCCCATGGCCCACTATACGTCGCGTTCTGCCATCGATCTCTTTGGATATCTGATGGTTCAGATCTGTTCTTCCATCATTGAATATTCCATGGTCTCCCGTCTCGCCACGTCATTGCTACAAGTACCCTCCGTACATATTCCTAGTCCATCACATAAACTGGTTTATTTCCGTGTTTTTGATTCATTTTTCACGTTTATTCTTTCTGTGCTCCGCCAACCACATATCAGAGTGATTCTTGCCATTTCTTCCACAATTTTCTCCTCCAGCTCATCAGCGTAGCCATGTTCATAGTCCTCGTCACCTTCATCGCTCTTGCCCGTGGTTTTTCTTCACAATTTGTTGTTTTGCAGGGTTGCTAAAGGTGAAAAACTCCATGTTCTAGTCGTACCATATTAATGGAGAGGTTTGCAGACAGGTTTAAATTTGAGGGCCGGCGCTGCTATAAAATTTTCGAAGAAAGTTGCTGACGTGATTTACACTAAGGAAAAGCGGGATTCCAAACTCTGGGAGTCTCCCACCACCATTAAAAACCCGAGCTAACCTGTCAGAGATAGAATTGAAGCAGCAAAGCATTTCAATACAGATCAGAAGGAAAATTAAGGCAGGTTAAGGACAATCTTGAGCCTTTAATCAGAGGTTTAGAAGGCGAAGAAGCAGTTTGAAGACCCCGAGGATCGATCCAAAAGATCCTGAGCACAGTAGCAGGTACCATCTAGGTTTATCCATCAGCAGAATGTTTTTCTCCATTGCGTACAGGGTACCCATACAGCTCTCATTATGCAGAAGGTCCCTGAAAGGATTTCCGCCCTAACAACAGTTCAAAACAATCAGAACATTAATGCGAACAGACTTCTTGGCAGTTGTTACCCTTTTTTTATTCCCGAAAAGTACAACAAAGTATGGCCATCAGAATGCAGAAAAGTCATGTCTGGAGTAAAGGAAAATCTGAAGAAGATCATCCCTGCATATAGAGGTGACAGGCATTAAATACCCAGTATTCAAACAGAATGGGCCTCGGCCCTATTTCTTTACTCTGTGTTTAATGATATATTTAATTTTCACCTACCTTCTCAGTCAATTTTCTATTCATCATCTGCTATAAAGCACAGAAAGAAACATTTTAAAGGTTGTTGTTGAGATATTAGTGAAAGGCAAGTATTTTCATCTTGAGACAAGCTCTCTGTGTAATATTGTAATATAGGCTGAGTAAGATGTATTCAGACTGAATGTTCAAGCTATGGGCTGTGATGTACCTGATTGGTGTTGTTTTTAATACGACAAGCATATTTCTTTGGATCCTGATCTAAAGCAGCTGGTGATGTTTTCCTTTCTCTGTATTTGTGATTGACTTGCTTTCATTTCATTATGTTTCTTCAGGCTCGCATCAGAAGTTTGGCATAAGATTTACCCTTGATAGGTACCTTATCTTTCTGCTCTCCCAGCCTTCTATGTTTTCTGCTCATATGTGTATCTGAATACTGTTTCAATTGATTTAACCAGTGTAGTGGATGTTATTGCCTGCTCTCTGATGTATGAATTAATGAAACCTGTATTTAGATGTTCTTGTTAGGATTTAGTTGAATGTGTTGATAACCCTGGAGGTTTAGTACCTGGTCTTTGCCTCTCTAGGATCTTTCCATCTCGATTAAACCTTTCCAAGATCCCTTGTACTCCCTCTAATTCTGTCCAAGCAGGCCTGGAGTTAGATGACCTCTGGCCTGATCTATAGACAGAGTTGGATGGTTCTCCTTCACTCATTTTCAATCCTTAATGTCCCATCCCACCAATAATCCTTTAAGATCCAAATGCTCTAGATGACCAGCCCAACTGAAAGCTTGCACATTGATTACATATAAATCCTTTCTTGACCCCATAGCCCAATGGCCCTGATGTTCCCTGAGTTGTCTGATTTAGCCTAATTCCCTCCATTGCTCATCCTTGTCTTACATGGGACCTTCTTTTCCTGATTCCCTCCAACCAAACACAAACAATCAAACAAACAACCCTGAGCCTATAACTAGCCTAAAATCACAACTTAGAGCTTCAAAGACATAAAACCTCTGATTACCATAGAGAGATCCCTCTCTGGACTTAGGAGGGCTAGATCCTAAGGTCTGAAAGTGGTTCTATGTTGTCCCATATTTTGGTCTTTTCAACCTGGCCAAAACATGGGAACCCCAACATAATGGCGACTCTGCTGGGGACATCTGAGTGCATTTCACCTTAAAAATTCTTGAAAACTTCAGAAACTTAGAACTCTGGTCAGGTTGACAGCTGGTCACTCCTTTCTTGAATCGACCTCCATTACTGAACATCCATCATACTCTTAGACAGAGCCTAGAAAGGGCTAGGTAGCCTCCAGATCTCATCCTCTTTTCAGAGGTGACATATCTGGTAAATGCCCTCCCAGTCAATCTCTGGTTGGAGCTTGCTGTTTTAGAGGAGATTCCCGAAAGGTGATAGTGCCTGAGCACTGTGGTGGACATTTTATCCCTTAGAAACATCCTAAACCCTCCACCCGGCAACTCCATTGTTCCTAAAAGTAAAGACTCCACTGGTGATCATTAGGCCTGCTGATTATCTTGGTTTCACAATAGACTCCACCGGGAGACCAGTCCTTGAGACAACATCAACCACAGTAGAAGCAACAGGTAGGGTTAAGCTGCTTGGCTTATAAACAGCATTCTGGCTTTCAGAACCATACATACAAGAGCCTATCCCAACCCTAACCCATCGGAAATAGTTGAAAATCCAGAGAGTATCCTCAAAGGAGCTCCTACACCTAAAAGACCAACCATTTCCAGCCACATTCTTAGAGCTAATTCTGCACCAGAAAACCTAACAACTCTAGCACATTCCCACCCTGACCTAGACTTACCTAATAGATTACCGAGAGCTAGGTCATTCAATCATCTAGACCAGCAAAACCTTGAAGTTGACAGTACACCATCTCATAGTGGTCAAAACACTAGGGAAAGTGGAACCCCTCCATCTACGCCACCGGATATCCACTTCCTTCAAAACTTAGGGCTCTCCCACCCTAGATCTGCTCAACAAACTTCTGCTGGTCCTAGCATCCCTGTCATCTGAATACCAGCTACTCAAGTCAATCCTATACCTAATCAGAACATTATCATGGCAGCTTGGTATGCGCCTTTGCTCCTACCTCAACCCTTGTTACCCTTGCCCAATGATTATCAGTCAAAGATCCCACACTTCACTGCTAAAGAGTCCATAACAGCTTAGCAACATGTAGATAAGATGGAGGATTCTTTTGATTATATGGAAATTGATGATGAAACAATCAAAATGAGAATCTTTGCCCAAAGCTTAGGGGGGAGGTGAAAAAATGGTTTAAAAATTTACCTCCTGGCAGTATCCAAGATCTCCCTGCATTATACCAGACCTTCATAAACAAATGGGAGGTTAGGGAAAACCCTCGCCAGCTCCTGGCAGAATATATGTCCCTTAAAAGGAACGTAGGAGAGAGTGTTCACGATTACACCACCAGATTTAACAGCATATACAATGCTCTCCCTCCACACATGAAACCTCCTCAAGGTATGGCCTTGGCCAAGTATCCTGATGGATTTGATGCTGACATGGCCTATGAGCTTAGAGATAAAGAGTACACCACCCTGGAATACATGCAAAAAGGAGCCATAACCATAGAGGCAAACTTAATGGAAAAAAGGGCAAGATTAAAAGCTGAAAAAAGGGTAACATATAGAGATGACAACGTGGCTTCCACATCTAATCCCAAATACAATAGACTGTCTAAAAATGTGGAAGAACTTCAACAAATGATAAAGAGGATGGTTGTCCAAAATAGAAACCAAAACCAGAATCAAAACATTAGAAGAAACAATGCTGCTCCCAACAGACAAAGAGAGTCAGATCAACAAATTATTCCCCCATTTCAAGAAAAAATTTTAGATGAAGACGAGGGAATAATTGAGGAATCTGAAGGGAATACAATAAACATGTTTGAAGCATAGGACTCAATTCTTAATTGTGATTCAGAAGAAGATCAACCCTCACCTTCACATTGGGATGAGGAATGGTTGGAAACTGAGGATTACGGATTAGGATTTGAAAATGCCATGTTACAGGTCAGGGAACAATATGAACTTAGGAGCAAGAAGAGCCAAGATAATTCCAAAACAAAGACTCCTGAGGTAACCATCAAGAAAAGACCTGATAAATCCTCTAAAGCATCTGCTGCAGATAACAAAAAAGCAGTTGTAAGTTCTGGTAAACATAAGGAGAAAGAAAACCAAGGCACTGAAAAACAAAGTCAACCAACCAGCAGTACTAACACTTCAGTTAGTACTCCTGATAAAACTATTCCAAACCTTGTACATAGTGATAAAACACCAATTGACTCAGTTACTAAGGCAGCAGCAAATAAAACAGAGTCAAGTGTTTCCAAGACACAGCCCACTTTCAATTTAGAGAGTGAACTTGCAAAAATCAAAATCTCTGTACCATTATCTGAGCTGGCCGCTCAGGATGTATATAAAGGCCAGATTTTGAAGGCATTGAACCTGGGAGAAATGAGTGATTCTGTGAATTTGAATGATGATCAACCAGCCCTACTCTTTGGTCCAAAAATTGAGGGAAAGTTTCAGGAAGGGGTAGTTCCACCTTTTTATATCAGTCTCAACATTCATGACAAGATCCTTCATAATGCCATGCATGACTCTGGTGCATCACACAATCTAATGCCTAAGGTAGTGATGGAAAGGCTAGGCCTAGAAATTACCAAACCCTACAAAGACTTATACTCATTTGACTCTAGTAGAGTAAAATGCCTAGGATTGATCAAGGATTTATGTGTGAGTTTGACCCAGATTACTGCCAAGTGTATGGTCATGGATGTGGTGGTGGCAGATGTGCCACCTAAGTATGGCATGTTACTATCAAGATCATGGGGAGCCAAAATGAAAGGAACAATGCAGATGGATGGCTCTTATGCCACTATCCCTATATTTGGCCAACTTAGAAGACTGTATAGAGAGTCTCAAATGAAATTCCTAGTCAGTAGCCCCGAGAAACCTGAAAACTCACCATTATACTCTGTACATACAGATCTAGACTCTTTTATCCTCTACAATGACCAATCCTTAGAAGAGCCAAGATCAGACAATGGGAATACAAACATACAGCCCATGGATTTCAACATAATGGCTAATCTAGAAGAATACGATGAATAAGACCATGGGCAAGATACTGAAAATGTAAATCTGAGGGAAACAGAAATAGAACGAAAACAGCAAGCTAGCCTCCTCCCTGACCCTCATACCCATAATGAGCTGCAAAGCAATTTGCAACCTAGCGCAGATTCCCCAACGCAAAATAATGACGAACCTCTGTGGGAAATGAATTTTGATGGTTCCTGTACTAGGTAGAGTGATGGAGAAGGAGTGTGGCTACGTAACACAGGAAATGATCATGCAGAGAGCCACGCTGTGAATCTGCATTTCAAATGCACGAATAACATTGCAGAATATGAGGCTCTCATCTTGGGCTTAAATCTGTTGAAGAAACTAGGAGCCCATAGGATCGCTGTGCGAGGAGACTCAGAATTAGTTATCAAACAGGTGAATGGTGAGTATTCAGCAAAACACCCCAGGCTTAGGGCATACAGGAATGACACTCTGGATTTGCTGAAAACTTTTGTTGAATATGAATTAGGGTTCGTTTCCAGGGGTCAAAATGCAATGGAAAATGGATTAGCTTGTCTAGCTAGCTTGTATCCTAAGACCCCAGTCGACCAACAGATTATCATTCATACCAAATTCAGGCCTGCAGTGCCAGACAATGAAAAATATTGGCAGGTCTTTGAAGGAGACAAACAGATCGAATATTTCCTGGTGGGCAGGAATGAGTTCGAATTTTCTGATTCGGACTCAAGGTCTGATTATAGCTGCCCAAGTGAGGATTCCCCAGATGAACAAGAAACACCCTGTAACATAGAAATAAATTCTTTTTCTGATAAAGCTGGAAATCTTGACGTAAATTGTGAAAACATAGATACCGAAGAGGTAGAGGTGTTGCAGGCCAAAGATAAGAACATACTGAGAGGCCTGGCACCCTTAGAGGACCTTTTTGACTTTGATGACGTAGCAAAAAAGCCCACAATAGAACATGCTGATTCTGATGTGGAAGAATGCAACATTGGTACTGAAGATAAGCCCAAAATGATAAAATTGGCTAAGTCTATACCTGCAGACATGAAGAAGAAATACGTTGACCTGTTTAAGGAATTCATTGATGTGTTTGCATGGAGTTACGAAGACTTAAAAGCCTATGACACCAACATCATACAACACAAGATCCCACTAAAGGAAAATCAGAAGCCTTTCAGACAAAAACTCCGTAGGATTAATCTAAAACAATTGCCTACAGTAGAGAAAGAAATTAAAAAGATGTATGATGCATGCATTATAGTCCCTGTAAGGTTTTCTGATTGGGTGTCAAACTTAGTGGCTGTGAGGAAGAAAACAGGGGAGATTAGATTGTGCATAGATTTCAGAAACCTCAACAGAGCCTCCCTAAAAGGCAACTACCCTTTGCCTAGAATGGAACACATCCTATAGAAGGTAGTAGGCTCTAAGAGAATCTCCCTTCTTGATGGTTTTTCAGGATATAATCAAGTTCTGGTACTCCCAGAAGATCAACTCAAAACAGCATTTACCACTCCCTGGGGCACCTTCATGTATGTAAAAATGCCCTTTGGATTGATGAATGCTGGAGCTACCTTCCAGAGAGCAATGGATATTTCTTTCTCAGATGAGATTGGACATTTCATAGTTATCTATTTGGATGACTTAACTGTCTTCTCTAAAACTGAAGAAGAACATTTGAAACATCTGAGAAAGGTTTTTGAAAAATGTAGAAGGTACGGTCTGTCCCTGAACCCTAAGAAAATTGTTTTTGGGTTGCAAGAAGGTAAACTTCTTGGTCACATTATATCTGAGAAAGGGATCAGGATAGACCCACAAAGGGTTGAGGGAATACTCCAAATTACACATCCAAGAAACATCAAGGAGTTACAATCCTTCATTGGGAAGATCAATTTCCTTAGAAGATTTATCCCCAATCTTGCTGAGCATCTTAGAAAAATGACTGAAATGTTAAAGAAAGATGCAGGAATTAAGTGGACTGTTGAAGCCAAGAAATCTTTCGAGTCAGTAAAACTTGCACTCACTCAAGATCCTGTCCTTATCAGCCCTGACTTCACAAAATATTTTCTGATCTTTTCATTTGCTTCCCAACACACAATAGCTGCAGTTTTGCTACAGAAAAATTCAGAAGGTAATGAACAGCCTATAGAATTCTTCAGTAAAGCCTTAAGAGACGCACCCTTAAAGTAAAACATCATGGAAAAACAGGCCTATGCTCTGATTAAGGCCTTAAAAGACTTTAGGGTGTACATTCTGCATTCTCACACCATTGCTTTTGTGCCAAATATAGTGGTCAAAGATATCTTGTCCCAAGACCCAGATGGGAAAAGGGGCAAATGGATTGCTACAATCTTGGAATACGACCTTGAAATAAAACCCACCAAGTTGATTAAAGGTCAAGGCCTAGCCCAATTAATGGCTGAATCAAACCTGCAGGCCCTTGACATTAACATGATAAATGCCTTAGATGAGCAGGAAGGGTTGCCCCATCCAACTGTTGAGGAGCAGTTTCAGAACTCTCCTTGGTATACTGATATCCTTTACGTGCTCAGAAACCTCAATGCCCCTCCAGAACTATCCAAAACCAAGGCCAGATTCATAAAATTCAAAGCTAGAAATTACTGCATTATGAATGAGAGTCTATATTGGAAAAATCCAAATGGCCTTTTACTGAAATGTTTGTCTGAAACTGAAGCTGAAAATGTCAAACAGGAGTTTCATGTTGGGGAATGTGGAGGCCACCTGAGTTGGAAAGCCACCGCAAATAAAATACTCAAGGCTGGTTACTATTGGCCTATACTCTTTAGTGATGTCCATAGAATGACTCTTACCTGCCACAAGTGTCAGATCTTCGAAGGTAAAATGAAACTCCTCCCCCTTCCCCTACAACCCATCACTGTTGAAGGTCCCTTTCTGCAATGGGGCCTAGACTTTATAGGAGAAATTCATCCTGCCTCCTCTGGACAACATAAGTGGATCCTAACTGCTACAGATTACTTCACTAAATGGATAGAAGCCATACCCACTAGGAATGCCACCGATTCTGTCATTATTAGGTTCCTAGAAGACTTCATCCTATCTCGGTTTGGATGTCCAAGGAAAATAATCACTGACAATGCTACTGCTTTCGGATCCAAAAGAATGGTTGATTTCTGTCATAGGTATGGAATAGCACTTGGAAATTCAACTACCTATTACCCCCAGGGTAATGGCCTAGCTGAATCATCAAATAAAATCCTGGTTACAATCATTAAGAAGCTGCTGGAAGGGAACAAAAGGTCATGGCATAAAAATTTGATACATGCCTTGTGGGCTGACAGGATCACTACAAAGAAATCTATTGGTACGTCACCCTTCCAGCTGGTTTATGGGACTAAAGCAGTATTTCCTACTAGTCTGGGAGTTCCAGTGATCAAACTTGTCCAGGAGATTCAATCAGAGGAAGACAGCATGATCAGAAGAATCAATGAAACTATCCATTTGCAGCAAACTAGAGAGCAGGTTTATAGCAGAGCTGTCAGAATACAGGAAAGCATCAAAATAAAGTTTGACAAAAGGACCAAAGCTTCAGATTTCAAGATCGGAGATAAAGTTCTGAAATGGGATTCAAGAAGAGAAGACAAAGGCAAACATGGTAAGTTTGACAGTTTGTGGCAAGGTCCATATATCATACAAGCCACTGTGGGTCCTAATGCATTTTTCCTGCAAGAACTTGATGGCACAGAGCTGTTTGGGGGTCCTGTCATTGGCAGGATGCTCAAACACTACTTCTACTGATTTTCATTTCCAGTTTCATTTCCATTGTACATACCGTTGCAGCCTTTATTTTCAACAAAGAGAAAATGTTCCAAAAAATAGAGTGATAGGACGGGTCTTGACATGCTCAAAACATGGACCTCAGAAAAATGCAAAAATAATAGCTCAAACATGATAAAAATATGAGCTAAAGGAAACAGAGTAGTTGATCCTAATATGCTCAAAATCTGGATCAACAACGAAAAGAAGAATCAGCTCTAACATGCTTAAAACCAGGGCTGAAAATAAAGAGAATAAGTGACTCTAATGCGCTCAAAATATGAGTCACAAACACAGAAGGATATATCAAAACTGTAGATTTCATGCCTTCACAGTTTTGTTTCCGAGTTTCCACTCCAGCAAGTCAGACAGTCTAATCCTGGCTTGGCTGTTTTTCAATTTCCTATTTTAGAATGTAGGAGAAGAAATCTGTTGGACAGTCTAATCCCAACAAGTAGTAGATTAGGTAGAGAAACATATGAGGCCAACAGTCTAATCTGGTCTCATGGAGAAATAAGGATAGAAGTAGAATAGGTTTGTTTTTTTTTGAAAATAAAATGTAAAGGGTCTGCTCGCTCAAATGCACCCAAAGGGAAACTGTTAGAACTGTAGTTGGGTAGGTAGATTGGTTGGGAAATATTTCTGCTGTTTTTTCAATCATATGGTGGCAACTGAAATCAAAGAAGAAAGATGGCCTATGAAAGCAGGCAACTGGCCTTCTCCAAAGATCATATCTGGTTTCTTGACTCCTCCAAGGAGCAGCCATCCCCGTGTGGAGCCACTGTTAGCCCCCCTATGAAATTCTTGACAAGCAAGTTGGGGGATGAATGATTGTGGAAGCCTTCAAGGAATGCCTTTCCCTGAAAACCCATTCTCCTTGAAGTCTCTGAGTGCTTTGCCTTGTATAAATCCTATCTGCTGCCCCATTTCCAGAAAGGCCATGCATCGCCCCTCATATCACTACAAACACCACGTTTTCCCCTTAAACCCCTCCAAAGTCCCCATCAAATTCTCCATACACCCTTTGTTTCATTCAAATACACCTTGGTCCTTCTATCGTTGCCCTCCCATAGCCTCAGATTACATCAAAAAGGCTTGAAAAACCCACTCTAAACATTATATGGAGCCTAGCCCCTTTCGCCATTAGCCTCTGCACTTTTCCTCCCATGAGACCCAGTGCCGTGACCAACGCTAAATCCGTCAGGCGCTTGGCCCCTCCGAATTTGTCTCCGTGTGAAAAAAATCATTCAAAGCCTTTGCAAATGCGCACATATATGGGTTTGATATATAAATTTAAACCGACGAATCTCCACCGTCCATCGAAGATCAGATCCAATGGCATGGAATGCGCCCGAAACGGTGGTCCCCACCCCGCGGCGCATTATTCCTGAAACCGCCAGTTTATCCCGCATCGCCCTCGCGCACTGAGCGGTTTTCCTCCATCTCCCAGCGATTCCACTCAGCTCCTGCCACGCGTCCTCCTCACTGTTCCAAAACCGTCCTCATTTCGCGCATTAACCTTCGGTACAGAATGCGCAGCGGAATCCATCTTGACCGTCCGATCCAAAAGGTCTCATCCAACGGCGGACGTCTCTCGAAGATGCGCGCAGTTTATCCTGTTGTCCATTGCCCCCATGGCCCACTGTGCGTCGCGTTCCGCTGTCGATCTCTTTTGATATCTGACGGTTCAGATCTGTTCTTCCATCGTTGAATATTCCACGGTCTCCCGTCTCGCCACGTCATTGCTACAAGTACCCTCCCTACATATTCCTAGTCCATCACATAAACTGGTTTATTTACGTGTTTTTCATTCATTTTTCACGTTTATTCTTTATGTGCTCCGCCAACCACATATCAGAGTGATTCTCACCATTTCTTCCACAATTTTCTCCTCCAGCTCGTCAGCGTAGCCATGTTCATATTCCTCGTCACCTTCAACGCTCTTGCCCGTGGTTTTTCTTCACAGTTTTTTGTTTTGCAGGGTTGCTAAAGGTGAAAAACTCCATGTTCCGGTCGTACCATCTTAATGGAGAGGTTTGCAGATAGGTTTAAATTCAAGGGCCGGCACTGCTATAAAATTGTCGAAGAAAGCTGCTGATGTGATTTACACTAAGGAAAAGCGGGATTCCAAACTCCGGGAGTCTCCCACCACCATTAAAAACTTGAGCTAACTTGTCAAAGATAGAATTGAAGCAGCAAAGCGTTTTAGTACAGAGCAGAAGGAAAATTAAGGCGGGTTAAGGACAATCTCGAGCCTTTAATCAGAGGTTTAGAAGGTGAAGCAGCAGTTTGAAGACCCCGAGGATCGATCCAAAAGATCCTGAGCACAGTAGAAGGTACCATCTGGGTTTATCCATCAGCAGAATGTTTTTCTCCATCGCATACAGGGTACCCATACAGCTCTCATTATGCAGAAGGTCCCTGAAAGGATTTCCGCCTTAACAGCAGTTCAAAACAATCAGAACATTAATGCGAACAGACTTTGTTACCCTTTGTTTATTCCCGACAAGTACAACAAAGTATGGCCATCAGAATGCAGCAAAGTCATGTCTGGAGTAAAGGAAAATCTGAAGAAGATCATCCCTGCATATAGAGGTGAAAAGCATTAAATACCCAGTATTCAAACAGAATGGGCCTCGGCCCTATTTCTCTACTCTGTGTTTAATGATATATTTAATTTTCACCTACCTTCTCAGTCTATTTTCTATTCATCATCTGCTATAAAGCACAGAAAGAAACATTGTAAAGGTTGTTGTTGAGATATCAATGAAAGGCAATTATTTTCATCTTGAGACAAGCTCTCTGTGTAATATTGTAAGATAGGCTGAGTAAGATGTATTTAGACTGAATGTTCAAGCTATGGGCTGTGATGTACCTGATTGGTGTTGTTTTTAATACGACAAGCATATTTCTTTGGATCCTGATCTAAAGCAGCTGGTGATGTTTTCCTTTCTCTGTATTTGTGATTGACTTGCTTTCATTTCATTATGTTTCTTCAGGCTCGCATCAGAAGTTTGGCATAAGATTTACCCTTGATAGGTACCTTATGTTGCTGCTCTCCCAGCCTTCTATGTTTTCTGCTCATATGTGTATCTGAATATTGTTTCAATTGATTTAACCAATGTAGTGGATGTTATTGCCTGCTCTCTGATGTATGAATTAATGAAACCTGTATTTAGATGTTCTTGTTAGGATTTAGTTGAATGTGTTGAGAACCCTGGAGGTTTAGAACCTAGTCTTTGCCTCTCTAGGATCTTTCCATCTCGATTAAACCTTTCCAAGATCCCTTGTACTCCCTCTAATTCTGTCCAAGCAGGCCTGGAGTTAGATGACCTCTGGCCTGATCTATAGACAAAGTTGGATGGTTCTCCTTCACTCATTTTCAATCCTTAATGTACCATCCCACCAATAATCCTTTAAGATCCAAATGCTCTAGATGACCAGCCCAACTGAAAGCTTGCACATTGATTACCTATAAATCCTTTCGTGACCCCATAGCCCAATGGCCCTGATGTTCCTTGAGTTGTCTGATTTAGCCTAATTCCCTCCATTTCTCATCCTTGTCTTACATGGGACCTTCTTTTCCTGATTCCCTCCAACCAAACACAAACAATCAAACAAACAACCCTGAGCCTATAACTAGCCTAAAATCACAACTTAGAGCTTCAAAGACATAAAACCTCTGATTACCATAGAGAGACCCTCTCTAGACTTAGGAGGGCTAGATCCTAAGGTCTGAAAGTGGTTCTATGTTGTCCCATCTTTTGGTCTTGTCAACCTGGCCAAAACATGGGAACCCCAACACCACCTCCTCATTATTCTATAAATACTTCTCTAGAAGACAGTATTATGGTTGGTCTTTAAATACTCATCGAATGTAAATAGTTATTGAGGCTACTGAAGCTCTGTTTTGTAATAGAAGAAAGATAGGCTGAGATGAGAAGTTTGAAGCTATAAAGGCCCACTAGACTTGAAGATTGTAACTAGTTTGGACATCAAATATACAAGCTGATTTATGGGATCCTGGTTTATGTCAATGGTGATGTTTTTCTTATTGTAATTGTTATTTTTCTCATGTTTTCCATACTTTCCATCTTCTCTGATAAAGAACAACAAATATAGATTAGGATTTACTATCAAGTACCCTAAATCTACCTGATAAATATTTATCTTTATGTTTTCTGCTAATTGTGTATTTAAGGATAATTCAATAGAGTGTGATCAGTCAAGGAATGTTGGTGAGCCCTTGTCTTGCTGAGTAAAACTTGAGATTCTATCCTTGAATGTTCTTGAAAAGTCTGCTAAGTAAAGTTGAACTAGGGAAGTCTATGGTTAGCCCTGTCCCCTAGTTTCTTCTCCAACAGTTGCTTTGAAAAGTTCCCTTAAGAGTATGTCAAAAGAAGGCTAGTTTAAAAGTACTTACCTGATCTTAGACTACTTTTTATGTTCATCATGAATGTTTCCCTTTGAGAATATGTTGAAAGCAGGCTAAGTTAAAAGTCCTTACTTGATCTTAAGTTGTTCTTTGTTTTTTAATGTTTTCCTTTAAAAATATATCAAAAGCAGGCTAGTTTAAAAGTACTTACCTAATCTTAGGTTGCTTTGTGTCTTTCCTTTGAGTATGCTGAAAGAAGGCTAGGTTAAAAGTCCTTACTTAATCTTAAGTTGCTCTTTGTTTTCTTATATTTTTTCTTCTTTCACTACGCTTTAATGTTCCATACCATAAACCAACTTAAAAATATCTGTTGACATAAATGACTTGCCCCATAGACCACTCTTGAAACTTGTTGTGCAATTAAATCCTTTTGTGACTTCATAGCCCAATGGATTGATACTGTTTCCTACATATCCTATCAGCTGAAACATTTTTCTACCTACTCACACCTTCACCCCTCAAAAGACTTCCTTCATTTTAATGATATTCATCCCAACCAAAACAAACAAAAACCCTTGTGCTTTATAACTAGCCTAATATCATATCATAAGCCTTAAAGGTCATATCTTTGAAAGCACATATATAGAGAGATCCCTCTCTAAATCTAGGATGGATAGATCCTCGGATTCCAAAGTGGTTTTGATGTAGGCTCTGCAGCGTTTGTACTTGCCAATCTCGCAAACTACGGAGTCCTAACAATAGCATGTTACGTGGATTAATACCTCTTGTGGACAAGAGCGATCTCCCTAGTACTCCAGCTAGTAACTAGAAACAAAGATCCATTTCAAAACCTATTCCTCTATATTAATTGCATTTCAAAATTATTATAATAAAGTAGAGAGGACATGACCCTACCTTGAAATCCAAACGTTTGATGCAGCCTTTTTTCTTGTCGCTCCGAAGTAGTTTCTACAAAAAGTAGAACTTGCAATCAAAGACAAGGCAAAGGATCAAAGCATTTGCAACATATAATAATTAGAAAATGCTAATCCAACTTAGTGATCAAGGAGTCTAAGTATTGACATTATTCCAATAAGCATAGAAACAAAGCAATGAGAAAAAGAGATCCATATGTATTATCTTTGTTGACACCTAATCCTAAGGGATTAGGTGAGATTGTATTTTATTGTAATTTAATAAATAAGGAAGGCCAAGAGACATTGGGAAGTGAATCCCAATATTCTCACCTCCATATATAAGTACACACACAATCTCCATCTAATGCATCTTCAGTTTTGTGGAGTTACCTCCTGGTCTGACATGGTAATAGATCCAGTGCCTTTTTTGGCATTCCTGCCTTTGGTGTAACTCCCTCCTGTTATGCATTGTTGCAGGCTGCCATTGTGCATTCAGTTTTTTTTTACTGCTCCTAGCATTCTGCAATTCTGGAATAATTCTGCATTTTTTTTTGGCAAATTCTGCCTCATTTTTTTATGCACACCACTGTGCAATTTCAGCTCAAATTCTGAGCTCAAGGTCTCTATACATTTAATTTTTACTGTGAAAATTTGTTTTTTTACAGTTCCTCTCTACACTCACCTCACCTCCCTCATGCCCTCCCTCATGCTTCTCCACCCACACAACCGCTCTCCCTTACAGCACTCACGCACTCCCCCTCACTTGCACTCACCGCACCTCACTCTCCATCACTCTCGACACTCCCCAAACCCTCTCCCATCTACCTCACTTGACCCTACCTCACCCCTCAGCCTTCTACCTTCCCTCACCACCCTCACATCTCTCATGTCCCTCACTGCTCCCCCCCTCACGTCTCTCCCCCACATCCCTCACGTCCCTCACCGCTCCCACCCTCATGTCTCTCCCCTACCACTCCCCTCCCCCTCCCCCATTCGTCCCCTCTCATCCGCCTACTCAGCCCTCCCTCCCATCTGCTCCCTCAGCCCTCACTTCCCTCACCTCACGTCTCTCCCCCACCACTCCCCTCCCCCTCCCCCATCCATCCCCTCCCATCCACCTGCTCGACCCTCCCTTCCCATCCCCCTCCCCATCTCACGCAAACCCTTAGCTGCTTTCCCCTCCTGTGTAATTTTTTTTATTAATTTTTTATTACAGCAAGTACGCCCCAAGAAAATGCCTTCCCTGGTAAAAACCTTCCCCAAAAAACACATCCTCTAGAAAATACCTCCCCTAGAAAACATCTTCCCTCTGTTTTTCTCAAAAAAAAATTTACAAAA
This sequence comes from Pinus albicaulis, assembly GCA_034641835.2. Taxonomy (NCBI): domain Eukaryota; kingdom Viridiplantae; phylum Streptophyta; class Pinopsida; order Pinales; family Pinaceae; genus Pinus; species Pinus albicaulis. Next base: position 661,193,316 of record CM076571.1, read on the forward strand.
AAAAAAATAATAATTACATGTTGTGTAACCAGCTCCAAAAATAGAAGAAAAGAGATATGAACGCCTTAGAAATAAGCCACTTCGAGGGGGCAACCTCCAATACATTACATAAATGAACAATTCTTGGATGATACAATTCACAAAACCTCCTTTCTATATAGAGGAGTCCATGGGGCCATAATGTAATCCTAGTGGGCCACAATGTAATCCTAGCCGACCTAACAATAATAATTTAAGGGCACAATAATAACAAAATGGGGGTTACAAGGGTACAATAATAACAATAAGGGGTTTACACTAACAATAATAAGGGGCTATACTGGTGATATAGGGACCTAACATGCCCCTCTCCTTCAAAAAAGTGTTGTCCTCAACACTTGAGTAGCTCCGGGTGCTTCTGTATAAAATTCTCATCCTCCCATGTAGAATCTTCAGTGGGTAAGTTCTTCCACTTGATGAGATACTCTGAAATTGATCGATTCCGTAGTTGTCGAGTTCTTTTTTCCATGACTGCTTCAGGTTCCAATATGATTTTCCCTTCCCCATCAAGTTCTGGCAATACTGTTTGAACTGGAAGATTTTCACCTATAACCTTTTTTAAGCATGAAACACGGAAAACTGGATGTACTCGCGAAGAAGCAGGAAGCTCCAATTTGTATGCCATAGTACCAATCTTTTGCAACACCTTGTAAGGACCATAGTACTTTGGCGATAATTTATTATCCTTCTTTGCTTGCTTGAGGGACATTTGTTTGTATGGTTGTAGCCGTAAAAATACCCAATCTCCTACATCAAAACTTCTCTCGCTATGATGTTGATCTGCCTGTTGTTTCATTCGATTTTGTGCCAAATTCAGGTTATCCCCTAAGAGTTGGAGAACTTCTTGCTGATGCTCGATGTGATCTTCCACTGCTTGAACCTTCGAATTTTCCCTTAAAGATGATGTGATGGATGGTGGATGATATCCATAAAGTGCCATAAATGGGGTCATTTTCGCTGCAGTATGGAAGGAAGTGTTATACCACCATTCAGCGAGAGGTAACCACTTGACCCATTGTGTTTGTTTATCAGATACAAAACAACGAAGATATCCTTCCGAACATTTATTTACTATCTCAGTTTGACCATCAGATTGAGGATGATAAGATGAGCTATGAGCTAATTGAGTACCCAAACAAGAAAATAACTCCATCCAAAAATTTCCAGTAAAAATGGGATCTCTGTCGCTCACAATAACCCTTGGGCTTCCATGTATCTTTTGAATTTTGTCCATAAATGTAGTAGCAACTGTACTTGCTTTAAATGGATGAGATAATGCACAAAAGTGTGCATACTTGGTAAGTCTATCAACCACCACCATGATGACACTCTTTCCTTCGTACTTAAGTAAACCTGCGATAAAATCCATTGAAATCTCCTCCCAACGTTAACTTGGAATGGATAAAGGTTGTAGAAGTCCTGGGGTCTTAATTGTTTCCACTTTATTCTGCTGGCAAACCAAACATTCCGCCACAAACTTTCGAATATCAGATTTAAGGCCATCCCAAAAGAATTCTTTCTTCACCCTGTGGTAAGTTTTTAAAAATCCTGAGTGTCCTCCTAAAGGAGAAGTGTGCAATTCCAGAAGAATCTTTTGTTTTAGTTGGGAATTCTTACAAAGATATAAGCGATCTTTGTACCATAAGGAATCATTTTTCCAACTAAATGTATCAGATGTACTAGGATCTTGCTGCACCTTTTGAATGAGTGTCCATACATCTTTGTCCTTCTTCCATTCATCTCTTGCTTCGGTTATCCAATCTGGTTGGATAATAGAAATAGCACAAAGCAATGCTTCCACCTCTTCATTCTTTCTTGGGAGTGCATCTGCAACAACATTGAGCTTTCCTTTTTTGTAGATTATTTCAAAGTCATAACTCAACATCTTTGTGACCCATTTTTGTTGCTCTTCTGAAGATAGTCTTTGTTCCAAAAAGTGTTTAAGACTATCATGATCAGTTTTTACCTTGAAGTGTCTTCCCATTAGGTAAGTTCTCCATTTCCTTAGTGCATGCAGTATTGCTAACATTTACTTATCATAAATAGGTTTACGTAAATACTTTCCTTTGATTGGACGACTTTCAAAAGAAATGGGTCTTCCTTCCTGCATTAAAACAACACCAATTCCATTTCCTGAGGCATCACATTCCACAATAAAGGTTTTTGTGAAGTCTGGCGTAGCTAAGACCGGTGCTAGGCACATTGCCTCTTTAAAATGTTCAAAGGCCTTAGTTGCTTCAGGAGTCCATGAAAATGCATCTTTCTTCAATAATGTTGTTAGAGGTGCTGCTATTCTCCCATAATTCTTAACAAACTTTTGATAATACCCTGTTAACCCGAGAAATCCTCACAACTGCTTTATGGTTGTGGGGACTTTCCATTCCTTAATGGCTTTAATTTTGTTAGGGTCTACCTTAACACCCTCGTGAGATACAATATGACCCGGATATTCCACCTCTTGTACTCCAAAGAAACATTTGGATGTTTTTGCATATAATTGTTTCTCCTGCAATAGTTTGAGCACCCTGTCAACATGTTCAACATGATCCTTCCAAGACCTGCTTTAGATTAGTATATCATCAAAAAATACTAGCACAAATTTTCTAAGGAAGGGTTTGAAAATGGAATTCATCAACCCTTGAAATGTAGAAGGTGCATTGGTAAGGCCAAAAGGCATGACCAAAAATTCATAATGACCCTCATGAGTTCGAAATCTTGTTTTTGGAATATCTTCAGTCTTCATTCTAATTTGATGATATCCTGAACGAAGATCCAACTTGGTAAAATAAATTGCTCCATGTAATTCATCCAATAATTCATCAATCACAGGAATGGGAAATTTATCTTTAATGGTGAGCTTATTGGGCTCCCTATAATCCGGACACATTCGCCATGATCCATCCTTCTTGTGTACCAATACTACAGGAGCAGAGAAAGAACTTTGACTAGGTTGAATTATACCTGCCTCTAACATTTCTGCAATCATACGTTCAATTTCGTTCTTTTGGAAGTAAGGATATCTATAAGGCCTGATGTTTGGAGGAACACTTCCTGGAATCAAATGAATAGCATGATCATGATCACGAATAGGTGGGAGTCCTTTTGGAGTTTCAAACACCTTGGAATGATTGTCCAAGACTTGTTGGAGATCTGCAGAAATAGATGATTTTGATGTTGGAACTTCTAGTGAGCATAATTGTGCAATTACGCCTCGATGTTCTTTCTTTTGAAGCTTTGTCATGACATTAGAGCTTATTATCCTTCCTGGCTTCCCCGCAATACCCCGTAATTCGACTTCCTTTCCTTCTGAAAAAAATTTCAAGAAAAGTTCTTGAAAATTAAAAGCTACCGTCCCCAAAGATTGTAACCATTGTACTCCTAGTACAACATCGGCACCTCCCATAGGAATGGCAAGCATTGGACTAGTCAATACATATTCCCCCATGGTTAGCTTGATATTATGGCATTTTCCAGAGCAATTTATAGTTCCTCCATTTGCAACCATCACTTGACATTCTGGTGCTGGGTATAGGAAACAATTTAATTCCATGGCTACCTTATAATGAATAAAATTATGGGTGCTACCTGAATCAATCAACACTATTACCCTTTTCTTCTTTATATGTCCTTCTATCTTGAGAGTTTGATGAGTGGTAATTCCTGCCAGTGCATTACACGATATGGTCGGATTCATTTCTTCCTCTTCTAGGGGTGGTTCCTGGTGTATATCCTCTTCTTGTTCATTTTCTTCTTCTTCTTTACAATCTATGTAAAATAATTTCTTCTCAGCACACTTATGACCTTTAGTGTATTTGCTATCACAACTGTAGCAAAGCCCTTTTGCTCTTTTTTCTTCCAATTGTTGTGGTGTCAACCTTGTAGGTTGTGGAAATCTAGGCGTAGTAACACTTCCTTCTTTATAGAATTGAGTGGTAGGCTTCCTTGTCGCCATAATTTTACATTCAACTTTTCTTGCCAACCTGAATGCCTTCTCCAATGAATCAGGTTTCAAAACGCGAACTTCATGTTGGATGTTATCCTTTAAAGTGCCTAGGAAGAGATCAATCCTGTGTTCCTCTGTAAGATCAGTTACCCTTATATTCAATTTTTTGGAAGTCCTCAATGTGCTGCCCCACTAAACCCTTTTGTTTGAGATTTATCAATTGGGTAAAGAAGGTGTTGCTCTTTGTATCCTCATAATGTGCTATCATTTCCTCCGTAAAAATTGACCAAGTGACAATTTTTTTACGGGAGCAAAGGCATTGATACCATACAAATGTATTTTTGTTCTAAATGTAAAGTTGCAATGCGTACCTTTTGTGTGTTTTGCACGTTATGGAGATCAAAATATTGCTCCATCTGTAGTATCCATGTTACAGGATCCTTTCCATCAAACTTCCTCATATCCATTTTGGAATATGGTGGTTCTTCCCACCAACATTCGAGTTTATGAAATCACGATTAACATTTATTTTGTTCTCATCATGAGGTTCTTCTCCTATATTTCCGCCATTAGGAATCATTTCTGGTTTTAAGCTTGTCATCGAGCCTTCTATGTCTACTTTTAGATCATTCTTCATGTTTTCAATGTTGTCTTTCATTTTTTCATCGATCTTAGCTTCCATGCCCACTTCCATGCCATCCATCTTAGCTTCCAAAACATTCATCTTAGCTTCCATGCCTTTCTTCAAACCATCCATCTTAGTTTCCACGCCTTTCTTCAAAACTTCCATTTCATTTTTTGTTGTTCTTTGCGAGAGCGAAATTTGTTGCACTTGCTCTTGTAATTTTGATATGTCATGTTGCCATTCTTCGTCTTCATGAGTAATAGTAGAGCCTTCTAAAGGCTTAATGGGTGTTGAATTCTTTTTAGGGGCCATTTCAGACTCCAATATTGATATCTATTCTACAATAGGCCCTTGCAATCAATTCAACTTGATTCTTCAAACAAGACTTATGCGATTCGGAAAAAAAATACACACCTTTTACTAGCTTTGAGGAGCTCGATATTGAAATTGTATTATCTCCGTGCTTGAAAATCTTCGATATCTTAAATTCAGCCCTGTAGTAGCCCTCTGAAGCTTCTTTCAAATGCCACAGGTCTGACTTGATTTTGATGCTCCAAGACAAAGTTGTGTCCAATCTCCCACAATGACCTAATTCTAGACTGGTTCAGTAGAGCGAACTTGTACGACTTGCCATGTGTCACTGTTTTGTCCTTTGTCTCTGAAATTGATAGCCAAGAAACTACAGGCTGTGTGCTTGCGACCAATTTTGACGGCACTCCAATCCAATCTTCAGAGAGAGAGTTATTTAACTTTTCCCACGATCACCTCTTTGAGATGAAATTCAGGAGCCTAAAAAAGCACTACCTTCCACAGATCATATCTCCAAAAATATTGCGAACCAAGCTCTGAAATGTTTTGATGAATTTCCTCAGGCTTTCAGCTTCACACCATATGAAATTCAGATTCTGAACCTTCGTAGAAAAATATTTATAGCGCAAATGCCACGATGACCTGTTTAGGAGCCTGAAAAAATATCTGACTTCCACAGATCATATCTCCGAAATTATTGCGAACAAAACTCTGAAATTTTTATACAAGCTTCCTCAGGATTTTTTCTTCGCACCCTAAAAGTTTCAGATTCTGAAACTTCGTAGAAAAAACGTTATAACAAAAATGCCACGATGACCTGTTTGGAGCAGCGAAACCCTAGAATCCAAACCTCTGATACCAAATGTTGTGTAACCAGCTCCAAAAATAGAAGAAAAGAGATATGAACGCCTTATAAATAAGCCACTTCGAGGGGGCAACCTCCAATACATTACATAAATTAACAATTCTTGGATGATACAATTTACAAAACCTCCTTTCTATATATAGGAGTCCATGGGGCCATAATGTAATCCTAGTGGGCCACAATGTAATCCTAGCCGACCTAACAATAATAATTTAAGGGCACAATAATAACAAAATGGGGGTTACAAGGGTACAATAATAACAATAAGGGGTTTACACTAACAATAATAAGGGGCTATACTAGTGATATAGGGACCTAACATTACAGAATTGAGTTTTTACCGTGATAGCAAAGTATTTTTTTCTTCAAAAGAATGCATTCTCTCCTATCTATTGTAGGAGTTGTTCTCTCCGGCAAGGAGAACTATCCTGAATGGTCTCGGAAAATAAAGCACACCCTCATTTTTAATGAGTTTTTGAGAGGAATTTTTGAAGGAGAAGGAGACCATCCACCAGCAAAGCCCACTTCAGACAAGGAGATCGCCATTTGGGAAAACAAGAACTGCAAGGCCTATGCCTTGATTGCAGCTTTCATAAATGAAGAGGTGAGTCAACATATTATACCATTTTCAAATTCCTATGAAGCCTTGAGCAAGCTAAAAGTACTCTATGACTCACATTCAGAACTTGAAATTGTTCAATTAATGATTAAGTTGTTCAGTATTTAATTGAAAAATGATGACCCTCTTGCTTCAGCTTCAGAAGTAAGATCTATCATGCATGACATTAAGAACACGGGTGTAGAAGTTGGCATACCTTTCATAGCATATGTTAAGGCATTGTATCCCACTTACTCACATTATCTTGAGTCATTGCAAGCAAGTGGAAACCTAGTGAAAATCACCTTTGATTCCTTTGAGAAAAAGTTTGCAGAAAGAGAGAAGGCTTTTGGAAAGATGACAGCCCTTGTGTCTTCTGAAGAGGCTGTATGGTTTGCATATAGAGAAAAGAGTCATACTCAAGATTCTTCCAGAGGAAGAGGTGGTCGAAGAGGAAGAGGAAGAAGAAATTTCAGAGGAAGGGGGGGCAGACAAACTCAAACTGAAAAATCTAATCTTCGTTGCATACACTGCAATAAAGACTGGCATGATGCATCTACATGTAAGTTTCCTTGGGATAAAATTGAGCAGCAAAGAAATCAAGAAAAAGGTAAAACTCATGATAGAGACAAAGGTAAAGCACCTGAATCAACTCATTATGTTGTATCACATTGTAACAATGGAGTAACTGAAGACTTTTTTGATGTTTCATTTACTTCTTGGAAAAATGATTGGTTGCTAGATTCAGAAGCAACATGTCACATGACATTTAGAAAAGATTTATTTTAATAATTTACTAACAAATTTGATGGAGCAGTACACTTCGCAGATAAATCCAAAGTCAAGCATGCTAGATTGTGAATAGATCATATCTAAACGATGTGCATGATGAATGGATTGATCTTTTGTGACCGCGTCGGACAAACAAATGTCCTTAGTGTTGGGGTCTCGTGTTTTGATAGTTTGGAAAATCAAAAGACAAGGCAACATCATAACCAATCTTTAGAGTTACAGGATCTATTCCTCCTGTTCTCAGAGAGGGATCTCTCAAATGCTTGTTTGCAAAGGTTTATCTTGTGTGCTTAGACTATTGGTTTTAGACTAGCTATTAAGTGCAGGTGTTTGATTTTTTGTTTGGTTGAATTGATACAGCAGAATATGAAAGGTCTAGGAAAGGTAGGTAGAAAGAGGAAGTAGTAGCTTCATTGGGCAATGGAGTCAAAAAGAGGTCATGACAAACTTATCAATGGATATGGGATATCAGAGGGAAAATCTAACTTGGCCATAGGATCCTTTGGTTTTTGGAATGAGATGGACATCAATGATTTGGAAAGAGAATTTTAATTCTCAAACAAAGGGAATTTGAAAGCACAACTTGAACAATAAAGAGCTATTTGGTAGACAGGGCTAACCATAAATTCTACAAATCACACCTTTAAGAAAATAATGATTTCAAAACAACTTTTAAAATGAAATCTAAGATTTGGGGAACACCCTATTTCCTCAAAGATTTTATTTCAAATGACTTAGAAAACATAAAAGATTCATTGATAATTGCAGTCATAGAAGAGGGAACACCTAACACATCTATGATTACAACTACAAAGACCTTTAAGACAATTGTTTAAGCAAGGACAAAGGGAAATATTAGAACTGACCTCCTTGGCTCACTATAAATAGAAATACTTCAAAGGGAGACTTCAATAACAGCCTTTAAGTGGTAGCAGACAAGCAGGGAGAACCATAAATCATGCTGAAACCAACTTATTCAAACTATCATAGAAATAGACAAGCATGAGGACTAAAGAGAGAGATTAAAGACTCTAAAATACCTCAGCAGAAGAAAACATGAAATAGTGAAGGATGAACAGGTCTAAGGTGCTTCCAGGAGTCATTTCTTAGCCTAAAACTTTCAACCTACTGTAGTAAGAAATTATGGAACAGAATGAAAACAGGAGAAAACATTAAACAGTTCAGAATACTTCACCAACATCCAAGCTCATGGATCCAATGATAGAGCCTTCTCAAAAACAAGCATGCAACAACATCATCAGGGCTTCCAAGACTTCAATTTCTTCTTCAAATTCAACAGACTATGTATTATTCCAGAGAGTTTCAGTATTACAACTAGTGATCAACCAACCAATAAAACAACAATTTCTAATCTTCTACAACAGTATTTATAGAAGAATGAGGAGGTGGGAGAGGATGAAAGATCTCCCAGGATAATTAATACAGTCTTTAAGGCTTCTCGACCTTTGAGGGGCTCAATGAAGAATCGTACAGATATTCTCACTATATTAATGGATTTACATTTAAGATTTAAGCTCGGTGGGAGCTTTTGTTGACTTTTAAGGCTCTTTTTCAGGATGTAATAACTCTGCTGATATTTTTTGCTTTAAGTTCCCTTAGCAAAATTAAATCTTTGACTACGCTGAGGCAAATATCTGGTTTGATCAATAACTTTGGCCTTTGTTTGAATTTTTTTAGGCAACAGGTGGCTCTATGGTAGCTGGGAGGAACCAATTTTCCTCAGATGTGGCGGTGGAGGCCTTTCTGTCTGATAAAATACTCATGATTTTCTTTAATTTTGTTTTAATTTGGAGGGTTAGGCTTTTGATAATCAATCTCAGCCATAATCCTCACAAATTTGTCTTCAATCTTTTGTTTCTGTGTTCTGTCTTTGACACTAATAATCTTTTAATTTATTTAACTTTGTGTCTTGTTGATGTGCAGGCCACGCAGGGCTCGTATGGCATCAATGCCCATGAAGCATCGACGAGACATGGAAATTGAACCCTTGGATGGCTTTCTTCTAATGAATCGGAGGTGGGAGAATCGTCACTCTCAGCCTTTGGCTTTTTCTTTAATATGATGGAAAACCATTGAAACCTGCAAAATACGAACAATAGTTATAAAATCCTGCTTTATTTAGGTTTTACTACTTCAGAAGGTATGGGGAGGAGTGTGGCCATTGGATGGCATCATCCAACGGTGCAGTTCTGTTTGGAGGAGGTTGAAAGGAAAGTGGAGGAAGAATTAAGATAGAGCCATTGATCGCGCAGTGATCGACGGTCAGGATTGATCAGGAGAAAATAAAGTGAGGGAGTCACTTTACGAAGAAATGGCGAAAATTCGATGAGAAAAGGTTAAAAACCTTTGTTATGAGGAAAATATGGTTAACAACAGTGTTTGGGGTTTGGGACGATCATGGCGCGTCGAATGAGATCGGCCTACAAGATCGACAGCGGAGATTATATGTTAAACACCCTTTATCAAATATTATACACCGAAATTCAAAACTTCTAATAAAACCAAGCTGTATAACCATTTCGGGTCACAAAAGGGAGTTTCTGATGTCAGGACAAGTGTGACCCAAAAATTTTATGAATTCTGCCCTATAAAGCTCCCCGGGTCTGGATTTGATGATTATGCAAGCCACCAATGAAGACCTGCTCCAATCTGTTGCTGCTGCGTGGGTGCTGACTAGGTGTGGGGACCATCGGTTCTGTGGGACATGGGTCGCGTCATACCTTATTTTATCCCCCGAGCTTCTTTTGAGTACGATCACCATCCGATGAGCCGGCCTCAGATCGGACGGTGCATGTCAATATCGCGCTGAGCCCATAGTCGACCTTTAACACGTGGGGAGGGTGGGTTTTCAAAACTGCTTAAGGCCATGTGTCGGCCTGTGGCATTGATCGCGATAAAATGGGGAAAACAGCTTATCCCACAAAGGCGGTGCGATCAAACTGCTCCGATTTTTTAACAGTAAGTGACCGTGGGGACCACTAGGGCGATTGATTTGTGGGTCGTCGATCTGTAGATTAGATCGACGGTGGGGAGCGAATTAAGCTTTGCACTGGCGGAAACCTTTATGATATATGAGAACCCAAAAAAAAAATAATATAAACAAAGGTTTTATTGCTTCGGGGGTGGGATATATATTTATAATACGGCTTGGCGCCTGTCTGCGGGGCCATGGTCTATATGAAATGAAATATGATCGGGGGCTATAACATACAGGGCTAATTGGCATCAGAGTTTTTGTTTAACGCACAAACAAGTGTGCTTCGTGAGTTGCTCTGACGCGATAAGTGCTTAGGACCTTAGCACTTGTTTCTAGAATTGGGGCACATGGAGGGTAAATGGTTTGGATTTAGCCCAAAGGGGCTTAGACCCATAGTCAAAATACTTGTTTTTTAGGACATTTTCAAGATGTTTAGATGGATTTTGGGGGTTTCGATATAGTTCAAAACGAGTTTTAAACTTTGTAAAAATGATTTTCATAAATGGAAGAAGGGGGATCATGAAAAATAGAGGATTTTTATGGGGGATAAAGGGGTAAAAATGAGGTTAGTTTTGGAAGTGGAAGGAGGGGGAAAATGGTGTTTGCAGCAGTATTTTGTCTTTGAAATCAGCAGAATTTTTGAGCTTGAAATGGGAATAACAGTGAAGATTTGGACAGAGGCATGAGGCCTTCAAGAGTCTTCAAGAGATAACACCTTTTAGCAATAAAACTTGTTTCTTGAAGGCTCCAAAAATGATTTAGCCAGCATTTGATATAACAAATTTTATAGCTAGCTAACACTTAGCTAGGGTTGGTAAGGGTGACTTACAAAACCAGTTAGATAAGAGATGATCTGGGATTGGCGCTTTGACCAGCCTCCTCCTACGTCTCCATTAATGAATGTGATCGGAGATGTGGGTGGTGGTGTCTTAGCGCAACGAGCTTAATAGTTCCATGTCAGTTTCATATCTAATAGGTAATTGGAAATTCTTAAGAAATTTCGTAGCTAAGGTGCCAAAAGTGTTGACATCTCCGCGTGGTAACTCAATGTACCATTTGGCAGCATTGCCTATGAGAGTGCAGGAGAAAATTCGAAGCTCGATATTATCATCCACCATGGAGTTAGAAACAGACCATAGATGAAAGGTGGTGACATGCGCGGTTGGATCATCCCCTTGTATCCCATCGAATTTAGGGATTTCAGACGGAATATTGTGCGATACTGGAGGCCAGAGTGGGTTGTGGTTGATGGGATCATTGGTCAGTTTATAGATGTTGGGGATGTCTAGAGCTGTCAAAAATGGCAATTGCGTGTTTTCCCCCGGATCTAGCCAAGGAAGTATTGGCTGACTATTTGGACCATAGGGTCTGCCCATCAATGTGTTACCAATAAGATAAGTAGGACTTTGTTGATAAAATTTCCTCATGGGTGCGGGTGTAGGGATATATGGTTGTTGTCCGTAGGGTATATTGTACTAGGGGGCTAACGGTTGGTTGCCCCCAGTGTAAAAGTTTCCCCCTTGTCCAAATGGATTTTTGGGTTGGTTTGCCCATATGGACACAATAGAGCTAGCTGGATGCATGTTGTTATTCGCATAGGTAAGCAACGACATAGACCCTATACTAAAATTTTGACCACTTAAAGGAACAGTGTTAACAATGGGTTGTCTCGTTTGTCCTAATAATTGCAGGGGTAAAGAAGTACCCCCTATCGTCTGTGTGTTGGTGACACTGCCCCCTGGCATGGTGGCCAAGGGGTTTGAACTCAGCAAAGGGTTCCAACCAAAAGGGTTTCTAAAAGGAACTGAAGTAGCCCCACTCATGGGAGCGGGCACCGTGGGTCCCGATGTAGTCACCGTAGGATTAAATCCTAAAGGATTTGGAGATCCACTAGCAGTTGTGCTGACCGTAGTGTTGGGACTAGGCATAGGCTAGCTATTGGGGCTGCCGATTATTAGCGTAGAACTGACTACTGGCGGGGAATATGGTGGTGAACCTAGGTTGGTTTCCATTGGCATCGACCCCATGGGTGCCGGTTTTGAAATGGATGTTGGTGCAACCGAAGACATATCTTGGCTTGGTGTAATCTGAACTAACACTGGCACCGATGGATCAGTGAGTGGAGGATTGCAAGGAGGTACAACTCCTTTCATAAAAGGATCCTTTGGAAATTCCATGTGATATGGGGCTATATAAAAATCATGGGTTGTCACTGGAGGCTGCTCTTCCGAAGAAGGCACGGGTTCATCGAGACTCAGCTCCTCCTCCGATGTTAATGAAGGGAGACCTTGTTGTTGTCGAGACAGATGGCGAGGGTCGAAATACGCCATGGTGACCTGTTTATTTTTAGAAAATTTTAATTATTTTTGATGTATTATAAAGTCTCAGTGATAGTAACCACACACCTAAAAAATAAAAAGAAAAAATGACTTTCTAAAATCAATCAACAAGAAACCAGAACAGGGTGGCCATGTATGAGTACTATCGTTTCTGGAGATGAAACCCAGTATCACAATAGCATACAGAGAGGGTTAGTCGTAAACACAATTATGGTTACTCTAGAGCTTCGCCTGAACCTCAGACAATAGGTGTAACCACTCTCGTGAAGACGAGTACCCTCCCAAAGAACGAAGACAAAGTAGGTCCGTTTGTTTTAGGTACTAGGACAACCCATCCCAATCACCTCGTGTAAGTCCCTAAAACTTTTGGCAACTAAAGATACCTCAAATCACAGACATCATCAAGGCGGTCACGGTTGTAGATAGCATGTTATATGGGTAGAACACCTAGATCCCTGATCTAGTTTCGACATCCCCGAAGGGAACCCCAATATATAGCATGCCCATTGAATGCACTCAAAGGTGGGCTACCTTCTCATGCACCCTGGTGTTGTCTCGCGCTTAGCTCCAGTGGCAGTGGAGTGGTCCCGATAATATGATTGCAGTAGGATTTCACTTATTAATGACTCTAGTCTCAAGTTTTGAGATCTTGGGTGATTTTCTCACTTATCCTACCCCAAGATCCTAGCCCGAACTATTATTGGTGTGAGCTCAGAAAAATTTATATGATTAATTTGATTATCGCTTGATTCTTAGTGTACTTGATTATTAGTATTGTGGAGGAGGAGTGGACGTAGGAAATGTGATGGGACTCTGACTCAAAAAACCATGCATAAATATGCTCTAAATATTCAATTCAATGAAGATTTTTTTCTACAAGGAGATATTTCTTTCAACATTCGTGCACCAAACATTCAAATAATGCATTTCAACTTTAAAGATTCAAACATCTATCTATCTTCTCTTAACAAATTTTTAACCAAATTTTTTTAGAATTAATTCAGCTAAGTTCAGAAAACTAAAAGAAAATTTCTTCTTCAAAAAGTAGATGTGATTGAAATTAACCCTTTTAAACAAGAACAAAAGACGGAAATGCTAGCTGGTATAAAAGCACAGGGATCCAGCAAGATAAGCTATTCTGATGGCCAATAACTCCACAACCAAAGGGAAACACAACAAAGGTGTAAACAGCAGATTTTCGCTGGGTAACGCTGGAAAGCAGAGACTACAGAGCATTAATATTGAGAGTAACACATTGTATCCGAGCATAGAATGCATTATAATGCTCTGAAACACTTATAGGGGAAGCGTTAATCAGGGTAAAGTTGCACATATGGCTAAGCAGGGTCTAATCTGGACTCTGTGAGCTTTTGAGATGTTCACTGAGCATATAAAATGGTCAGAAGGATATGTGAATAGAGGGGAAAAGGGTAAAGTCATAGGAACAACCCGGAAAATTTGGGTTTACTCCCCAGCAGAGTCACCAATTCTGCTATAGGGTAATATTCTTGGGTGGTGGTTATTAAATATCCCTCTCAGGGTTTTTCGGTGCCCGAGGCAGACAATCAGATTAGTTGTAAAGTTCACAAAGATGTTGCATGCATGTTCATGCTAATATGTATAAATGACAAAGTGAGATGGATAGATTACCTCTGTTATTGCCTAAATCCACCTTAGGCTGAAAGAAGGCGGGATTCAGGGTAACACCAAACCACGCTCAGTCTGGTAGCTAGCCCTACCAGAACAGGAGAGGGCTCTCTCCAGGTCAATCTCAGGAAAAATGTATCAATAGGCCATAAGATGACTGAAATGAGTGCTAATTTAAGGCTAGGTATATTAATCAAGGAGTTGGGAACGATTTTTTAAGGGTTTTTTGTTGGAAAAAGGGAAAGGCAATTTAGGGCTTGGGGATGAGGCCAAATTCTTGCAGAGTTCAAGTTGGGGCAGGGAAGGCAATGGCTTTGATGTCTTAGATTCAATGAATGGATGGAAAAGACTGTTGAGGAGCTGAAGAGGGAAAGAGGGTGCAAGGATCTTCTTCAAACTGACGAAAACATATAAAACTAAACAAAAGTTTAAGGCAGAGCACCAGCAAACTAATGAATTCTACCTTAGTTACTCATTTGTTTAATTCAGAAGCAAAGAGAAGGGAAATGGTGTACATAAAAATTAATGAAAATTACAGATACATGGAGAAAAACATCATCAAAACTCAGAGCCACAAGAATCCCAACAAGTGCTGCAAAAATCTGGTCTTTCCTTTGCCAAAAATCTGAAGTGAATATACAATGAGGTGCCAAACTATTCCCAAAAGTCCAACCCTGAAAATGTCTCAGAAAATACAATATATAGACCATCCTAACCCCTTCCCATGCCTCTAGGGGTCGAGCTCATCCTTCTAGGAGCTGTTTCAACCAATTCTAAACATGGAACTGAAATCTAGGCAGCCAAACAACTTGCCTCTATATGCTAGGAAACTGATCCATTCACTTACCTTTCACCTTTTAGTGAATGAATCCTCTAGAACAAGTAAAAATGAGCCAAATTTACATCATAGCCATAAAATTACATCAAGATAGATCAATAATTACATCAAGAAGTGAAACTAATCAAACTGGTCGAATTTCTGAGCTGAAAAAGTAAAAATTGGACCAAAATCCTCTATGCGCCGCGCCAGAAAACTCAATGCGCCGTGCCACTTTGAGCCTATTTTTGGGGCACTTCCTAAAGTCCAAATTGAGCTCATGATGGCTCGTTTGAAAGCCCTATCTGTCTAGTATCCAACCCAAGTGGAATTTTTCAATTTGGAGTTCATTTTCCCCTCCAAAACTACAATCTCCTAAGACTGGTTCCTACTGGTGCAAAAGGTGGCAGAAAGGCCATTTTTGGAGTGTTTTTGACCCTTAAGACCATCCAGAACTTGATGAAATCTCTCAGCCATTCTTGAGAATGCATAATTTACCATAAAAAATCCAAAAATGTAAATTTTTCCTCTAGAATATCTATCAAACGTAAGCGCACGTCGAGTGGCGCGACGCGTCGAGCAGGAAAAACTGTTTTGCAACCAAAATTTCAAAAATGACAAAATTTACTCCAAATTTGCTGAAAGTTGGAGTGAATGTTTCCCATCATGTCTTATGCTCATCCAAGGAAGCTTCGGCCAAAATTTGGAGTGGATCAGGGTTTTTTCGCCGTTTCAGTGCTCTTCTCAACCTCGCCTTCAGGATCTTCATTTTCTCTTTGCAAACATGTGTGCGGGCCCAATAGTGTTTCTTCATATGTCTAATCATGTCCTTGTCCCTATTGGCCTTCTCCAACAGTTTATCCAGATGAATTTTGACTCTCGTAAGGCAATTCTCCCGCTCAAACGGTGCCATGTCACCTGGTCTCTTTCGGGCCAATTCACGGTCTTCGCAGATTTGCCGCAACTCTATTAGTGTCTGCTGATCCTCCAATTTTATATTCCGCTGCTCCAAGTAATTTATAACCCACTGATCTCTCTACAATTTCTCGGTCAGCGTGTCGATCTCAACTTTCTGCTCCTGGATGATCTCTTTCAGCTTTGAGCTGGGAGAGCTCGAATCAGCATCGATCAATATAAAATCAGTATCTTGGCCTCCTGAGGGGCCCTCATCCTGCATAAGCTTCTTGCCTCTTTCCTGTACCTATGCTGATGTAGAAGGTGAGACCCCTTCCACGACATGTGGAGATAGTACTCGTGCTGCTGTCGAAGATAATGAGACCCCTTCCACCCCGGGTGGAGATAGTACTCGTCGTGTTGCTGCAAATAAGGCTCTGGTACCTCTCTGATAGGTAACACACACTGGAACACTGATAGGCTCTGTCTGAGGAACCTCAAACTGATGTGAAGGCTCACCTGCATCGTGAAAAATCTCTGGAGGAGGCTGAGGGATGTAAAGAAGTCACGGGAAATGAACTCCTTCCATGCAATGCCCTGCAATCCAAGCTGACGTACCACAATCATCTTGATGAGCGCATAATGATAGATGCTGTTATGTTGCTGCTCTGGAGTCTTATTCTGCGCAAGGGTAGTCATCCGCTCTATTTTTCGGCACATGAAGTATGGAATATTCGTCAGTCTCACTCTCGTGAAATGCATCAAAATTCTGATGTGATATTCATAAATGCGTGAGAATCTACCCTCGCAACTGAAGTATCTAATGATGAGCTTCATTAATGGCGCATAGGACTCCTTCAAGAATCTGAAAGGAAACACCCTGCTGAGCTACCTCATATAACCAGGCCTGATGTAAGGTTCATAATATGCTCTATCCAGCTGCTGTCTCTTATTCCACTCTTCACCTATGTTTGGTATCCCGGTTGCCTGAGAAATGGTTTCTGGTGTTAAGGTGAAGTTCACTCCAGCAAGGTTTACATGACCATCACGCAAATGTAGGACAAATAAGCGAACCAACTCCTGATGATGCTGAATCTGAGCAATCATCTCACAATAATGAAAACATGAATGTCGCTGAAAGCATGTCATTGCAAGTGGGCAGGCCTGCAACTGAGTCAAGGAAGTGGGTTCTTCTCTGACGTGCCTGCCACTTTTATGAGACATCCTCGATACATTTAGCTCTACGGTTGAATCACTGTCCTACTCATATGATGAATTTGTTTCTGACATGGTGCTTTGCAATGTGTATAACAAGTATATGCTGATATATGTGTGGTGAAAACAAGAGTTTGTCTTTCAATACCAAATGTGCCAAATATGTAATGAGAGACTGTGAGGAAATATTACATTGGGTATAATGGACTGTCAAGTGAATTTGAGTGTAAGGACAGTCACTTGACTGCTTGGGAACTTTCAGGATTTGGGGATTTTATAAGTGATATGGGAGTGGGAGATGGTGATGGGAAATGTAGTTTTTAGAGATAGGGGTAAATGAAATGACAAGATATACTTAAGCTATGTGAAGTCAAGGATATAGAGACAGTCCTTGAATGTTTTGGGAAGTGGGAATTTATAACTGATATGAAGGAAGGGAAGTGATAGAAAGTGGTAGGGTTTGAGAATGAAACATGGGAACAAAGGGTATAAGTAGTTTGGGACCGAGGGAAATAGGAGAAGGACTGTGATAATAGTATGACAGTGATGGGAACACGAATGAACAATGGAGTGAGAGCTTTTAGCACCAATAGTCAAATGTCAACACTTCATTCAAACCCTAAGGGAGCAGACTTTGACATGGATATAGGGTTTGTTTTTCACCAACCAAAAATCTAATGTTTTTTCCTCCAAACAACACCACACATGACTAAAATCACTGAACAAGCGTTGTCAAACTTACTTGGAGCAAATGAGTTGAACCGATTTGATTTTTTATGGAGCCTTGATGAATTTGTGTCTTCAAGGCTCTGTGCGCAGTGCACAAGGCCAGTGCGTCGTGCCCTATGGATGCGCCGCGCCAGAGGAAAAATACACTGTGGCAAACCGCCCAATGTGTCGCGCAGCCTGTGTGCGCCGCGCTCTTACCCAATGCGCCACGCAGACTTGTAAACACAGTCTTGGTTTTCGAAATGACATCTTCGCCCTCTCACCACTCAAATCGACTTCAATCGATCTTCTTGGATGCAAATGAATGTTTCAAAACAAATGAAAATATCTTATAGTGGTGGATTCAATTTTTGTTTCTCACAAACCCATTTTGTAATGTTTGGCATCGGCACTTTTTCACATTTTAATACAACTCTGTTTTTTCAAATTTCCTTTTTGATTTTTTGGCTTGAAATGATGGTTTCTTGGTTGATTTTTTGGCAGGGATGGTGGAATTGGACTTTGGCAAAGGATGACTAGAGGCTGCATTTGAAGTAATTCATGGCGGAAAACTTTAAAAAATACATATTTATTACAAACAATTAATTTGACGATTTCTTCTTCAAAACAGAGTTTTGAAGAAGAAACATCCTTGAGCATTGTTAATGATGAAAATTTTGAAACGAAAACTTATTGATGACATCCTCATGGCCTGTGGGCGTTATTTGACATTCTGAAGACCAAACCCTAGACCTAGTAACTAAATGACTCTTTTTTGACCACAAGACCATCTATGAATGAAAATGACTGAAATCAACTTTAATGAATTTTGATGAATTTCGACCAACCCACCAGGTACAAACATGAGGGAAACTAGTGAAGAGACCCTTCCATCAAATAATGGCATGCCCCTAACGGAATGAAGATGAATGAGCGGAATGAGACACCTAAAAATTAAATGAAATAAGAGAAATGATCTCTGACGAAGGGATGTAAAGACCGACTCTAACATTGGCTCCAATGGGGATGGTAGCTCCTGGGAGGTGCCAAGAACGACAGATCTCTGGGAGAGTAGGCAGTGCCTTCATCCATTGTTCTATGGAGTCCATTATTTTTACAAAGCAACTCAAGACTGTTGACTAAATTTATTTGACTGACTGACTCAATTTTTAAAACAGAAATGACTGAACCAAACCGACTAGACAGACTCAAACCGAAACTGAAATCCTTCTTCAGAATTATAGCCTTCACTTCGGGCCCCAAACTGAAGAAAAGACCTCCATGCACACTTGTGATGAAATCGAAATAAATGATATGTACAATGACAATGTGATCAGCAGAAAAAACCTTAGAAATGGTATCGCTTGAGCAGCCGACCATTGACCGGCCCTCCTGGACAGTCTTCACCGTTCATCTCCTTCAAACGAAAGGCGTTCTGACCTCGATATGCTGCAATCTTAAATGGACCTTTCCAAAGATTTTCAAACTTACCATGTTTACCTTTTTCCTCATTCCTAGCATCCCACTTCAGCACCACTTCCTCCAATTGGAATTTATCTGCCTTCGCTTTCCTGTCATAGATTTTCTTGATTCTCTCTTGCAACTTGAATGTGTTCTGGAAAACCTCTTCTCTCGTTTGGTGCAAATGAATCATCTGATTTATCCTTCTCTGCATATGGCTTTCTTCATTGCCAGCTTCCTGAAGAAGCTTGACCACCGGAACAGCAAGAGAGGTAGGAAACACTATATCCACTCCATAAACTAACTCAAAGGGGGACATACCAATGGACTTCTTTTGACTCACCCGATCAGCCCATAGCGCATTGACCAGTTTCTTATGCCAACTCTTCTTGTTTATGTCCAGCAAATTTTTAATTATGTTGACTAAATATTTATTGGAAGATTCCGCCAAACCGTTACCTTGTGGATGATAAGCGGTTGAATGCCCCAAAATGATTTTATACTTGGCACAAAACTCAATCATCTTTCTTGATTAAAAATTTGCTGCATTGTCAGTGATCAATTTACTCGGGCAACCAAAACGAGACAAAATGTTGTTCTCAAGGAAAGAAATGATTACCGAATCGGTAGCCTGTCTGGTGGGAATTGCTTCGATCCATTTCGTGAAGTAATCAGTTGCTATTAGGATCCATCTATGCTATCCTGAAGAAGGAGGATGGATCTCTCCAATGAAATCCAAACCCCACTGCTGAAAAGGGGCGCTTACCTCAATAGGTTTAAGCGGCAAAGGCTGTAATTTCTATCTTCCTTCGAAAATCTGGCACTCATGGCAGCCTTTGACTGTTTTATACACATCAGCAAACAATGTCGGCCAATAGTACCCTGCTCTCAAAATCTTATTGGAAATTGTTTTCAAAAAATGGTGACCCCCGCAGTCTCCTTTATGGAAATCCTCCATTACCTTCTTCGCTTCTTCCTCCACCAAACAATTTAACAAAACACCACCCGGATCTTTCCAATAAAGTGCAGAATTCAAAATACAAAATTTTGCAGCCTTCAGTTTCAAAGTTCTACCTTTGTTTCTAGTCATGCCGAGCGGTGATGACAAATTTTGAAGAACATACACGATATCTGAATACCATGGGGAAGCAACAAACATTTCCGATACCTGAAGTGGCGAATTCTCCTCATCCTCATCAGACATAGCAGCAATCAGATTTATGTCTAATGCATGCAAATTCGATTCAGCCATAAGCTTCGCCAGCCCCTGTCCCTTGATAAGCTTCGTGGGCCTTATTTCCACATCATATTCCAGCAAAGCTGCAATCCACTTGCCACGTCTTCCTTCCGGATCAGTCTGTACTAAAACATCTTTCACGACAGCGTTAGGAACATAAGCCAAAATATGGGAATGCAAAATGTATACCCGGAAATCCTTCAATGCTTTTACCAGTGCCAGAGCTTGCTTCTCAATGATGTTGTACTTCAAGGCTGCGTCTCTAATAGTTCGACTGAAAAACTCTATGGGCTTCTCATGTCCATCTCTTTTCTGCATTAACACAGCTGCCATGGTATGCTCCGAAGCAAAGGAAAACAAAATAAAATCTTGGGTGTAATCCAGGCTAATTAACACCGGAGCTGAAGATAGTGCCAACTTCACCAAATTAAAGGACTTTACCGCCTCTTCAGTCCACTTCACTTGGCTGTCCTTTTTCAGCATATTTGTTATTTCTCTTAAATGTTCGGCAAGGTTAGGGACAAAACGGCGTAAAAAGTTCATCTTACCATTAAAAGACTGAATCTCCTTCTTGTTCCTGGGAGGGTCAATTTGCTGAATTGCTTCAACACGTGCTGGATCAATACGAATGCCATCTTTTGAAATAATGTGACCAAGTAATTTTCCCTCATCCATGGCAAACAAGCTCTTTTTAGGATTAAGCGAGACACCATATTTTCTGCACTTTTGAAAAACAACTTTCAAGTGATACATATGCTCTTCATCTGAATTGGAAAAAACCTTCAAATCATCAAGGTATATAACAAGGAAAACATCTTTCTCATTCGCAAAAGCCATGTCCATCGCCCGCTGAAAAGTCGCACCAGCATTCTTCAAACCGAATGGCATCTTGGCATAGTGGAAAGTTCCCCACGGAGTGGTGAACGCGGTTTTGTCACGGTCGTCCTCATGGACCAAAATTTGGTTATATCTAGAATAACCATCAAGTAGTGACATGCGAGATGCTCCAACTACTCGTTGCAATATATGATCCATCTTAGGCAGTGGATAATTTTCCTTCAATGACACCTTGTTCAGATTTCGGAAATCAATACACAATCGAATATCACCTGTCTTTTTCCGCACTGGCACTAAATTGGAAATCCAATCAGAAAATCTGATGGGAACAATGATTCCTGCTTTGTACAACCTGTTTACCTCGTTCTCAATCGATGGTAGCAACTTCGGGTTGATTCTTCTTAGCTTTTGTCTGAAAGGCTTCTGATTAGGCTTGATTGGGATAGTGTGCTGAATTATATTGGTGTCATATGTCTTTAAATATGAATAATCCCAAGCAAAAGCATCAGCAAACAAAGACATCAAATTCACATATTTTTCTTTTACCTCCAGTGGCAATTATTTGGATAACTTCACCATCTTGAGGTCTTCAGCTGTTCCAATATTTACATCTTCAACTCCTTTTTCAGTCGGTCGTAAGGTTGGTTTCTTGGCCACATCATCCTGATCGAAGAGCTCTTCTAAAGGTATCAAACCTTTAGGAATAACGTTGTCTTTCAGCTGCAACACTTCCATTTGATTTACTTGCACGTCAACTTCACCATCATCATATTCTACATCAATTGAGGTATCTTTGAACTTCCCTTTATTTTGCAGAAAATCATTAATCTCATCATCATCTTGGAAAACTTGCCAACATCTTTGATTATCCGGGATGGTAGGGCGGTGCTTCACATGGATTTCGAACTTATTACTTGAATTCATTGGGATCTTCAAGTTACTTGTTGCCTTAACAAGTGCATCTGCAATTCCATTTTGAATGCGAGGAATACAAGTCAAGGTATAATATGAAAACTGCTTCAAAATATCAAGAACAACATTACGGTAAGCCCGCATCCGGGGATGCTTCGTTTGATATTCACCCTTTACTTGCTTAATCACCAATTCAAAGTCGCCATAAACTGCAATTCTCTTAGCATTCAGTTTTCTAATAATTTTTAGGCCAGCAATCAGAGCTTCGTACTCAGCCTCATTGTTCGAACAATCGAATGCTAATTTGTATGAACATACCCGTACATTTCTCGGTACCTTGTTTGGAGCGGAAAAAGGACTGTGTACCCAAATACCAATCCCAGCACCATCATTTCCCACTACACCATCAAAATCCATGGTCCATAGACCCTCTTCATCATCTTCTAAGTGCTGAAATTGTGCTAGCTCTGTTTTTTCTGCTTGCTGTCCACTATCTTTAGCTGATTGCTCAACTTTGCTTTCTGGTTTTTGCCTTTCTTTCTGCAAAACTTCTTTGAAATTCTCGGTAATCTCTGGAATATCTTCTGATTGAACTAACTGACTATCTACATCATTGAAACTATCTAAAAACAAAACAAAAGACTCTAAATCTGTATGTACATAATTAATCAGATGATTGACTGGTTTCTCCTTAGTTGTAATCATATACTTCATTTTTTGTTCCCGGTACAACTTTCTCATTTGACCAAACACGAGAATCGTTGCATAGGAGAAATCTAATTGTAATTTCCCTTTCAATTTTTCTCCCCAAGATCTGGAAAGCAACATACCAAACCTGGGAGGAATGTTTGCCACAATTATGTCCATCAAAACATTCTTTGTGGGAATCTGATCCAAACTAACAACCAAGTCTTTAATGAGCCCAATACATCTCACTCTGCTAGAATCAAATGAATAAAGATCATGGTACTTCCTAGTGATTTCTAAACCCAACTTCTCCATGATTTCTTTCGACATAAGATTATGGGAAGCACCGAAATCGAACATGGCATTATGCAATACAAACTCATGCAATCGAAGACTGATATAAAAAGGAGGCACTTCGCTATCTGGAGACTCACCATCTAAAGCTGGTCCAAATATCAGTTCCAGTTGATTATCTTCAATATTCACCATATTAGACATGGGATCGAAATTCAAAATTTTGGAAACTTGACCTTTATAAATGTTGTTCTTCATTAGTTCAGTCAAGGGAATGGACACCTTTAATTTAGAAATCTCATTCTCCAAACTAAAAGCTGAAGTCTTTTCGATCTCTTTGGCTGGAACATCTTTCTTTTCAGCCTTCTCCCTCAATGTAATTGGATGATTTGATTTTTCTGCTGATGATGACTTGGTGGCAGCGGGATCAACTATCTCTTTTTCTTTCTTTCGTGCAACAGGTGAATCATTTTTAGGTGCTGAAACTTCCTTTCTCTTTTGGATTGGGTTGACAGGTACATCTCTATTTCTAAGAGAATATTGTTTTTGCTAGGCTGAAAAGGCATTCATATAACCTCTCTGATACTCATCCGACTCTTCCTCAAGAGCTGCATCATTGGCCAAGATAAAATCCTCATCTCTTTGTACCGCTGAACTTTCTGCATACTCCTCATCTTCAGTGATATAAATGGGCAAATCATCGGGAGTAAAGAAGTGATTTTCCTCCCCTAATACATCATCTTCATCATCTGAATCCTGAACAAGAAAATTCTACTGAAGAGGTGTCTTTACTTGCTGCTGGACTGCTGGTTCTTGTGCTCTCTGTTCTCGTTGTTTGATCATGAATTGGGGCTACTGCTGACCACGGAAGTTGGGATTTCGAATCTGCGGTTCGGGCTTATCAAGTGTGAACCTTTCGAACATTTTTTCCACTTTACGAAGTAGCTGATCTGATGTAGATGTAGAAGCTTCTTCCTTTATCACAAATTTCTTCTCTACTTTCAATCTAGCTCTCTTGTCATTTAAATTTTCCTCAACACTCACCGCAATTTTCTGCATATCTTCTAAGGTAGGCGGATCTCTATCTCGTAATGAATAGGCCATCTCTGGATCAAAACCATCCAGGAATTTTAATAAAGCTGACTTCTTAGAAGGCCTAAAATCATCAGGAATTGCATTATAAACTGCATTAAATCTAACAATATAGTCTTGGACGGACTCACCCGGATTGTGCTTGATCTTGGTATATTCAGAAGTGATTTGACGTGGATCTTTCTTCATCTCCCACCGATCTAGAAACTGTCTCTGAAGCTCTTCTAATGTATTAATACTTCTAGGCTGCAAAGCTCTAAACCACTTGCGTACCTCACCTCCAAAAGTTTGCACAAACAATCTCATGGTGACATTCTCTTCATCAATTTCATGGAGATCAAAGAAGTCTGTCATTCTATCAATATGCTGCTAAGCAGGCACACTTTGAGGAGTACCATCAAACAATGGGATTTTACTCTAATAATCAGTGGGCATGGGATCTAAGTTTTGGGGCAAGACAAGAGGTGCGAATCTAGCAGCCATTGCTCTTGGTGGATTTATGATCTGTCTTGGAGAAACGAGTGGAGAAGGAGCAGTAGATGTACGAGGTGTATGTGGTGGAGATGGAGGAGGAACTACTGCAGATTTTTGATCAGAAATAGATGGCTGCACAGGAATGGTAGGAATAAAAGAAGGCTCAGCGTGAACTTGTGAATCAGAAGTAACTACTGATGGACCAAGTGTTTCAGAAGCGGATTCGATAAACTCAGGAATATTCGTTGCCACAATAGAGTTTTGGATGTTGAAGATGTAACTATCAATGGATATATTAGCTTGTTCAATCTCAAGATACTTGATAAACTCAGGATTTATGACAGTAGAACCAGTAGCACTTTCAGATTTAGTTTCAAACAACGATATCTCGAATTGGTCATCAAACTCAATATCTTCAAGGAACTCAAATACAGTTGGGCATGAATGAGATTTAAACAAAGGGATCACGGGACTTTCTCGACGGAATATTCTTGAAATTAGATTAGGATTCTCATACATTGGAGGCGGATCAGGATCGGGATTAGCTCTTGTATGTCTTCTGGAAGCCAGTGTGTTGATCTATTCAAAAATCAAAGGACAAAACCGATCTATTTCAGCCTATCAAATTCTAGACTCAATCACCCAAAAGTCCAGAATGATGTCATATATTGGGTTAATTCACAAGTCAAATGTCACGTTCACAAGCTAAACTGGAGATTGACTGAAGAAATGTTTATCTACTTCCGCTAATGCAAAGAAAAATCATTTCGAAAGCTACCTGGCGTAACTTCAGACTCCGTCTGTAACTTATGATAAAAATAACACCAACAAGCAAACCATTTTCTTTCCCCAGTATGGTCGCCACTCTGTTATTTCCCAAATCCACCTCAGGCTGAAGGAAGGCGAGTTCAGGGTAACATCATACCACGCTCAGTCTGGTAGCTAGCCCTACCAGAACAGGAGAGGGATCTCTCTGGGTCAATCTCAGTAAAAATTTATCGATAGGTCTTGAGATGACTAAAATAAGTGCTAATTTTAGGCTAGGTATATTAATCAAGGAGTTTGGAATGATTTTTAGGGGTTTTTTGTTGGAAAAAAGGGAAAGGCAATTTTGGGCTTGGGGATGAGGCCAAATTCTTGCAGAGTTCAAGTTGGGGAAGGGAAGGCAATGACTTTGATGTCTTAGATTCAATGAATGGATAGAAAAGACTGTTGAGGAGCTGAAGAGGGAAAGAGGGTGCAATGATCCTCTTCAAACGGAGGAAAACATATAAAACTAAACAAAAGTTTAAGGCAGAGCACCAACAAACTAATGAATTCTACCTTAGTTACTCATTTGTTTAATTCAGAAGCAAAGAGAAGGGAAATGGCGTAGATAAACATTAATGAAACTTACAGATACATGGAGAAAAACATCATCAAAACTGAGAGCCACAATGATCCCAACAAATGCTGCAAAACTCTGGTCTTTCCTTTGACAAAAATCTGAAGTGAATATACAATGAGGTGCCAAACTATTCCCAAAAGTCCAACCCTGAAAATGTCTCATAAAATACAATATATAGACCATCCTAACCCCTTCCCATGCCTCTAGGGGTTGAGCTCATCCTTCTAGGAGCTGTTTCAACCAATTCTAAACATGGAACTGAAATCTAGGCAGCCAAACAACTTGCCTCTATATGCTAGGAAACTAATCCATTCACTTACCTTTCACCTTTTAGTGAATGAATCCTCTAGAACAAGTAAAAATGATCCAAATTTACATCATAGCCATAAAATTACATCAAGATAGATCAATAATTACATCAAGAAGTGAAACTAATCAAACTGGCCGAATTTCTGAGCTGAAAAAGTAAAAATTGGACCAAAATCCTCTATGCTCCGCGCCAGAAAACTCAATGCGCTGCGCCACTTTGAGCCTATTTTTGGGGCACTTCCTAAAGTCCAAATTGAGCTCATGATAGCTCGTTCGAAAGCCCTATCCGTCTTCTATCCAACCCAAGTGGAATTTTTCAATTTGGAGTTCAGTTGCCCCTCCCAAATTGCAATCTCCCAAGACTGGTTCCTGCTGGTGCAAAAGGTGGCAGAAAGGCCATTTTTGGAGTGTTTTTGACCCTTAAGACCATCTAGAACTTGATGAAATCTCTCATCCATTCTTGAGCATGCATAATTTACCATAAAAAATCCAAAAATGTAAATTTTTCCTCTAGAATATCTCTCAGATGTAAGCGCGCGTCGAGTGGCGCGACGCGTCGGGCAGAAAAAACTGTTTTGCAACCAAAATTTCAAAAATGACAAAATTTACTCCAAATTTGCTGAAATTAGGATTGAATGTCTTCCATCATGTCCCATGCTCAGCCAAGGAAGCTTCGGCCAAAATTTGGAGTGGATCAGGCCTTTTTCACCGTTTCAGTGCTCTTCTCAACCTCGCCTTCAAGATTTCATTTTCTCTTTGCAAACATGTGTGCGGGCCCAATAGTGGTTCTTCATATGTCTGAGCATGTCCTTGTCCCTATTTGCCTTCGCCAAAAGTTTCTCCAGATGAATGTTGACTCTCGTAAGGCAAGTTTCCCACTCAAACGGTGTCATGTCACCTGGTCTCTTTCTGGCCAATTCACGGTCTTCACGGATTTGCCACAACTCTATGAGTGTGTGATGATCCTCCAATTGTTTATTCTGTTGCTCTAATTAATTTATAACCCACTAAGCTCTCTGTAATTTCTCGGTCAGCGTGTCGATCTCAGCTTTCTTCTCCTGGATGATCTCTTTCAGCTTTGAGATGGGAGAGCTTGAATCAACGTCGATCAATATAAAATTAGTATCTTGGCCTCCTCAGGGGCCCTCATCCTGCATAAGCTTCTTGCCTTTGTCCTATACCTATGCTGATGTAGAAGGCGAGACCCCTTCCACGACATGTGGAGATAGTACTCGCGTTGCTGTCGAAGATAACGAGACCCCTTCCACCCCGGGTGGAGATAGTACTCGTCGTGCTGCTGAAAATAAGGCTCTGGTACCTCTCTGATAGGTAACACACACTGTAACACTGATAGGCTCCGTCTCAGGAACCTCAAACTGATGCGAAGGCTCACCTGCATCATGAACAATCTCTGGAGGAGGCTGAGGGGCTATAAAGAAGTCACGGGTAATGAACTCCTCCCATGCAATGCCGTGCAATCCAAGCTGATGTACCACAATCATCTTGATGAGTGCATAATGATAGATGTTGTTATGGTGCTGCTCTGGAGTCTTCTTCTGCACAAGGGTAGTCATCCGCTCTATGTTTCGGCACATGAAGTATGGAATATTCATCAGTCTCACTCTCGTGAAATGCATCAAAAGTCTGATGTGATATGCACAAAGGCGTGAGAATCTACCCTCGCAACTAAAGTATCTAATGATGAGCTTTATTAATGGCGCATAAGACTCCTTCAAGAATCTGAAAGGAAACACCCTGCTGAGCTGCCTCATATAACCAGGCCTGATGTAAGGTTCATAATATGACCTATCCAGCTGCTGTCTCTTATTCCACTCTTCACCTATGTTTGGTATCCAGGTTGCTTGAAAAATGGTTTCTAGTGTTAAGGTGAAGTTCACTCTAGCAAGGTTTACATGACCATCCCGCAAATGTAGGACAAATAAGCGAACCAACTCCTGATGATGCTGAATCTGAGCAATCATCTCACAATATTGAAAACATGAATGTTGCTGAAAGCATGTCATTGCAAGCGGGCAGGCCTGCAACTGAGTCAAGGAAGTGGGCTCTTCTCTGACGTGCCTGCCACTTTTATGAGACCTCCTCTGTACATTTAGCTCTGCGGTTGAATCACTATCCTGCTCATATTCTTTCTTATATGATGAATTTGTCTCTGACATGGTGTTGAAAACAAGATGTTTGACAAGTATATACTGATATGTATGTGGTGAAAACAAGAGTTTGTCTCTCAAAACCAAATGTGCCACATATGAAATAGGGGACTGTGAGGAAATACTACAGTGAATATAATGGACTCTCAAGTGAAATTTGAGTGGAAGGACAGTCACTTAACAACCTGAGGGAATTCGGGATTTGGAGACTTTATAAGTGATATGGGAATGGGTGATAGTGATGGGGGTAGTTTTTATAGATAGGAGTAAATGAAATGACAAGATATACTTAAGTTAAGCGAAATCAAGGATGTCAAAACAGTCCTTGAATGTTTTGGAAATTAGGATTTTATCAATGATATGAAGGAAGGGAAGTGATAGCAAGTGATAGGGTTTGAGGATGAAAACATGGG
Organism: Pinus albicaulis; assembly: GCA_034641835.2. NCBI lineage: Eukaryota > Viridiplantae > Streptophyta > Pinopsida > Pinales > Pinaceae > Pinus > Pinus albicaulis. Next base: position 661,222,376 of record CM076571.1, read on the forward strand.
AACAAAGGGTATAAGGGATATGGTTGTTTTGGGACAGAGGGAATAGGAGAGGGGATTATGATAGCAGTATGAAAATGATGGGAACATGAATGAAAAATGGAGTGGGAGTATTAAGCACCAATAATCAAATTTCGACACTTCTTTTCAAACCCTAGGGAGCATATTTTAATATGGACATAGGGTTTGTTTTTTCACCAACCAAAATCTAATGTCTTCGCCTCTAAACCACACCACACATGACTAAAATCACTGAACAGGATTTGTCAAACTTACTTGGAGAAAAATGAGTTGAATCGATTTGATTTTTTACGGAGCGGAGATGAATTTTTTCCTTGGAGGCTCTGTGCGTCGCGCCCTGTGGATGCGCCGCACTAGAGGAAAAATACACTGTGTGAAAATTCCCAATGCGTCGCGCAGCCCCAGTGCGTCGCACACTTACCCAAAGCGTCGCGCAGCCTTGAACACAGTCTTGGTTTTTCAAAATTACAAGTTTCGCCCTCTCACAACTTTGAGTCGGCTTTCAAGCGACCTCTTGAATGCAAATGGCATTAATAAACATTGAAATATCTATATAAAGTCATGGCTTTTATTTTCTCTTTGTAAAGACCCACTTTGTAATGTTTCAAAATTGGCATTCCTTCACTTTTAATACACTCTGTTTTTCAAATTTCCTTTTTTATTTTTTGGCTTGAAATGATGCAACTTTTTTTGGTTGATTTTTGCAAGGATGGTGGCATTGAACTTCGGCAAAGGAGGACCAGAGGCTGCATTTGAAGTAATTCATGGCGGAGAACTTTAAAAATACATTTTTATTACAAACAATTAATTTGACAGTTTCTTCCTCAAAACAGAGTTTTGAAGAAGAAACATCCTTGAGCATTGTTAATGATGAAAATTTTGAAAGGAAAACTTATTGATGACATCCTCATGGCCTACGGGCATTATTTAACATTATGAAGACCAAACCCTAGACCAAGTAACTAAATGACTCTTTTTTTACTACAAGACCATCTATGACTGAAAATGACTGAAATCAACTTTAATGAATTTTGATAAATTTCGACCAAACCAACAGGTACAAACATGAGGGAAACAAGTGAAGAGACCCTTCCGTCAGATAATGGCATGCCCCTAACGGAATGCAGATGAATGAGCAGAATGAGACACCTAAAAATGGAAATGCAATAAGAGAAATGATCTCTAACGGAGGGATGTAAAGACTGACTCTAATACACTGATACTACTTAGAATATTGGAAATTGTATGGATAAATGAATCAATGGAGTTGTTGTAGGTAAACTCTGTGGAACCTTTCCTTATTAATGAAGTCCAAAAGACAACTAATTGGGGGTTACCCTAAGTGTCTAGTTTTTTAAGGGTAACTGCAAACCTTTCAGATTGGAAGTATAAGAACATGTGTAGCAACACTGATAAATATTTGAAGACACATTCTTCAGGAAATTTAAAAAATTTATCATGAATAACATCTGATAAATACTGAACAAAGTAAAACGTGAAGGATGGAGGTTGTCCTAGACAGAAAATGGACAAAAAACCTAGTATTGAGGCATCTACAAACTCATCTGTGAAATAGCCTAGAGTGCAAGATAGCATTGTGATAATATTTCTTATGCTTTCTGAAAAAATTGAGGCTGCATAGGGAGGGTTTCTCTTTGGGGTTTAAACCGATGAAGGAAAAAAGGTTTGGAAGATTTGAACCTCTTTGGAAAGTCAAGTTTCAGGTATAACTCAATAAGGATTTCAATTGATAGAGGGGCTTCATCAGGATTAGGTTGAATTTGAAGCATCTGATTTATTTATTCAACATTAATTGTGAACAAAATCTCCTTGTTGTGGCTTATTAGGGCTCTTTCATTTGGTAGATAGTTAACTTGACAAATCCTGATGATTTCAGGGAATTGGAAAGTCTATGGGAGGATATACTTAGGCAAATTGGATTCCCAAAGGCAGATATCATCAGCCTGGTCCACGAATTTGTCATGGCTCCAACAGTGGAGCTCAAGGAGGTTGAAATTAATGATAGGGTCACTGATTTTGAAGTCTTTATCTGCAAGGGGGTTATGTTCCACATCAATAACAGGAGGTTGCAGGGTATTGACTGTTACAATGCCTTGGGAAGCCATGGATTTATTTATTTTTATCAATTAATTACTCTTTTTATTTAAGAAATAATCTCAGGCCCTCAGGAATACTGTGAAAAGATAATTTGGGTCTGTAGAAAGGGTTTTGTGGGCAATAATGGCTTTCTTTTGGTCTTCAAAGTTCCTAAACTGGTTCAATTAACTAACTTATTACCTACTTGCTTAAGAACAGGTCTTGGCTCTTCAGGAATACCTAGAAAATGAAGATTTGGTATGCAGAAGGGTTCTCTGGGGGCAGCAGAGGCTTTCTAAGGCTTCAATGGTCTTTATACTGCTTCATATTTGTTCTGCATCGGCTTTAACAACAAAAATTCTTGAATTCTGATGTGAAATGGCTTGATAACAGGTCGGCAGAGTAATATTTTTCTTTGGAATAGGTTGGCAGTAGCTCTTTTCCGAAAACTTTAACATAATAATGGTGAAAAGATTGGAAAGTGTGGCTTTATTTGTTTTTAACCAACAGTGTGTAATCTTTGGGCATGGGGTTGAATTCAAATGAGGGTGTTCTCCGTTGCAAGGGGCAGAAAACCACCCAGCGGTTTTCACATGATGAAAATTTGGTCTATGGTTTTACGCTTGAGGATGCGATACAATGCGGGGCTGCCACCTAGCAGGGGGAAAGGTTTCAAAACTGCTTATTTGGCAAGCTCTTGGTATTGTTAAAGGTTGGGCAATTAGGGATGCGAAAGGAGCTATTGGCCACAAGATATGATCAATGTAGATCTGACGGCTGGGCGAATAAGAGGAATCCATCTGGGTTTTTATAGGAGGTGGGGCCCGGGTTTTAAGTCACACGATGGGGTTTTATGTATACACAAAGGTTTATGAATATAGAATGGGCAGGGTTAGCATAGTTTATAAGTAGGTAGGGACTTTATAATAGTGGGATTTTAATAAAACTATAATTACAATAAAATAAGGGGTTGTGGAAGTATAAGTATGCATGATTTAATACATATGGGGGTTAATAAAATATACAAATGACTTTAACTATATATATTAAACAGGGGTTAAATATAAAGGGATATTAATAAAATATGTAAGGCAAAATGTTTAAAACACAATAAGAATATGAGTTAAAATAATATTGGGGAAGGTTTTCAATGGGGCTTGTTACATTATTTAAAACTTAGCATAAGTGTATTTTAAATGGAAAAGGGAATTAGTAAAGGGATTTTTTTATTTTTCAAATGAAAATATATATTAAAACTAGGGAAAGGGGTGTTAAGGAAGAAAAATGGGTGAAATAAGGGGAAAAGGTAAAATGAAGGGAAAGGGATATTTTTACAAGGGAAAATGCCTTTTAAGAGTGGAATTAGGATTTTTAGCAAACGGAAGGGGATTTTGAGTGATATTGGTGATATGAAATTACCAACTTGATGCTTTCCATGCCTTGTGAAAACTGCTTCTCTCTACCCATATTTTACCCTAACATTTTTCTTCGTTTATTTGGGTGCATTTGAGATTTTTGACCCTTTTATTTTTCTTTCATAAGAAAACTATACAATTCTAACCTTATGACTTCCAATAGCTCAGATTAAATTGTTGAGCTCATTATTATTCTCTACCTAACTACTGATCCACCAAGATTAAACAGTTTGGCTAGATCTTTATTCTCTAACTATCAACATGAAATTTAAAGTATGAATAAGTCAATATTAAGCTCTTTGAACATCATGGATTTGTGGCATTTTTTACAAGATGCACACAATCTTATTTTTGCAAAGTAAAGTAAAAAGTAGTTGCATTTGAATTTGCATCACTTCCAGGATATATTTTTTATCTCTTTTTTGGTGGGGTTCATATTTTATATTCTTTTTTGATCTTTTTCTTTTAGTCTTTTGATTTTTCTTTTAGGACATACACTCTTTACATTTTTTAATATGGGAAAACAATTTGCAGAAAACAAGGTATGTATAATATTACAAGACTAATCATAGCCAATTCAAAATTATGAATCCTACTATTATCGGACCCTAACACCTTAGAACAATAATAATCAACTGTAAAATAAACACACCATAATACAACTAATCCAAGGGTGAATAGTCTTTTATCAACCATGATGAATGACTGGTCAAAGGCATATTTCATGTAGTGGTTACCTCCAATGTACGGTGGAACAAACTATCGATCAATTGATAGAAACATTTAATAAACCTCATATATTAACATGATGAGTGGACATTATTTGTCACCCAAGTTTGCACAATCCAGTGATACCAATGTCACTTCCCCTACCGCTATTTAACATGGGTTGTGTTGAGAATGCAGCAAGATGATGGAGCTTAGTGAAATGAAGTCGCCTTCACTAAGTGGGCCCGCAGGCAAATTCTGGCGCAAAGTCTATTTTTAGACTATGTCTATTTTTAGACATACGGAGCATAATTCAGAGATTCCAGTTGGAGATTATTGAAGCATGCGACATGTTGGTAAAAATAGATGAGACCCTTATTTTTAGGACCCAGGCTATTTTTAGACTGTGTCTCCTAAAAATATGGAAGTCAAATATTATTTACCCTTAATAATATTTTGACTATAAACAGCAGTTTACTCTCTTGGAGCACTTCAGTTTGAGTCATGGAGGTGACTCATGCAACTGACAGAAGGAATCATGTGGTTCCTAGGGTTTGATGGCATCTTGCATGGTTGAATTCAGTTAGACTTGATGTGAAGTTTTTGGAGTTATAATGATGAGATAGTGATTTATTATGTATTCACAACTTATTTTGGATTTGAACTAGATTTGAGATTAGTTTAACTAGCTAATCAATTAGTTATGGTGGGGTGAATTAATGAAATTAATTCACTCAATTAGTAAAAGTAATAACTCATTAGTCAACTCAAAGACATCAGTTCCTGATTTTGTAATTGATTCAGTGGGGAGACCAGTGGAAGAGGTAGATGAAAGGGTGAGTATAGCTATCGATTTTGGAGGATCAGTTTTGCATGATTTGCATTACTTGGAGGAATTGTCACAATAATTACACTTGTTGATCAATAAGGGATTCGAACGGTAACATGTTCAAAACTAAGCTAGATTGTGTGTGACTTTATGAGAAAGTACTGAGTACTTGTGAGGAGTATTGTACTTGTTTTGTTACATGATTTCTCCATTATAATATACACAATAGCTGCGGGGTTTTCAGCTATAGGCTTTCCCCACACATACTGAGTTAATGTGTGATTGATTTGATGTGCGATCGCTTCTATTAATTCCGCATGTGACAATTAATTGTAGATGAGATTATGTGTTATGCATGCAATTCGAAATTGATGTGTAATCGGGTTAATCTCCATTGAATAAGTGATTTATTCAGCTAATTTCTACATGGTATCAGAGCTAGATTAATTGTCGAGATCTATTACGGTGATTGCAAACTTATTTCCTCGGACAGAGTCTGCATACGGGCCAGGAAGCCTCCGGATTCATCTTTCTTCGGAAAGTGAAAGGTCTGGTAAAAGCCCCTTGCAGTCAATCTCTGATTTGGAAATAATTTGTTCTCAAGTGTAGATTGGAAGCGATAGAGCTTGGAGTTTGGAATTCGAATTTTGCAGCAGTTTGGTTTTCTTGGTGCCGGTGTTGAAAGATGT